>CM077151.1:49042232-49369309 GCA_039583875.1 Platanthera guangdongensis | reverse complement strand
GGATTGTGAGTCAAAAGTTTGATTTGCAGGCGTTGTTTCTACCGCTAGGAGAGTTCAACGTGATCTTTAGTATGGTCAGGGCTCTCGGAGCAGCAGACATACGTTAATCGAGGTTGCTAGTGGGGCAGTTGAGAGCTAGTCATGAGGTGACTTTCGCGGGCATGAGGGGTCGGGTAAGATTTTGAAGTCAGCCCTTCAGGTGTTCCCGGCAGTTCGGTCTGGGGCAGAACTGTATGTCACTCTAGTGTAGACTTCGACGCCTAAACCTAGTTTGGGCAACATCCCAGTTGTGTCCGAGTATCCTGATGTGTTTCCAGATGATCTCTCAGGAGCCCCTCCTCAGCGGGAGATAGACTTTACTATAGAGCTGGTACCGGGTGCCAAACCGGTGTCACGCTCCCCCTATCGGATAGCCCCAAGAGAAATGGCGGAGTTGAAGGTGCAACTGCAAGAGTTGCTAGAGCAAGGATATGTGCGTCCAAGTTCATCACCTTGGAGCGCACCAGTTCTCTTTGTTAAGAAGAAAGATGGGAGCTTGCGGCTTTGTATCGATTATCGGGAATTGAACAAACTTACGGAGAAGAACAAATATCCAATCCCGAGGATTGACGATCTATTTGATCAGTTGGTTGGGTCAACTGTATATTCGAAGTTAGATTTGAAGTCTGGTTACTATCAGTTGAGGATAAGGGAGAGCGACATCCCAAAGACAGCATTCAGTACGCGGTTTGGGCATTATGAGTTCACGGTTATGCCGTTTGGGTTGACGAATGCGCCATCCGTGTTTATGGATCTGATGAATAGGACGTTCAGAGAATACTTGGATCAGTTTGTGATAGTATTCATCGATGATATCCTGGTGTATTCGCGGTGCGAGGAGGATCATTACAAGCATTTACACATGGTGTTGGAGACATTGAGGAAAAGTCAGTTGTATGCAAAGTTCTCCAAGTGTGAGTTCTGGTTATCCTCGATAGCGTTCCTTGGTCATGTTGTCAGTGGAGAAGGAATAGCTGTGGATCCGGCGAAGATAGTGGCGATACGGGAGTGGCCTACTTGACTACAGTGGCAGAGGTCCGGAGTTTTCTGGGGCTTGCTGGCTAGTACAGGCGCTTCGTAGAGAACTTCTCGCGGATAGCACTACCACTCACGACGTTGACAAGGAAGGATCAGAAGTTTGTGTGGTCTTCGGAGTGCGAACAGGCGTTTGTAGAGTTGAAGAGACGGTTGACCACGGCGCCTATTTTATGTTCGCCAAGTGGTACCGAAGGGTTCGAGATTGATAGTGATGCTTCAGGCAGTGGTTTGGGCTGTGTTCTGCTACAGCATGGGAGAGTGATAGCTTAAGGTTCACGAGAGGAATTATCCGGTCCACGACTTAGAGTTAGCGGCCGTGATTTTTGCTCTAAAGCTTTGGAGGCACTATCTGTACGGTGTGAAGGTAGATATTTACACCGATCATAAGAGTTTAAAGTACCTATTGGATCAAAAGGATCTGAACATGAGGCAGAGGAGGTGGATGGAGTTCTTAGGGGACTACACCTTCAAGATACACTATGTGCCTGGGAAGGGAAATGTAGTGGCGGATGCGTTGAGTCGTAAGATTCCCGCACGAGCCAACTGGTTATCAGTGCATGATAAGAGATTGGTCCAAGAGTTGGAGGCATTGGAGATATCTTGCGTTGACAAGCAGTCTAGTGCCGAGGCGAAACTGTTTTGGACAGAGGTGCAGTGTGACCTAGCGGATAGAGTTCGGAGGGCTTTGGTTCAGGATAGCAGTATGAAGCAAATCCTAGATGGATCTTCGGATGGGTCAAATTCCCAGTTTGTGGTTGAAGATGGGTTGCTAAGGAAGTACGGTCGTCTATGCGTTCCTAGTGCGGATAATAGTCGGGAGGAGTTGATGTATGAGGCTCATCATACCAAATACTCAATCCACCTAGAAAGCACGAAGATGTATAGAGACATGAAGAAATTATTCTGGTGGCCGGGTTTGAAGAAGGATGTGGCGCTTTATGTGGCCAAGTGTCGTACTTATGCATTGGTGAAGGCGGAATGTCAGAAGCCCGGAGGTTTCTTGAAACCACTTCCTATCCCAGAATGGAAGTTTGACGATATATCTATGGATTTTGTGCACGGTTTGCCGAAGTCGCAGAAAGGAAATGATGCCATTTGGGTGATCGTAGATAGATTGACAAAGGTGTCGCACTTTATCCCAATGAGAAAGGAAGATCCAGTAGAAAGGTTAGCCAAACTCTACGTGGATAATATTGTACGACTGCATGGTGTGCCTCGCAGTATTGTTAGTGATCGTGATGGACGCTTCACGTCAAATGACTGGAGGTTGGTGCATGGTCTGTTGGGTACTAAGCTAAAGTTCAGCACAGCCTTTCACCCACAGACAGGTGGCCAAACCGAGAGAGTCAACAGAACTATGGAGGACATGCTTCGCATGTGCGTCCTAGATTTCGGGAAGCATTGGGAGGATCACCTGTACATGGTGGAGTTTGCGTACAACAATAGCTTTCAGGCAAGCATTGGAATGGCGCCTTTTGAAGCTTTGTATGGGAGGAAGTGTCGTACGCCGTTGTCTTGGTTGGAGGCAGGCGAATCAAAGTTGTATAAACGTCAAGCGGTGGAAGATGCCACTTCAATGATACGGACAATTCAAGAAAGGCTGAAGATTGCTCAGGATAGACAGTCAAAGTACTACAATGCCAAACATAGAAATGTGGAGTTCAACGTTGGCGACATGGTGTATTTAAAAATCAAGCCGTTCAAGGGTGTATCGCGGGTTCGACGCTTGAAGAAGCTGAGTCCGAGATACCTTGGACCATTTGAGATCCTGGAGCGTGTTGGCGAGGCGGCGTATAGATTAAAGCTGTCGACGGAGTTGAGTGGGCTGCATGATGTATTCCACGTATCAGTGTTGCGTAAGGCAGTTCAGGAGGCTTCGCAGATCATTGCAGACGATCAGGTACCGGTTGATTATGAGTTAACAACAAGGGTCAGACCAGTACGAATTGAAGATGTTGCAGTCAAACGACTCCGCAACAAGGAGGTCAGAATGGTTAAAGTCCGTTGGGATAATTGCGGACGTGAGGAGCTTTCTTGGGAGCGAGAGCAAGCTATGTTGGAGGAGTACCCCGAGTTATTCCACTCAGGTATCATTTAGCTTTCGTGTACCTTTGCTTAATTTCGGGACGAAATTCCTTAAGTGGGGGAGATTTGTAACGCCCCGAATTTTGTGTGCGAGTCGGTCGCGGAAAAAGAGTTTTTGGTGCCTGTAGGGGTACACGGCCTAGGACACGGGCGTGTCCAAGGCCGTGTCTGGCTGGTGATTTTTGGCCGTTTTCAACCCGAGAAGGACACGGCCAGAAACACGGCCGGATGACACGGGCGTGTCATCCGACACGGGCGTGTGCCAACCCGTGTCCAGACCCGTGTCCTGAGGGGGTCGTGTCCGTTGCCGTGGCGGTTATGCGTGACACGCCCTCGAACACGGGCGTGTCGAGGAACCCGACACGGGCGTGTCAGGTCAGACACGGGCGTGTCTTGGCCCGTGTGCGTTTCCCCGTTCGACGATCGTGCCTGGATCGAGGCACACGGCCTTGGACACGGCCGTGTGCCAAGCCGTGTGCGGCCCAGTTCTGGGGAATTTTGTGCAGATCCGAGCCGTTCATTTTCTTTAATTTAGATCTGACGGCCCAGATTAGTTTAGGCTCTGTTAAGGCCGGGAATAGGGAGTTATTCCCTCATTTTCTCTCCAATATTCTCCCCTTCCAAAGTGAGAGAGGAGAGGAAGAAGAAGGAGGTTTCCGGCCGCCGGCGGAGCATCGGAGCGCCATTTCGAAATCGGAGAGCGGATCCGTGGAGGGAAAGTCATTGCGAAGAGTTCTAACCGCGTAGTTTTTCCATGGCGCCAAAACGGACTACAAGGGTAACGATTCTCAACTCGAGCGCTTGAAGCTCTTTCTTTCTGCATAGGGAATCCCGCTCCCGCGAGTATGCGGTGAGTGCGTGGTGTTCCTTGGGGTTGACGGGAATAGTCCCCCTTGTGTTGCATGTAGAGCCCGGAATCGTAAGTACGGGCATAGCATTGTGTGTGAAGCCTACCCGGACGTGTTTTGTCTGGATCGGTGATGTTGCATTTGATATGGTTTTGCCGGAGAAGACTCCGTGCTTTGGATTTTTTCGGGTTTCCACGCGGTAGATTGCAGCAGGGATCCTTGAAGGTTAGCTTCAAGGCGCACCCGGAAAATTGAGCGGAAACGTGTTCTGCTAACTTGGCGGTCTGGGAACCGGCCTTGATCATAACTGGGTTATGAGACTGTTTTGGAAAATTTGGGATCCGAGAGAAGCTTGGCCCGCGCAAAGTTCCTTAAATTGGACATGCGGCGTGAGCAACGGGCAAGTGGAATTGGACCTAGGCTATGTGGTTCGGTGCGAGAGACCCGAAGACGGGGACTGGCCGTTGGCATAGTTGGAGCCTTAGACGGTGGTCAGAAAGGCTAAATGCTCACATGTTGTTGCCATCCTAGGGGTGGTGGTGGATGCACTGATGGGTCAGGGTCCACCATGAATGTGCCCTGAGTGCACGGGGTGTTTGGCCGTGCGAGCCTACACCTGTGGCGAATTATAATTGCGCTATATATATATTGTTGGCTAAAGTTTTGCAGGGAAAGAGCACCGCCGTCCCGAGTAAGGGGCGGGGTCGTTATAATTTGGTCGGCTTTTAGCTGACCGTTGCTTTATTTGCCACCGTGCGGTGGTATGTGCTTGCAGGTGCTGCGGAGCCGAGCGCCAAATAGCGGGCTGGAGCCCATGTTGCTGTGCTGGCCCTAGAAGGCCGTAGAATAGTTGTTTTTACATTTCTCATGTGTGGCCGGCCTGCGAGCCGATGTATGTAAGACATGTTATATTTATGAACATTTGTAAGGCCATAAGGCCATGTACCTATTTCAGTGTATTTGGGTTCATTCTGTTGTTGTAGCTGTGGACATTCATATTGATGGAATTAATTTTGGGTTCTTTCAACTTTAAAAATCTTCCGCTAGAATGCTCTGTGATTAGGACGAGTAGTCTTAATTAGATGGTTTGATTTATTCATTTAGTAACCCTACCGACTGTCTGTGGTATATGGCGTCGGGTTCCAGCTGGACCTTCTGTTATATGCCATGCGACGGATGGGGGTGTTACACGCACAAAGGGAGGTGCGTACTTAGGAGAAGAGACACGCGTAATGGGGAATGTGCAAAGCCCAGATGAGAACGCTCTCGTTGATGCAAAGCCTAAATGAGAGCACTCTCGTGGTGGCGATTGACGTCACTTGAGGAGTGAGAAAATCGTAGCGCGAGGAAGAGAGCGGAGGGAATCCCTGAGTAGAGAATCGGACTAAGACCACTATTTTGCCGGAAAACCTCAGAGCTCTCTCTTGTCTCTGAAGTTGTTTGGCTTAAAATGAAGGCATGAGAGCTTATTTATAGTTTTTTGGAGGGTCACAGTGGTAATTACGTCGGAGAGTGATTTGTGCTGGTAGATGACGTCGCTCCATTTCGATCACGAGAATTGCCAATTTTGCCGAAATGACGAGAATCCCCTCGGCAATTCGGGCAACCCGGGCAAGGTGCCCGGAGGCGGCCGCAAGTGGCGAAGGTCGCCGGAGGTGGAGGGGGCCGTCGGCGGAGGCCTTAGGCCTTCAGAGCTGCAGATGGTTCCTGAGAGCGTATTGAACCACTATAAGAGAAACACCGAGCTCTATGGAGGACTGCCAACAGTGATAGGGAAAAGAGATAAGGGCTTAAAGTTGAACCTTGATGTAAGCCAACAGTGATAAGAATTACTTTGTTAATCCTCAAGATGTCCTCACCCTTGTCACTGAATTTGTATACATATCTTTGATTAAGTCAATATATGAAACATTTACACCTTTCTTTTCTAAGACTATCCATAAGATCTCTCTTTGAACTCTATCATAAGCTTTCTCAAGATCAATAAACAACATATGCAAATCTTGTTTTCTTTCTCGATAATTGTCAATGAGTATCCTAAAGAGATGTATAACTTCCATAGTCGACCTCCCTGTCATGAATCCAAATTGATTCTCTGAGATGTTAGTCTCATGTCTTACTCTTCTTTTTATTACTCATTCTCATAGTTTCATGGTATGACTCATCAATTTAATTCCTCTATAATTAACACAATTTTGTATATCTCATTTATTCTTATACAAAGGTACCAAGATACTTTCCTTCCATTGGTCTGACATCCTCTTTGATTTCAGTATCTTATTTAAAAAACATGTAAGCCACAAAATTCATTCATTTCCTAGACATTTCCATATTTCGATAAGTATGTCGTCTGACCCAACAATATTTCCATTTTTCATCTTATTTAGAGCATCTTTTACCTCTAATACCTAAATTTTACGATAAAACGTTATGTTCATATACTCCTCCGATTTACTTAACTCTTTTAAGTTCAATTCATTGTCTTTTGTTTCATTATAGAGTTGATACAAATATCTTTTACATCGCTCATTAATATCCACATGATAGGTCAAAACTATATCTATCTTTTTCATCGCTCTCCATCTTTGCTATCTAGTCGCTTAAAAAGAGTCTTCATAAACTTGACTTCTTGTTTTACTTACTGCATGTTTAGCTTCTTTTTTATGTTTTTATACGTGACTAAGTTTTCATCATTCCTACAAGCGTAAAGTGATTTATAGCCGACTCTTTTTGCCCTCACTTTGTCTTGCACTCTCTTTCCACCACCAAGATTCTTTATTCGAGGACGCACGATCTTTTGATACTCCAAGTACGTTTTTTCCACTTATCTTTAAATGCGAAGACATAATTTCCTATGAGACATTAAGATCAACATAAGGGTCATCAACTAGTTGTTCCATAACTGCCGTCTTCAAAGCAACCTGATATTTTATTTTCAAGTTCCACCACCGAATTTTTTTCAACATTTTTTGTTCTCATCTAAAATTTATTATACTTAATTTGTACATCTAACATCACTGACCTATGTTGTGTTGTCAAACTTTCTCTTGGTATGACTTTACAATTCTTACAAAATCATTTTATCCATTTTGCGAGTCATAAAAAATCATTTTCTGACTTATTTGGTATACTTTTAAACGTGATTACAAGTGTAATGCATACACTTGTAAAATTAAAATATAATATTCGTTCAAATAATTACATCATAGTTCTAAATTAAAAATAATGATGAAAATCACTACTCATGATTTGTGGTATCAGAATGGTTTCCCTAGTCTGTAGATTCGTACTGAATTTCTATTGAGATCTTCCAACTGAAAATTTCGGGTATGTTATTCTATTTTGAAGGCATTTTGATCTTCATATGGTATTGTTTCCCATCCTTGGATCTTGTGGTGTCATGCATCATGAATTGTCAGGGGGTTTGGTCTCAACAAGAGTACCAATTTGTAACAATCAAACTACTACAAAAACTTGTTATTGGAAGAATGGTCAGTGAAGGATTGACTGGGGGCAAGGAAAAATTTCGTATGCGGCCCATCAATTTTGAGAGCGTTGTTAGTTTATGTTCGTACTAGAATAATGTGAGTTTGTAGTGTGGATTGCACGAAGGGGAAGTTCCTATAGACTCCGGGTGTGTGGCGAGACCTCCTCGCAGCAGCACACATGTCTTATTTGTAGGCAATTTAGGGAAATTTCTTGGGTTTGCTAGCCTCTTCTCGTCATATCTCATTCAGGTCGACCTCTAAACCAGTAAACTTTGGTCACTCCCAGGTCCGAACGCAGGGATCAAAAATCTTGGTTTCAACAGCTGTCACTAGATTGCAATGAAGAGGATAATAATTATTGCTTCCTCATACTTCCATATATGCTTGTATACGAGTTCTCATGATTGTGGAGTTTCAATAAAAGTTCTTCGTGAACTTTCAACTAATTATCTCATTTATTTAATTCTAGACATAGAATCCGATGAAGCACAATGACCATCTACAAGCACATTTATAATTTGGGATGTATAGTTGCATTTTCTCACGATATTATTCAAAAGTTGTTGCTAGCAGAATATTTTCGTGCAATCCTTTTTGTCAGCTCCTTCTTTAGAGGTTATTGATCAAGTTTTCTTGGCACTAGAGATTCAAAAGTTTGCGATGTTGTTGAATCCATTAACTCATATAATTTTATCTTTAATTCATTCTTTTGAATATCATGAATGTTATTATATTTGTCAAGTATACCTTATAACAAATTCTTTGTCATTAACTAGCTTTTCTCTTATTTCACTTTTGGTAAGTGTTCAGATGTTGATTGAAGTCGTACTTGTTTCCAATGTTTGTGTAACATTCATAGTGGGAAGACACTAGATTTTTTTTATGTAATTTACCAACTCATACACACGCAACAAACCCACTGTAAACCTTATTTCGTGTAAGCATTGTACTACGTCAGGACAACCACTCTTAACTAACTCCTTTTTTATAGCTTCCATAGCCGCAAGTGATATAGAACCAAGTAGTTCATTGTAAAATGATCCTTTAAACCCATTTACTACTTGAATTGAACTTTGTCGAAATATCCTTTTAAGTCCAGTTTGTTGGAGGTTTATTATTTGGTCGAAAAATTTCCACACACTCGAGTTTCCATTAGAAACTTCCAAAAATCTCTTTAGTTGATCGTGTCCACCTTCGATACAGGTTGTTGTGGAATTACCTAAGTGCACGTACTTGTCTATCCAAACAAAAACAAATAACTGCTTATAAGGGTTTATCCATGTTGTTACGACATAATGTAATATATCCAGATATGTTTTAGAATATTTACAGATGAAGTTAAATAACATATTAAAATAATGTACTATTAGAGAGTTCATTATTTGCTGTCAGTCATACAAAAAATTTTCACACTCCTTCCCTTTCTTTAAATCTTTTTTACAATGTGCTAAAATATTTTAATGAATGTGAAATTAACACAAAACAATCATGCATTGTGAAAATACATTTTTAATCACATTCATGAATGGAATTTCTTTGTCAATGACAAACACATTTGATTAAGAAAATTGATTTAGTGTTTATTTGAAATATTATAGTGTCTAGATTCATTTCATCAGATATAAAGGTCAAATTAGTTGACGTTTGTCTGATAGTAGAAAGTGACAATCAATATTGATTTGTTTTGTAAGTGCAATGCATAATGAATATATCTGGAAACATATTGCTTGCTGAACAAATATCATATATGTAAGAAAAGACACTCCAAATGACTAGTGACTTGACCTATTGTAACTCACATATCCCGCTTGATCAATACACTTATAAAGAAATTGCATCGGTGTACCACCAACCAACTCCTTGCGATAGAGTTTAGATTTTTCATTACAAATAGTATGCATGCTAGTGGAGCTAGAAGCATCTCTATTTTTCAGTGTGACTAATATTTTCAAGGCTTCACTCATGCCGTGTACATGTTCTCAAAAATTTGTTGCTCCTCTATATCCAAATTGCCTGCATAAGAATGTGCCTCTAAATAGATAAACTCGTGGTTACGAAGTCCACATTTAACTTCTAATATCCACTCATTTATGCCCGAAGATTTTTGATCGTGCAAATAGAATGAACAACCACATCGCTTGGATCCATTTTTTTCTCAAATTTTTCTTCACCCAACCCTTCTTTTTCTGGCTTACATGAGTAAATCCCCCTCCTTCACATCCAAGTTTGACCCGAGACTTTGACCTATTTGTGAGGAGATCAACACTCTGAATAATTATAACAACTCCAAGTTGTTGACCAATGTTACGAACCCATTTAACTAACTCCTCTCAACTGTAAAATGTTGCGCTAGTAACAAAATGACTTTCAATGTCTACCTGTGTGAGTTTGGGCAACTTCTCAGTCTTAACATCCATTTCAATAAAAGGACTAGAAAAACAACATTAAAATGAACATAAGATTTGTGTTATTTAGAATGAAAATCAACACATAATTTACGCAACACTAACATTGACATCTAATCATGGTTGTTAGTTCATTAAAAATGAATGCTCAAACAAGGAGAAACATGAAACATAAATTCAAATAAAGATATCCTTCCATTACTTTTGGATTGCTCTTATAAAGAAGAGAATCCCCTTTGTCTCTTCTTAGATGTTCAAACAAATAAAGATTGCTTGTAAAATCTAAAGATTTTTTCATCTACTTGTGTGGGCTTAGTGCGGAAATGGGCGAGGAAGAATAGAAAGAGACAAGTTCGAGGATAGAACTTGTTTTCTGGAAGTTAAAGAGGGTTGACGTCTAGATGAGGAAGAAGAGAAGACACTTAGACACCAGGTTTTTGCCCTAGGCCGAACATCGCAAGTAGGGGCTCACCGTTGGCCAATCCCGAACACAATCACCGTCGGATAAAGCAAGAATTCTATCACCGTCAGAGAAAGCGAGAGGAAACGTCATCAGGGGTGCAAAATGGTGGAACAAAACAAAAAAACTCTATCGCGAGCAGCATGGTGCAAACATGAAAAAAATAGAAATAAGAGTTTTTTCTCTTACTTTTGAACTATGAATGGCGTATGCGTGGATTGCGAATATCAATTCTCTTAAAAAATAGGTGCTGCTATCCGCACCGCAGTTTTGGCTAGTCACACCGCACTTTCTCATATTTTTTCGCGTCTTTTGAAAATACGTCTTATACATGCATTTTTGGGAAAAGTGTTCAACACGAAAGTTGTAGATATCGACGAGATCTACAACTTTCGTGTTGAACATTTTTCCTAAAAATGCATGTACAAGGCGAGTTTTTAAAAGACATAAAATCTGTACGTATTTTCAAAGTACTCTTTGTACATGCATTTTTAGGAAAAGTGTTCAACACCAAAATTGTAGATCTCGTCGAGATCTACAACTTTCGTGTTGAACACTTTTCCTAAAAAAGCATGTACAAAGAGTACTTTTAAAAAAATACGAAAAATTAAAAAAAAATGCGTTCCGAATATTCAAACTACGGTGCGGATAGCAGCGTCCTAGAAAATTAGGAGAAAATTCATACTGATTGCGTAGGCTCCTATGGACATTCTAGCCTAATGGCTAGGAATCTAGGATGCTGTTAGGCGGGAAACTCTAAACTCTAGAGTGTGGAAATGATTCTCTAGAGCCCTAATTTCTCCCCTCCGCCATCCCAATCCGTCGAGAATGGAGAGGATTTACGTCGCAGTTCGGCCGCGGCCTCTCTCGCCGGAAGAATCAGAAACGAGCCCCTGGAGGATTTCCGGCAACACCATTTCCCTATCCAACCACTCCAGCAAGTTCGAGTTTGGTAGACATATCACCCCATTCCTACATTTTCTTCTTCTTCTTCTTCTTCTTTAGTCAATGGATCGGTGATGCCGCAGCTCTCACATTTTCCAGATAGGGTGTTTGGGGAGGATTGCAAGACGGTGGACATTTTTGGGTCTCGGACAAAAGAGATTGTTGCATCCGTTGTTCGTGGGTTCAATGGTAAATCATCAACTCACTCACTCATTTCCTCAGTTTACTCATTATTGTTTTCCGGTATTGGTTAAGGTTATGTAAGTTGTTGTTTTCATCCATCAATAAGGCTCTTTGGAACTTTGCACCCCCAAAATACTGAGTTATTGGCACTTTGCACCCCCAAAATATGAGTTATTGACACTTTGCATCCTGAATCTTTAAAATTGCACTTTGCACCCCCAATTATCGATTTCTGGCACTTTGTACCCCCAAGCCGAAATTTCAAGGGTATTTAGGTACGGGTAGCACAAAAAATGCCCATTTTAGTACTTTGCACCAAAAGTGCACTTTTATGATGCGTCACAGATGGCACAACTGCCCGCCACCCTGGAGTCCCACTTTTATGATGCTGCACAGATGTCACACTTGCCCGCCACCCGGGAGTCCCACCATGGCGTCTCACCCAGGCAACTTTCATTAGGTCCTCAGAATGTACACCCCAACCAACTCTCCGCCGTGGAGTCAGCACCATGCGACAGGTTGTTGAAAGACTCTTATCTAGGAGGTCGGGTGTTCAATCACAGGGCTCAACAACCTGCCGCATGATGCTGACTCCATAACGGAGAGCTGGTTGGGGTGTACGGTTCGTGAACCTGATGAAAGCCGCCTAGGTGAGACGCCAAGGTGGGCTCCCCGACGGGACTCCAGGGTGGCGGGCAAGTGTGACACATGTGCCGTATCAGAAAAGGTTACCCTATTTATAATAAGGATAAGAGGGGCAGGTATCGGATAAGAAATAAACTAAAATGAAGGAAATACCTTCTGACAAAAACATTCAAAATGGTACAAGTTGTGATTACTTATTTTTTTTGTTGACAGCACCCATTGTTCTCTTTACATTTACATTTTGTAAGTGTCATATCTTAAGATGGTATATCAAAAATTTTATTTTGGTTCTGAGTATCCTTTCTTGCTGACAGGCACAGTGTTTGCTTATGGGCAAACTAGCAGTGGTAAGACTTATACCATGAGAGGATCTGCAAACGAACCAGGGATCATTCCGCTTTCTGTGCATGAGTTATTTTGTAGTATTCAGGAGGTCTATCTCTAATTATTCCTCCGTGCTAAGTTTATAAATATTTTAATTCAGGTCTTCATTATGCCAAGATCTCATCTTGATGTACTAAAATTACTGAATTTTACTATCATCAATCAGCACATTCGTATCATTGCCCTTATTTTGTTAATAGTTAATTAAATATTCCTGTTCTCTTGTCGTAAAATATGCTTTCACATATAATCCACGTGATATTGGATTCTTTCAACTTCCAATCACATCATACATTTTTGGGAATATCTTTGCAGTTTAAATTCAGTTTGGCTCTAGCAAGAATGTGTTGATCCCGTTGCACTTCAGGTGCAATGTGGAATACAATTTCTTTGATAAAGCATAAAGATTGCGATATAAAACACGTGTATCAACTATTAACACACCCTAGAGCAATGTGGATTAAATGTAATAGAGAGAGAGAATGCCAAAGCTTTACAGAATATAAATACTGGGAGGATAGGAACCCTAGCTATATGAAATACTTGAGCCGGTCTTAACCCGTGTAATATCTTGTCACTCCTTAAATTGAGCTTGAAAGTCAGTCATGCTTAACTAGTAAACATTCTCGCTTAATGATGCTTCATTCAAACCCTTTGTGAATATATCCCCTAGCTGATTATTTTACTGGATAAATGAATGCAAATGATACTTTCTTCTGTTTTCTCTTTAATAAAGCTCCTATTAACTTCAATATGCTTGACACAATCATGCTGAACTAGACTGTGAGTGACTGAGCGTCTCAGCTTTTGCACTGGAGTAAAGCTCATTGTCCTATTTCTTAGTCTTCCGATTTATAAGATTCCCTTGATGAACAGTATACAGTAGGCGATCTCCTTAATTGGTAGAACCATCCCAATCAGCATTATTATATATTATAAGAATTGAGTGTGATAAAGTGGAGTAGTGCAGGAGAATAAATATTCTCCTTTCCGTGTATGTTTTAAGTAGTAGAGATTAGAGAATGCTGTGGAGGGCTTCTTGATGAAGAGCCTTTCGAGCATTCATAGATTCGCCGAGTACTACTAGATATGCTATATATGATATAGTATAAGATAGATCAGTCTTTCAATTAACTGTTGATAATTTATTGCCTCTTCAATAGTGACTTATGTCGTGATTTGCCTCCTAGGGGTTATTGAATCTGTGGTTCTTCTATAATATCAAGTATGCATTTTCTTTAAAATATAAAGTTTCCCTAACTGCAATACTCAAAAAGTATTTTAGTGGCCTAAAATATTTTACCTCAAACTTCTTTCCTAAGTGAACCATCAAGCGTGTCATCGCCTCCATGTCATCCCCAATGATGGCTTTTTCATCAACATAAAATGGGCAACCTAGTGCACAAAAGCATCCCTGCGCAACGAGGGTCCGGAGAAGGGTCCCACCATAAGAGTGAAATGCAGGCAAACTTTACTTTGCATTTTTGCAAGAGGCTATTCCATCAACCTAAACAGTCAAAATTGTTAACCTTTCTTTTCTCTGTTTGGTAAAGAGAGTGATATGATTCGCTCCGAGTATACTCAAAATTTTTCATAGCATTATGAAAGTACCTGAACCATGATGTAGGAGATTGCTTCAATCCATGTAAGGTTTTATTTTTAATTTTTCATACTTTTTATAAATCTTGGGGCACTCATGTAAACCTCTTTTTTTAAGTCATCCCGAATGAATGCATTATTTATATCCAATTGTTGTAAATCACATTCACATATAGTAGCACATGAAAGCTTGACCTGAATAATATTAATTTTTGTCATTGGTGCAATAGTCTCATTGGTTCCATGAGTGCAAAAGTTTTTTAAATAAAGAAAAATAATAGCAACGGGTTCTACGCGTAAAACAATAAAAATGAACCCAATACTATGCTAATTTAATAAAACACAACTGAACCCAACCCATTCAGCTGTCAATGCCGCTAGATTCAGTGCTAGATAGTTGGAGATGGCCGCAGGTTGCATAACTAATCTGCCAATGTCTTCGGAACATAGGAAGATGTGCGATGATTTCCTTCATTCACCGACCAAACAAAAAATGCATTGCCCAAGTGGTTTCTGTTTCTATATCCACTTAAAAAATTCTCATACTGTATCCTACTAGAACTTACTTGCTGATTTAAGTTATTACAAATAATTATCCTTTCTTCCTCAATTATATGTTGTATTATGATAACCGTCTCTTCACAATATTGATGCTTTAATTTATCATGTAATCCATCTTGACTAGCTCAAGTCCTAAGTAGATTAATAAAGTTCACGTTGATACTTGATAGTTATCTTAATCACCTAATCACTAAGTGATGCGGCACAGGCGTCATGTCTGCCCGCCACTCCGGCGTCCCACCAAGGGCCCACCTTGGCATCTCACCTAGGCAGCTTCATCAGGTTCGCGGACCGCACACCCCAACCAGTTCTTCACCATGGAGTCAACACCATGTAGCAGGTTGTTGAAGCCCGGGATCGAACACCCGACCTAGATAAAAGTCTTTCAGCAGATCTCTCATCACCAACTGTTTCGCGGATCAATTGGTGATGAGAGCTTTGTTGAAAGACTCTTATCTAGCAGGTCGGATGTGCGATTCTGGGTCTCAACAACCTGCCGCATGGTGCTGACTTCATGGAGGAGAGCTGATTCGGGTGTATGGTCTGCTGACCTGATGAAATCCACCCTGGTGGATTCCAAGGTGGGTCCCCTGCTGGGACTCTAGGGTGGCGGCAGGTGTGACGCTTGTGTCGCATCATAAAAGTGCACTTTTATGATGCATTTTTATGATGCGACATAGGCGTCACACCTGCCTGTCACCCTGGAGTCCCACCAGGGGCCCACCTTGGAGTCCACCAAGGAGGTTTTCATCAGGTACGCAGAAGCTCTCCACCATGAAATCAGCACCATGCGACAGGTTGTTGAGGCCCGGGATCGAACACCCGACCTCCTAGATAAGAGTCTTTCAGCAAAGAACATTTGGTGCTGAGAGCTCTGCCGAAAGACTCTTATCTAAGAGGTCGGGTGTTCGATTCCGGGCCTCAACAACCTGCCGCATGGTGCTGACTCCATGGAGGAGAGCTGATTGGGCTGTACGGTCCGCGGACCTGATGAAAGCCGCCTTGCTGGACTCCAAGGTGGGCCCCTGGTGGGAACTCCAGGGGTGGGCCCCCCTAGTGGGAACTCCCTGGCGGCGGGCAGGTGTGACGCCCGTGCCACACCACTAAGCTTATTTTCACCAATTACTTTCTATTTTTAATCTGCATCCACCATTTGTCAGTCCTATTTTTAACCTTTCGGACATGCAATGTTCCTAATTTGAATAAAAATACTCTAATTTAGTTATAGGTTTTTATTAGCATAAAAAATGATTTTTAAAATCTTTTTTTTACTAAGGAATATATGTAGATACATAAGTTAGGTTTATTATCTTTGACAAAATAATTCATGATGGTAAGATTTAGGCCCAGTTTGGCGGAGATGATGTCCCGTGGAAGCCATCCGCGCGGAGGCCACAGTGACCGCGGTGGCCTCCCTGCGATGAAAATCCCTGGAAAATTCATTGATTTCCTTAAGCGGGGTTAATCTCGCCACGCGACCGCGGCTCTGCCAAACGAGCCACGGCCGCGCGGGATCCGCCCCGCCATGTGAGGCCTTCAATTCTTATGAATATATGTCAAAATGATGTGTATGACTTAAAAAATTAACCAACGTTGATTTTGCAGTGGATAGCTAGCAAGATGAGCTTATTTAAAGATTAAATATCACAATCTATGAACATGACTTTAATGACAGTAATGAATAACATATGAACTAACATGGATTAAGTATGGATAATATGGAATAGGCATGCCTAAAATGGATTAAGCATGTCTATCATGTATTAAGTATGATGAAGAAGATGAAGAAGCAATTACAAGAGGGAAGAAAAAATTGTAAGCTAATCTTAATTTCCTGGCTTCTTAAGTGCTAAACCATCTCATTTTCCATTGCATATATCAATCTTGTTAAAATTAATTTCAAGCAATTAAAGCAAACAAACAAAGGTTTTATTAAGTTACAATCAGTGCTGCTACAAAGGTATGATTAGATGGTAGGGTTTATAGTGCTTAAAGTCATCAAACAATATGGAGTCAATGGCTAACATCAATCGTCATAAGTATAAAATAGAATTATCATCATATTTAATGCTGAATAGGAACAAATTTTATAACATTTTATGATTTTATTTTATAGAAAATGGATAGGGAATTCCTTCTCCGAATGTCTTACATGGAGATATATAATGAGGAGATCAATGATTTGTTGGCTCCGGAGCATCGGAAATTGCAAATTCATGAATCACTTGAGGTATAATTTAAGCTTCTCCATTATATGATTTTTTTCTCTACATGAACTATATTTTTTGTTGCCATCTACCAAATCTATCATATATTTTTTTGAAGAGAGGCATTTATGTTGCTGGCTTGAAAGAAGAGATCGTTACCTCCCCTGAACAAGTTCTCAAACTCGTGGAATTTGGTGAATGTATGGCTTACAATGCACACATCTCTTTTTTATTTGTATTTCAGCAATATAATAACTCCAGGGTCTGAAAACTTTTAGCTGTACCATGCAGCTCATCGCCACATTGGGGAGACAAATATGAATCTGTACAGCAGTAGGTCTCATACAATTTTTCGCATGGTATGTTTCTAAGTTTCTTATAGTTATATCTGTCTTATTTTGGTAATATATTTTGTTCTATTATTTAGCTGACATGTATATAATTCCAGATTGTTGAGAGCAGGGATAGAAGCGTGGGAGACAATTCATTTAATTGTTTTGATGCTGTTCGTGTATCCGCTTTGGTATGAAATAATAACATTGATGATTGTAGCATCACACTTTTTGCATTTTTTTCTCTTACATTGGGAGGCAGATTTTGTCCACATTTTTTTGATTATTTTCCTTTATTATTTCTGATGTTTCTTTCTCAGAATTTGGTGGATTTGGCTGGATCAGAACGGGCTGGTAAGACAGGTGCAGAAGGTATGCGTTTAAAAGAGGGCTCTCATATTAATAAAAGCTTGATGGCACTTGGCACAGTTATAAAAAAACTGAGTGATGGTGCTGAAAGCCTAGGGTAATCTGCAGCACCAAAATTTTTTCTTACTGCAATCAACGGGGTGAATCAGAAATTTTTCTTATGAGATTATATTACAGTGGTCATGTTCCTTACCGAGACAGCAAGCTCACTCGTATTTTGCAACCCGCTCTTGGTGGAAATGCAAATACAACCATGATATGCAATATTACGCTTTCACAGGTTTTTCTTTTCACTTAATATAGCTTAATTGAAGATGAATTGGCATATTTTGTATTTTCATGGATACTAGGGACGCCCTAACTGTATTTAATAAATTCATGTTCTTCTGCCGTTGAATTCATGATAATTGAGAAATTCAACCAAGAAAGCATCATTAAATAAATGTTGGTGTTGTTGATGCACACAACATAAGCATCAACATCCATGCAGAATGCTCGTCATGCATTGTGTTTTACTTTTTGTGTATGTTATTTTTATGTCATCTTTATCTCATGTTTCATCATGATAATCCTTTATTCGTTATGGTTATTTTTGTCACTCATTTAGAACTTTGCTCTATATAAAGAGTTCTAAGGTCTTGTATTATGTATATTATGACATTATTAAGGAAGCAATGTTTCTTCTAGAGTTTCCCCTCTCTCCAATTCTTTTGCTTCGATCTCTCCCTTTATTTCTTGGCTGATTATTCGGCCCTCCCCTTCATGGCAACTGGATTTTTTGTCGATTCGACCAAGTCAAGCTGAGCTTAGTTTGAAGTCAGATCGACATAAATTAGGGGAGGCTCAAAATCTTTTTTTCCCCTTAAAAGGTATTTGAAGCTTGTTGGCAAATTAGTAAAGCAAAACTTATAAGTACTGGGCACTAAAATATTGAGAGGAAAGAAGATTCATCAGTGAAGAATTGAAAGATGAGAAAAAAAGATGCTTCATTAGCGGGACTAAGAAATAATTAGATCAACTGAGAATGAGAAAAAATATGCTTCATGACCCATGGTAGACTGTTTGATTGAGTGCCGACACTAGTGCAAACCCATGTGAGTGGTGCGGGGTGAACTCGAACAAAACTAATCTATATGATGCGTGTATGCTTCAAATTGATCCGGAATTAATTTATTAGCAATAAGATTATACAGTTTTGCAATTAAACACAACGCTCGCCACAATTTTTAAGTACACAAACAAAACAACGTTTGTAATAACTCATCCACATCCATATCATCAAAATGTTTAGCACATGTTATACATACAAATATAAGTAGCCCACAAAACATAGCATAACATTTTCATAGTAATAACTCGCACGACGCCGAATCACAGCTCATGGCGACGCCGATTCAATACTGCTTAAGTCTCTTTTCATCATCGGGGATGTTTCCTGTAATAAGTTGAATTTCGTTACACATCATCGTATGATTTATTATTTAATTCAGACATAAATTAATATGGCATACCAGAAAATGTGTGCGTCACAACGTTCTCCTTCGGACTAAAGCTTTAAAGGTAAACTTGCACAAACTGAATTTTATAAGAAATTAAGAAAATGAAACAATTGCGCAAACAAGTTGTTGGAAAAGCCACTTAAATTAGGCCCATTTGTATAACATTTATTGTTTTTCTCTCCTCTCTTTAGTCCCACATTGTGTATAGGACTTTTCTCCCTCTTTCTCTCATCTATATATATGTACTCATTCTTTGTATTTGTACCAAGTGGACATATATACAAGGTTGGCTTTCTCCATTTCTACATGGTATCAGAGCCAGGTTCCGGACTCCTGCGGACTCCCTTTTCTGTCCGCACCTTCTAGCCGCTTCTCTCCTGCGGCCTCCCTTGTCCAGTCCGCTTCTCTCCTGCGGCCTCCCTTGTCCAGTCCGCTTCTCTCCTGCGGCCTCCCTTGTCCAGTCCGCTTCCTCTCCTCCCGTGGATCCACTTCTATTCCCTCCTCTTCCTTCCTCCCCTGGCCCCCCTCTTTATAGCCATCCTGTGGGGTCCACTGCTTCCCCTTGTCCGCTGCGGCCTCTTTTTTTCCGGCGCGACCTCGGCGACCTCAATCCCTTGGTCTCCTTCGTCCGCCGTAAGCGCAGCGTCCGCAGCTCGTCAGTCCGCCGCGGTCTCCTTCAGCCCGCCAGCTCGCCAGTCCGCCGCGACTTCCTCCAGCTCGCCGCGACCTCCTCCAGCTCGCCGCGACCTCATCCAGTCCGCAGTCTTCCGCCTCCTCTAGCTGCTGCCTCCAGTCCGCCGCGGTCTCCTCCAGCCCGCCAGCTCGCCAGCCAGCCCCGGCTTGTCCTCTCTTCTCAGCTCGCTCCAGTCAGCCGCGGTCTGCTCCAGCCCGCCGCGATCTGATCCAGCCCGCCAGCTCGCCAGTCCGCCGCGGTCTCCTCCAGCCCGCCAGCTCGCCAGTCCGCCGCGGCCTCCTCCAGCTCGCCGCGACCTCATCCAGGTCGCCCCCCATGTCTACATCTGCAGACTCAGTCGGGACGGCTGTTCCTCCTCCTGAACGCCCGACCTCTATCCAGGAAGTCTGCGACGAGCTTCGAATCACTACAATTTCGCTCACTGGCGAGAAGAACTTTGTGGAATGGGCACACTCGGTTCGCCGTGTCCTTCAGTCAAAAGGATTTCTTCATCACCTGACTCAGACTGTTATTGGTGTCCCTACTGAGGAATGGTTACGCAATGATGGGCGTGTGCAGACTTGGCTTCTCAACTCTCTTGATGGCGAATCTTATCGCCTGGCCATGTATCATGAGACGGCCAAAGGCATGTGGGACGAGCTCCACACCCTCTACTCTGGCAAGGATAGTCTCCACCATCTCTATGATATCATCACTGCTCTCCAGGCCCTTGATAGCAGTGGCGCAACCGACCTGACGTCCTTTGTTGCTCAGGCCCGGTCTCTGGTTGAGGCTTGGATCCACCATCAGCCTCCCACTTTGGATCTCGCTGCTCAACGTACCCAAAAGGAAGCTGTGGGTATCGCCATGATGATGGCCCGGGTACCTCCTCATCTTCACAGTGTCCGGGCTCACATCCTCTCCTCTACCGTTACACCATCTCTTTCCGATGTGTGCTCAATGCTTCTCAAAGTCTCCCCGCCTCCGGATGTTCCCGATCTTCCTTCTCCGGCCCTTGTTCAACAGGCACCAGCTCCCTTATTGCCTCTTCCCCCTTCTGCCCGTGGTGGCCGCTCTGACTCTCGCGGCCGGGGTCGCGGTGGCCGGTCTAGGCTTAAATGCTCCTTCTGCGGTAAAGATGGCCATCTTGAGGCCACCTGCTATCGCAAACATGGCCGACCTCCTCGTCCACAGGCCTCTGCTGCTACTACCGACTCTGCCTCCCTCGTACTGATCTCGACGAGGTTCGTCTTCAGCTCCAGCATCTTCATGGCTTGCTCAGCCGTCCGCCTGCCTCGGTTGCCTCTGCTGCCTCTATCTCCAATGAAGGTATCGCCTGCCTATCCTCTGGCACGCGCTGGATCCTTGATTCTGGTGCCACTCATCATATCACCTCTGTTAGGCCACCTCAGTACTTGTCTTCACCTCACCCGAAGTACATTACTGTCGCTAATGGGACATCGGTTACAGTCTCTGGATGTGCTGATATTTCTCTCACCTCTTCTCTCCTCCTGCGCTCGGCTCTACATGTTCCGGGCTCTCCTTTCAATTTACTCTCTGTTGGTCGCCTTACTACTGATTCTAATTATTCCGTGACATTTACTTCTTCTTTTTTTCTCATACAGGATCAGCAGACGCGGACTATCATTGGTAGAGGACGGCTGCAGAATGGGCTCTATCTTGTTGACGACTCTCCCACTGTCCTCGCCTCTATCTCCTCTTCGAATTGGCATCGCCGTCTGGGACATGCTCCTCTTCCAGTCCTCCGGAAGGCTCTTCCTGATGTTACTCTCCCTGCTTTTCGCTGCGACACATGTATTTTGGGCAAACAACCCCGTTCATCATTTCCTCCTCATTGTACTCGGAGCTCCGCTCCTTTTAATTTAGTTCACTCCGACATATGTGGTCCATATAAATTTACTAGTATTTCTGGCTATCGGTATTTTGTTACTTTTATTGATGATTACTCTCGCATGACGTGGTTATATCTCCTTCGGGATCGCTCTGAACTTCCCCGCGTATTCCGGGCCTTCATACTTGAGACTCGCACTCAGTTCTCTGCGCCTATTCGCACTATTCGTACTGACAATGCGCGGGAGTACACCAGCCATACCTTTGCCACTCTCTGCTCTGAGTTCGACATTCTTCACCAAACCTCGTGTCCATACACTCCACAACAGAATGGGGTCGCCGAGCGCAAGAATCGTCACCTTCTTGATGTCGCTCGCTCCCTTATGCTTCAAATGCAGGTTCCCAAACCATATTGGAAGTACGCGCTCTCCACGGCTTGCTTCCTCATCAACCGTCTCCCGTCTTCCGTCCTCCAGTATGCTACTCCCTTCAGCCTCCTCTTTCCCACAACTCCACCTTTTCCCGTTCCTCCCCGGGTGTTTGGGTGTACCTGCTACGTTCACCACCTCGGTCCCTCCACAGACAAATTGAACCCTCGTGCCACCAAGCATATCTTTGTGGGGTACTCGCGCACTCAGAAGGGTTATGTCTGTTATTCGCATGCTACCCGCAAAGTTACTGTCTCGGCTGACGTAACTTTTCGTGAAGATATTCCCTTCTTCCCTGCTCTCGATGGCGCTCTGAGTCCAGCTCCCGTCGTTCGTCCTGTCATTCCTGCTACTCACTCCTCCACTCTGCCTTCTCTACCTCCTGTCCGTCCACCCCCCCGGTTATCCGGGTCTACTCTCGTCGCTCTCCTCATCCCGTAGCCCCTCTGCAGTCGTCTTCGCCCTCTGGTGCTCTGCTCCCTGCTGCTCCGGCTCCCGTCTCTACCGCTCATCCAATGGCGAACTACGTCTCTCTCCATCGCCTCTCTCCCTCTCTTCTTCACTTTGCCACCTCATTATCCTCTGTTTCAGTCCCTAACTCTTTGCAGGAGGCGCTTCACCATCCTGGCTGGCGGGCTGCCATGGACGAAGAAATGACGGCCCTCTGGGCCAACCAGACCTGGGACTTGGTTCCCTTACCTCCCGGTCAGCACCCTGTTGGGTGTAAATGGGTGTTCGTCATCAAGCATGCTCCAGATGGCACTGTTGCCCGACTGAAGGCCCGTCTTGTGGCCCGTGGCTTCACACAACAGGAGGGCCTCGATTATGAGGAAACCTTCTCTCCGGTGGCCAAGCTCAACACTGTCCGCGTTCTTCTCTCCGTCGCGGTGCACCGCCACTGGCCCCTTCATCAGCTCGACATCAAGAACGCTTTTTTAAATGGTGACCTTCAGGAAACCGTCTACATGCGCCAACCGCCCGGGTTTGAGACCACGGGGGAGTCTCGGGTATGTCTTCTCAGAAAGTCAATTTATGGTCTCAAACAGTCCCCTCGGGCGTGGTTTGAGAAGTTTAGCAAAGTGGTTCGAGACATGGGATTCACTCGGAGTTCTGCAGATTTCTCCCTTTTTACCCGACACCGGGCCACTGGCACCGTCCTTCTGTTGGTCTATGTTGATGACATCCTTCTCACTGAGGATGACTCAAAGGGGATTCAAGATGTCAAACAACATCTGAGCACTGTTTTTCAAACTAAAGACCTGGGGAAACTTCGCTACTTCCTGGGTCTCGAGATTGCCCGGCGGCCGGACAGGTTGGTGCTCTTCCAACGAAAGTACTGTCTCGATCTTCTCAAAGATGCTGGTCAGTCTGGTTGCAAACCAGCTTGTACCCCGATGGAGGCAAATCACAAACTATGCGCTCATGCTTCGGATGACGATTTGCTGCTTCCGAACCCGGAATACTATCGACGCCTTGTGGGAAAGTTGATCTATCTAACAGTCACGAGGCCGGATATATCATTTGCAGTTGGGGTTGTCAGTCGGTTCATGCATGCCCCCGGGCTTCTCATCTTCAAGCGGTTGAACGGATTCTTCGATACCTTAAGGGAGCTCCGGGTCAAGGGCTGGTTTACAAAACTTCTGACTCTGCTCCCGCATTGGTTGCCTATTCTGATGCCGACTATGCGGGTTCTCTGGACGATCGAAGGTCAACTAGTGGGTTCTGTACTTATTTTGGTGGTCATCTTATTACATGGAAGAGTAAGAAACAGGCTGTGGTAGCCCGTTCCTCTGCAGAAGCTGAATACCGATCGATGACCTCGGTTGTCTCAGAACTCACATGGCTTGAAAGTCTCCTTACTGACGTGGGAGTACAACTCCCCTCCTCTGCTGTTCTATTTTGCGATAGTCAAGCCGCCATACACATCGCAAAGAATCCGGTATTTCATGAGCGCACAAAACATATCGAGGTTGACTGTCACTTTGTTCGTGAGAAGGTTCAATTGAAGAAACTCGAATTGAAGCATGTTCCAGGAACTGATCAAGTTGCCGACATCCTCACAAAGGCCTTATCAAGCACCCTGTTCTACCAGTGTTTGTCCAAGATGGGTGCATATGACCTATACGCTCCAGCTTGCGGGGGAGTGTTGGAAAAGCCCACTTAAATTAGGCCCATTTGTATAGCATTTATTGTTTTTCTCTCCTCTCTTTAGTCCCACATTGTGTATAGGACTTTTCTCCCTCTTTCTCTCATCTATATATATGTACTCATTCTTTGTATTTGTACCAAGTGGACATATATACAAGGTTGGCTTTCTCCATTTCTACAAACAAGTCAATACTCCCAAACAACTATGCAATAATCTTCCAATATTCAATAAAAAGTGGAAACACCATGTGAAGTACTAAAAGTACCCAATAGTGGCTGTAAGTGTGGCTCCAAATGATGAAGGCACTTCCTGTAATAATGTAATCGGCTTGAGGATCGAATGGAGAAATGAGGAGTGGTGCGACTTGAGGTGGAAGAGGGGGCTGTCGACTGGGAGGAGGAAGAGGGATCATCAATGATTGCGGTTTTGAGGTTCGGGTGTTTTGCGGCTGAAGCAAGAGAAGGTTATTGTTTGCTTCAGGGGAAAGGGACTCGTGGACGATTGTTGTGGATGGTGGTGATTTTGAAGGCATGGAATAAGGATATATGGATTAGGGCTTGTGGAAGAGGGTGAAGTAGGAGAGGGGCTTGCTACTGGAGGCATGCGATGTAGCGGGGGTTTGCGATGGTTGTGGGAGGCATGCAATTTTGGCGTTATTGGACTTGGAGTAGTTGGTTGGCGGTAGGAATGGGGAAGGAGACGACGCAGGAGTGACTGGGGGAGGAGAAACATACTGCTTGTGGTGGGGGTTGGCAATGTTGGAGGGGGGAGTCGATGTTTGTGAAGCTAGCGGAGGGTTTCAGCTTCCAGTGAGGTAGATCAGGGGATTGAGTCTTGCAAGAGATTGTGGCAGAGAAGGTAACAATGGCCGATTATGGAAGTAGAGAGGGGGGGGGGGGATCGTGGAAACCAAGCACAAGAAGGAATGAAAGAAAATTAAAAAATAACTGGGACGTTGCACCCTGAGATCTCGCGGCGTCGCAACACGATGTGATTGCAGGCTCTTTATTCTCCCAAAAGGCTAACAATCCTTCAAACTGACAACTATCACCCCCATTTATAGCAAACGGGGCTTGGACACCTTGTGTGAACGACTATGATTGACTGTTACGTCCGATGTTTGATTCAAACTAAATAAATTCCAAAATAGAAAATAACCGGCACGCTCGTGGTCTCGGATCTCGGATTGCCGATCCGATCAATGCCTTCTGGGCGAATACACGAATGTGGGCCCCCCAAGTGGTGGCCTGAAGTCCAATATTGATCATATTGCTGATCTCCATTACTTCATCGTGGGAGAATTGAGGAGAAATCATCGACGTCGCTCGATAAAGCAGAGCTGAGAATACAACATCAGCAGGGAGCGCATGCGCGAAGCTTAAGTAGAAAAAAATTAAATTCATAGCTTTAACATTAGGGATTTAATTTTTAATACTAATCCCCACTCACTTAGCTACTTGATTAAGCTATGTGAATATTAGAAAAGATCAAGAAGAGAGTTGAGTGTGATGACCTTAAAATAAAAATATGCACCCTGGGAATATGGCCCAATTTCAATGCAGTGCTGGGCATGATACTAACTGACGCAGGAGGAATCTATAGTTGGCGGATAAGCAGCGACCTAACCCTACATGCTATGCAAAGCCTGACGGATTAAGCTACAGTTAGATAATAAATTTCAACATTCCACGCAGAATATTCACAACAAGATAAAATAATTAATTTGGGCGAAACAAGCTTAGACTTTTGTCCGCGTGGAGGGCCAAAGCAAGAGCGCGTGATGAATAAACCCTGCAAATCACAATAATAATCTAACAAATAACTACCATGCAAGATATTCAAAACAAATACAAGACTCAATCCAATATAAATATGCTGAAAATAATAATCTGATACAACAAGGGCTCACCAAGTAGTGAGCTGACTAAGGCAATGAAGATTTCAGATCCGGATGCGTTTGTATGACGATCCAATGTGGAACCGACGGCGTGGAAATACTGGCAGTGGCTGCCCTCAGCAGTGGGTGGTGGAATCTAACCTGAAATGGATAGATCCGACCATGTGGGTAGAGATCCGGACGGGGGTGGGTAGATCTGATGATGTGGTAACGGATCCGGGCTATGGGATGACAGAGGGATGGGGAGAAAGCCGGATCCGAGCTGGATTTGCCTAGATCCAGGCTGCTAGGGTACGAGAGGGGCTGCATGGGGGGGGGACTGGCGGCTTGGGATGAAGGCTGTAGATGGAGGTGTCAGTTGTAGATCTAGAGGGGGATGTGACGACTGTATGGCAGGAGGGGAAGGGGGAGTGGCCAGAGGCTTGCTGGATAGGGCTTGAAGGCCGGTGGTGCAGGGAAGGGGAAGCAGCAGGCCGACGGTTGGAATAGGAGATTTCACTGTTCAATAAACTATATTTGTAAACAATAAATTTCATTTTTCCACAGTGCAATTGAATAGAAGCTTTTCCTGGACAGGAATTGGGGGGCTGTATGGGGCTGCGGGAGGGATTTTGGGAGGGGAAAATGAAGCCTAGGGTTAGGGGAAAGTTCAGGGAGGAAGATACAAACCTAGGAGTCGTCACCTATGGTTGCACAGAGTTGGCACCGTAGGATGAACGCGGCAATCCAGGAATTCTCTTTTCTAAATTTTGCAATTCCCTCAATCAGCCAACTACCTATCTATTTATAATAAAATAAAGACTAACACATCCCACCTTCAACGACTATGATTGGCCGGAGGTGGGGCCATCCAAATACATCAAAATACAACACAAAATAATGAAGTAATATATCAAATCGATTCGCAATGCGAATCTGGACACATCTGCGGAGTCTGATCGTCGATCCAGGCACGCTATATATGAAAAATTGCCAATTGGCCCCGAATGGGCCCAAAACTCATCCTCCACTGCAGTTTGCAGGTCCTCGTCTTTGCTCCACATCAATCTCCCCGACTTTGAAAGAATTCATCTCCCGATGAATAGAGATCAAAATTCTCTCGATGTATGTTAGGTAAGACTCGAAGAGGTCCACCGAAAGTCGTCCAAGTGTCGTCGACGGAAGAGTGTCCTCGCCTATCAACTCCCCCCAACTGAAAAGCTGTCCTCTCCGGTGAATGGAGACGACCGTACTAAAGTCGAGGTTCAGGGGCGAATTGATCAAGCTATGCTGCAAGTACCCAGGTGTCATCAATGTCTGTACTAGGAGTGTACTGGTGGAGTCTGGCTTCCGTGATGCTCTCAACGCTCAAGTCACGAGTGGTGGATCCCGGTGCGATCGGCGGTGTCGTAGGTAGAACCAAAAAATACGAGTCCCCAGGTGGGTGGGTGTCAGAAGTCGGTGAGTAGTGGTGGCCATCAGACGTGGGTGGGCTATGAGGGTGGTAAGACCACAAGAGTGGAGGTGTGGGCTGCTGGGAGTCTCCACTGCTTGGGTCCACATTCTCACAAGACTCGTAGTATGACGTCAGATCTCTAACATTAAATATCAGATGGATGCCTACACTTGCAGGGATATCACGATTATAAGTGTTTGCTTCGATCCGTCTCATGATTATATAGGGATCCATTCTCCTAACGCTCAAACTTTTAGCAAGCCTCGCACGAGACCTCACAACGCAGATTCTCACCATCACATGCTCGCCTTCATGAAGTACTTGCTTTTGCCAGTGAACATCCGCATGTGACTTACAAAATTTATTATCATTATGGATTCTTCGTCGGACCGAATCACGACACACATGCAAACGATGAACAGACAACACAACAGATTCATGCAAATGATGAAAAAACGACTCAACAGATTATGCAAATGATGCAAATGAATCATGACAGATACTACATGCCTGGTACAGGAAAATCTAATAATGATAGGGATGTCTCTAAAATATGGTGGCCTATCAGGGGGTTCTCTCGGTGGAGTATATAAAAACTCATCACGTGTGTGCCTAGTGCTCAGGTGACCGTGCGAAACATCTCCACTCAAGGGGAGCTCATAAAGAGCCAATTGTCTCTCAGGGAACGTGACACATCAGAGGGCTCACCGGGAGGTGTGTACGAAAAGTCATCGCGAATGCGATGACTGCCTAAGTGAAAATCACGTACACCGACTGAAAGACGTGCCTCTATAGGGTGGTGAGTGCTCCCGAAAGTAAAGAACTTATCAGGTGGGTCAACAGGTGGTGCGTTCCAAAACTTATTGAGAGTGTGATGCGTCAGCAGGTGGTGTCCTAGACACTTCATGCTCCACACAATACCCATCCTCTGGGGCAAGGTCAGGGACGATAATGGAAGAAGCACCAATAACTCGAAACTCGTAAACAAACGGCTCACCTGAATCGCATCCTCACCAGGATGTGACGGCTCATCAGGAGGCCCAACAGGGGGTCGTCATAGAACTCTTCACTAGGGTCATGAACTCATGATCCTCTACATAAGTACCATCGTGTGGGGTAGCATCCCTGTGAATGGGTGATATAGCCACTACAAGATCAACACCAGGCTTTGGGCTTTCGGTCGTGATGTGATCCCGGGTAATGACAAGGGGAGAGCGATATAGACCTACACTCAAGAATGGGTCTGTGGGTGCGATGTCAAGAATGAGGCCTGTGGTTGGGGTACTAACTAACCATGCACTTGACAGAAGAAGAGGTGTGGGTGAGGGACACAATACTGCAGACTCAATAGGTCGCTCAGACTCACTCTCAGTTGGGGTCACAAGAGACGGGTCAAAAATAAGAGATAGGTCATTCATTGGGCTAAGCACCTCACTAGGGTGAGAGCAAACCATATCAGGTATCTCTTCAGTCATGTCTGACAGAACAATGATAGGCAAAGTGGTGTCCTCGGTGTGGGAGGAGCTCGTACTGCGGAGGTCAAGATGAGAATCCCATCGACCAGCTCTTGTTGATCTCAACGACTGTTCATAACAAAGGGCGAGCTGATATGTTTGCTCGAGGGACTTTGAGTTATGAAAAACCACTTTGGTACGTATGTCAGACTGAAGTCAAGACCGAAATTGGGGAGTGGTCATGGCTGGGTTCTCTCAGATATCACTCCTCACTATTAGCTCTTCAAAATGATCCCTGTACTCTGCGACAGACATGGATCCTTGCTGAAGGGAAAATAATTGGTCAAGGAAGCGACTCCGATACGACGAAGACAGATACTTTTGACGCAATGCACGCTTCATGTCCACCCAATTGGTGATGCAATGAAGACAGTCTCACTTACGGGTTCTCTCAACGCTAGACCAATATGACCTCGCCTGATTTAAAAGTCTAAGTTTCGCAAACTTGACGCGACGCTCACCAAAAACTCAAAATGATCGAGATAATACTCCATATACACAAGCCAATAACTGAAAAACTCGGGACTCGATGAGCCGTCAAAAGAAGGGACAACAATACAAAACTGACTTGCGAGATCTCTCTCAAAGCGACGATCCTCATAATAGTCATCCCTATGGTAATCGAGTCGAGTCGAAGGATCGGCACGATCCTTTCTCGTGCAAGGATATGAACGACGACAATCAACACACTGATTGGCTCTAGTGTAGTAGGGTTGTGTCGGTGGGTCAACACGATCTCTAAAAGTGGTGTGTTGCAATCGAGGATAACTGTCGTAGTAATGTGAGGGTCTCTCTGACGGGTCTCTATGAGAGCGGGTGTAAGTGGACTTGAAACCTCTAAATTGAGGAGGGGAATATTGGTGATACACAGACATAATGAAAAACCTATAAACTCTACGTCTGCGTATCGAAAAATGCGCGCAACCTGCCTCTAATACCAATTGATGTAGGACGAATCTATAGGCGGCGGATAAGCTGTGACCTAACCCTACATGCCATGCAAAGCCCGACGGATTAAGCCACAAATAGATAATAAATTTCAACATCCCACGCAGAATATTCACAGCAAGACACAATAATTAATTTAGGCGAGACAAACTTAGGCTTTCCTCCGCGTGGAGGGCCAGAGCAAGAGTGCATGACGAATAAACCCTGCAAATAACAATAATAATCTAACAAACAACTACCATGCAAGATATTCAAAACAAATACAAGATCCAATCTAATATAAATATGCTGAAAATAATAATCCGATACAACAAGGACTTATCAAGTAGTGAGCTGACCAAGACAATGAAGATTTCGGAGCCGGATGCGTTTGGACGACGATCCAATGTGGAACCGACGACGTTGAAATACTGGCGGTGGCTGCCCTCAGCGGTGAGTGGTGAAATCGGATCGGAAATGGATAGATCCGGCCACGTGGGTAGAGATCCGGAAGGGGGTGGGTAGATCCGATGATGTGGTAACAGATCCGGGCTAGGGGATGACAGATGGATGGGGAGAAAAGCCGCATCCGGGCTGGATTTTCCTAGATCCGGGCTGCTAGGGTGCGGGAGGGGGGGACTGGCGGCTTGAGATGAAGGCTGCAGAGGGAGGTGGCGGTTGTAGATCTGGAGGGAGAAGTGGCGACTGTATGGCAGGAGGGGAAGGGGGAGTGATCGGAGGCTTGTTGGATGAGGCTTGAAGGCTGGCGGTCCAGGGAAGGGGAAGCCGCAAGACGGCGGTTGGAATAGGAGGTTTAACTGCTCACTGAACTATTTTAGTGAACAGTAAATTTCATTTTTCCACAATGCGATTGAATAGAATCTTTTCCTGGACAGGAACTGGGCGGCTGCTTTGGGGGGCTGTAGGGTGCTGTGGGAGGGAGTTTGGGAGGGGAAATGAAGCCTAGGGTTAGGGGGAACCTCGGGGAGGAAGATACAAACCTAGGAGTCGTCACCTAGAGTTTCACGGAGTCGACACCATGGGATGAATGCTAGAATTTGAGAATTCTCTTCTCCAAATTCTGCAATCCCCTCAATCAGCCCTCTACCTATCTATTTATAATAAAATAAAGAGTAGGGCATCCCACCTTCAACGACTATTATTGGCCGGAGGTGGGGCCACCCAAATACATCAAAATACAATGCAAACTAATGAAGTAATATATCAAATCGATTCGCAACGTGAATCCGGACACATTTGCGGAGTCTGATCGTCGATCCGGACACGAAATATATGAAAAGTCGCCTATTGGCCCCGAACAGGGCCAAAACTCATCATCCACTACAGGTCCTCATTTCTGCTCCGCATCACTAACTGTCATACAAATGAAACAATTTAGCTATAATGAGGTTATATATGTTTATTTAAAATGTTTATATACAATTAAGCTGGGAATAAAAATATGCACTCTGTGTGAATATTCAAGGTATTTTGGCAATTAACAATTTTACAAGAGACTATTTGTAATTCACCTGTCTATTATAAATTTATCCATCCAGTGAGTATTAAAGAAATATTGCAATAAGCAAAAAAATTTATTGAGTTCAAGGCAAGAAATTTAGGCGCATGGGCAGCAGTTTTTCTTCAGCCCCTATGCCAACTGAGGTATTTTTTTGTTTGGCACATGGGTGGACCGACATCCCGTAGAATGCTCCTCCCCACTCTTCCTGCCAAAGCTTCTCTCACATGATTATGTACTTCTTTCTACTCATCACTATGACATTGAGTTAATCTCTTTTGATGATCTTTGCTTTCAAATTCTCCTGCAAGGCTCAGTAGCGTGCTAGGGGATTTGTTAGATTGTCCATTTCACATAAACTCCTACCCTTTTAGAGACCGGGGAGATTATGGGAGCATTGGACTCCACTGGCATTTGTTTCCGTGGCAGTCGACTATAGCCGATCCTTTTCAAGGCGGTCATGAATAGATATAGCCTGTGGCCTTTAGTAGCTACTGGATTGGCTTGGTTATCACTGGATACATTTGACGTATGCCGGTTCTGACGTTTTCTAGCTATCATCAAACAATTGTGATTGTCTGTGATCAAAACTGACCTTCATTGCCTTTATAAGATAAATACACACACATATGCACACTTCCCTTTTTGGATGATATCCAATTTTCTAAATCCATTATGAATTTTAAACGGTTAAGCATATGGGCTGATGAAACTGACACTTTTCTTAGCTCCCTATTCTTTTCTTATATTTTTCTACCCACTTTATAGACGCATCTTCTGTCAGTTGCCCTATATTCTTGTATCATCTGCAGTCTATGTTCACTCTCCTATCATTAATACATGCTACACTCATTACAATACTCTGAAGTTTTGAATTATTTTGTAATATAGTGCAATTTGACGCCATGAATTTTCCAGCTTTATGAATGTTTTTTCTAAATGGCCTTTTGTGTATTTGTTGAGAGCTGATTCCCTTTCACCTTTTGTTTTGTGCTTATTTTAGATTCATGCCGATGAGACAAAAAGTACTCTTTTGTTTGCAAGCAGAGCTCTTCAAGTAACCAATTGTGCTTGTGTGAATGAGGTCTAGCTCATTTGAAAACTCTCTATGCTAGCTAAACATTTTAAATTTTGCTAGCAAAACAGTATCCAATATTAAATGCTACGTTTTAATAATAACAAAACATATATTTATATTATTAATATGTAGTTTTAAAAGTGTGTATATTGTTTTAGCATTGAAGATGCTTTAATTAAGTGTTATTTGATCATTCAGATTTTGACGGATGCTGCACTATTGAAACGTCAGAAAAAGGAAATTGAAGAGCTTCGAGCAAAATTGCTGGTATTTCCGTTTCTGTTGAAACAATTTGTCATCCTCTTTTCAATTTTTTTCAGAATAATTGATCTTTTCATGTTTATGCGCTTCAGAGCTCTCACTCTGATCACCAGGAGGAAGACATTCTTAATTTGCGCAACACTCTATTGCAGGTCCAGTATAGTTTTCAGCTTGATCACTTATATAATTGAATTCTATAAATTGAATGTGCTCTTTTCTTATTCAATAGAGCGAGCTAGAAAAGGAGAGGATAGCTTTAGAGTTAGAAATGGAAAAGAAAGCTAAAGCTAATCGGGAGATAAGGATGTTGGAGCAGGCAAAGAAGATTGAAAATCTTAGTTCATTGATTTTATGTTCTAAGAGGAATGACAGAACTATACATTCCATGAAGGTGTGCATTTCAAAATTTCCTAAGGCATTTATTAACTCAATTGATTATCATATTAAATAAGAACACTCTTTCTTCTATTTAGGGAAAACACGCCTTGCTTTTTAGCTAGTATTTTTAGATGATGCTTCTTGTTTTCTTTATACATACTTGCACGTGAAACTGGCACACCCCAAATCTGATTGTAATAAAACGTTAAGTTGGATACAATCGCGAGGTATTCTCGTGCCATGTTCTTGAGGGTTGAATTCCTCTAGGAGTCATCTCCAAGAAACTTCCTATGAGAAGACTTCTAAGATGGTGACATAACTAGCCTTATTTGTAACTCTCCCACCTAGTTTAACATCAATTCATAAGCCTGACCAACACTTGTGATATGAAGCAAACTAAACAATGATACATAAATCGGTACATAACAGGTAATATCTAAAGTACACAACAATTTTTTTTTAAAACTAGAGTTATGGTTAAAGAAATACCTCAAAATTCGATTCACAGAGCCAACTAGAAATGAAATGTGCAAATAGTATGAAATATTTAAATTTAAAAAAGTCCGATACATCTGAATTCATAATGAAATGATACAACAATTTAATGAAAAATAAATAAACTAAATGTAGGCATCCTCAGAAGCTTATCTTAAGCACTTCTTCCAATCTATGACCCCTAAGAAGAAATGTTCGAAGATGGGGTCAGTCTAACTGATGAGTAAGAAAAACTATTTCTTCTAGTGACATTAAAAATAACTTAAATAAAACATGTGTGCATGCATTTAAAATACATTTTATACTGCAGGTATATATATTATAGTTCTTATGCATGGTTTTCTATAAAAGTCCTTGAACATAAATGTCTTTTATATTATGTAATCATAAAGTGAATTTTCTCTCAAATTTCGAAATCATTAAACTATAGCGAGTCTAGATGTCATCTTTTATTTGGAATTGTGATGTCTTATATCTTCTTTTCTTTTCATTCTTAGCGAAGTAGATTCTTATGCACATTCTAGTGATTCGAGTCCCTAATGTTAAATATAGGCGCCCTAGTGTCTTTCGGTCACAGACACGAACTCGTATCTAATAATCTTTTATACAAGATTTTGACTCCTTAACTCGACGCTCATATGGTCTGTTAAGCCTTGTGAGTAAAATAAAGTGCCTCTATCAATCACGAAAGAAAATCTCGACTGCGCCTCCTAATTATCCTCTATTAGGCCGACATGAACACAAAAATGGACATTCTCTTAGAGCCACTAATTTTAAATTTAGTGTTCCATTAATCCCTTACTTTTATATTAGCGATGACATGATTAATCTTGAGGAAATACCCCTCTTAAACCACTTTAAGTCTTTCGATTATGTTAGAGAATACTAGGAAAAATGATGTATTGACCCATTAATATGACCCATGTAGGATTTAGTGTTTAGTCTCACATTGTTTGTATAGCTGAATGTTCCTCTCCTCTCTCCTATATATTTGTACTCATACTTGTATTTTTGTATTCAAGAAGTATATACAAGGTTTGAACCACTTTTCTACATGGTATCAGAGGGAACGGTCCGACCTTTTTTTTTCTAACCGCCCAGTCTTCCGGTTAAACGAGCGGCCTATGATTCTGCTTGACCGCATTGCTTCTGCGGCTTCATCTTTTCTAATCGCATCTTTCTTCTCTCCCGTGGATCCACCTCTTCTCTCTTCTACGCTTCTTTTATATCCTTCCTCTCTCTGGCAAGTGGAGCCCACTCTCGTGTGGTTAGATTTTTTAACCGCTACGGGCTGCTTCCCCCCTCCTCTCTGCGGCTTCCCTTCTTCCCGCGGCTAGATCTAACCGTCTGACCTATTTGCGGCGATCTGCCCCTATCCGCTGCGACCTGTTTCTGTCCGCTGCGACCTGTTCCTATTCGTGGCGACCTGCTCTTGTCGCTCGACATCTTATCGGTCTTATCACCGCGGTAGTCTTTCCCGCTGCAGCCTCGTTTCTTACCGCGCGGTCTACTTTTCGCACAAACCTCTTGTCGCAAGGAGTCTTATCGCTATTGTCGCAAGGAGTCTTTCCCGCTGCGGCCTCGTGTGTTGCCGCGCGGTCTCCTTATCGCACAGACTTCTTCTGCGGGGTCTTCTTGTTGATCAGACTGCCTTGCCGCTCTTCTCTTGCCGTCTGCCTTGCCGCTTCGCGCTTCTCTGCTCGACTTGGCTGTTCGCGCGGACTGCCTGCGGCTTCTCGTCTACTCTGCTGATCTGTTTGTGGTCTGCTTCTAACCGCACGGTCTAGTGCCTGTTCGCCGACCGCTGCTCCTGGTTGCCGCCCGCCCAGGATTCTTGCCGCTGTACCTCTAACCGTTGCGGGCTTCTTCTACCCGCTGGACCTCATGGCGTTCGAAAATTCTAATGCCTCCTCTGTTCTACCTGATCGTGTTGCGGCTCCAGTATTCGAGCTTCGCGATGAACTCCGAATTACTACTATCTCTCTCAGTGAGAAGCAAAATTTTGTGGAATGGGTACACTCGGTTCGTCGCGTCCTGCAGACGAAAGGCCTTCGGGTCACTCTGATCGCTCCCACCGATGAGTGGCTTCGGGATGATGGCCGGGTCCAATCTTGGCTCCTCAACTCCATGGACACTGAGCCCTATCGAATGACTATGTATCATGACACGACAAAGGCCATGTGGGAGGAGCTCCATTCGTTTTACTCTGGGCAGAATAGTTTGCAACACTTATTCGACATTATCTCGGATCTTCAGAATCTTGATCCCAGGGCTCCTGGTGATATGATCACCTTTGTTGCTAAAGCCAAGACCCTGGTCGAGTCCTGGATCCACCATCAGCCTGCCACTACAGATCTGACCACTCAACGAGCCCAGAAAGAAGCGGTCGGGATTGCGATGATGTCCCAGGTTCCCTCTCACCTGCACAGTGTTGTGGCCCAGATTCTTTCATCTACTACCACCCCATCTTTGTCTGATGTGTGCTCTATGCTTCTGAAGGTCACCCCGCCCCAGGATGCTCCTGTTACTCTCTCCCCAGCTCTTCTACAACACTCTGCACCTGCTCCGCCTGCTCGGGGGTCCTCAGCCCGTGGGCGCCGCTACACGTCTCGGGGACGTGGCCGGTCTGGCAAATCTCAGTTTAAGTGCACCTATTGTGGACGGGATGGCCATCTTGAGGCCACCTGCTTTCGCAAACATGACCTTCCTCTGTATCTTGCTGCTCCTGCTATGGCTGATCCTCCCGCTGCTCCTGCCCCGGACTCTGCTGCCTCTGCTCGGGCAGACATTGATGATGTACGCACTCAGCTCCAACACCTGTAAGGGGTGATCTCTCGCTCGTCTGACTCCGTCACATCTATTTCCAATGAAGGTATATCTTGTCTTTCACATGGCTCTCACTGGATTGTAGATTCGGGTGCCACACATCATATTACGTCGCAACGTCCTCCACAAGATTCGGTGACTGCTCACCCCAAATTCATCACTGTGGCAAATGGTGATACCACCCCCGTTTCTGGTGCTGCTGATATACCCCTCACACCCACTCTCTCTCCGACTTCCGCTCTTCATGTTCCCGGTTCCCCATTTAACTTACTCTCCGTTAGCCTCACACAAAACCTTAATTGCCGTGTTACTTTCTCACCTTCTACCTTTGTTGTGCAAGATCGGCAAACACAAAATATCATTGGTAAGGGACGGCTGTCAAATGGGCTCTACCTCCTCGATGTCCCTCCTGCTCTCTCCGTTGTCTCTACTACCGATTGACATCGCCGTCTTGGGCATGCTCCCCTCCAGATTCTCAAGAAGGATCTTCCGGATGTCTCATTGGATGAGTTTTCTTGCGAATCGTGTATCTTTGGTAAACTTTATCGTGTTTCTTTTCATCCTACTTGTACTAGGAGTGATACTCCATTATCATTAGTGCATTCTGATATATGAGGTCCTTATAAAACCTCTAGTATGTTTGACTATCGTTATTTTATCACCTTTATTGATGATTATTCACGCTTAACCTGGTTATACTTACTTCGGGATCGTGCTGAACTAACCACTACATTTCGCGCCTTAGCGAAAAACGTACACAGTTCCCCTCTCCTCTAACGGTTATTCACACGGATAATGCCAGAGAATACACTAGCCAGACATTTGCAAACTTATGCACCGAATTCAGTGTTATACATCAAACTTCGTGTGCATATACGTCTCAACAGAATGGTGGGCAGAGCGAAAGAATCGCCATCTTCTTGATGTTACTCGGTCCCTCGTGCTTCAAATGCAGGTTTCTACTCGTTTTTGGAACTTTGTCGTATCTACGGCATGTCATCTCATCAATCATATGCCTTCTTTTGTGCTCAACTATGCCACTCCGTTTAGTCTTCTCTTTCCGTCCCAATCCACGTTTACTCTCACGCCTCGTGTATTTGGCTGTACTTGCTATGCTCACAATCTTGGTTCAATCAAGGATAAGTTTGCTCCTCGGGCCAGCAAGTGTATGTTTCTCGGGTACTCTCGGACCCAGAAAGGCTATGTGTGTTATTCTCCGACTACTGACAAAGTTGTTGTCTCTGCCGATGTCACCTTTCGGGAGGCTCAACCATTGTACGACTCATCCTCAGCCACCGCTCCTCCCTCCCCTTCCATTCCTCGTCCGACTGTTCCCGTCACGTCTTCTCTACCACCTCTTCTTCCCACTCCTCTTCTGACACCTGTTCCACCTCTACCACCCACACGACCTATTTTTCGTGTCTACACTCGTCGTACCCCAGCCTCAGGAGCTCTACAGCAGCCTTCCTTCACCAGTGCTATCCCGCGAACTGACGATCCAGCATCAACATCTACCACTCACCCCATGACCAATTATGTTTCTATGCATTGCCTTTCTCCACCTCTACGCAAGTTTGCTCTCTCCCTATCCTCCATTTCTATTCCTATCTCAGTGCAGGAGGCTTTTCTACATCCAGAGTGGCGCACGGCCATGGACGAGAAAATGACTGCTCTTTGGTCTAACTAGACTTGGGATCTGGTTGCTCTTCCTCCCGGACATTCGTGTGTCAGTTGCAAGTGGGTGTTTGCTATAAAACATACTCCCGATGGGACAGTCGGCTGGCTAAAGACCCTCTTATGACTCGGGGATTTACTCAACAACAAGGACTTGATTATGATGAAATCTTTTCTCCCGTTGCCAAGTTGAATTCTGTTCGAGTATTGATATCTTTGGCTGTGCATCGTCACTGGTCTCTCCATCAGCTGGATATTAAAAATGCTTTTTTGAATGTCGATCTTCAAGAAACGGTCTACATGCATCAACCTCCCGGGTTTGAGACCACCAGGGAGTCTCGTGTATGTCATCTTCGGAAATCTATTTATGGTCTCAAACAATCTCCTAGGGCTTGGTTTAAAAAATTTAGTAAGGCTGTTCGCGACGTTGGATTCAAGCGGAGCTCAGCTGACTTCTCTCTCTTCACTCGTCATCAATCAACTGAGATTGTCATTCTCCTGATTTATGTGGATGATATCTTGATTACTGGCGATGACACCACAAGGATACAAAAAATCAAGCAACACTTGAACTCTGTTTTTCAGACAAAAGATCTGGGGGCTCTCAGGTACTTTCTTGGACTTAAGATTGCAAGACGGTCTGATGGTCTTGTTCTGTCACAACGAAAGTATTGCCTTGATCTCCTCAACGATGCTGGCTACTCTGGGTGTAAACCTGTGGAAACTCCGATGAATGCCAACCACAAGTTATGTGTTCATGGGTCTGACTCCGATTCCTTGCTTACGAACCCTGTGTATTATCGTCGTCTTGTGAGAAAACTGATATACCTAACAGTTACAAGACCTGATATTTCATTTGCTGTTGGAGTGATCAGCCGATTTATGCATGCTCCTCGGACTTCTCATTTCCAGGCAGTAGAACGCATCCTCAGATATTTGAAGACATCTCGTGGACAAGGATTGGTATATAAGCCATCCTCCTCTTTATCTCTTGTTGCATACTCAGATACGGACTATGCAGGCTCCCTGGATGATCGACGTTCCACTACAGGTTTCTGTACCTACTTTGGGGGGAATCTTATCACTTGGCGTAGCAAGAAGCAGTCTGTGGTTGCTCGTTCTTCTGCTGAAGTTTAGTATCGTGCAATGACAGTCGTTGTATCCGAACTCACCTTGCTTGAGGGTCTACTTGGTGATTTAGGGGTCACTTTATCCTCACCAACAACCTTGTTTTGCGATAATCAGGTTGCAATTCACATTGCGAAGAATCCTGTGTCTCATGAGAGGACCAAGCACATTGAAGTTGACTATCATTTCATTCGTGAAAAGGTTCAATTAAAAAAGTTAGAGCTGGAGCATGTTCTTGCGTCAAGACAGGTTGTCGACATTCTCACCAAGGCATTACCACAACAAATGTACCATCAGTTCTTATCTAAGCTTGGTGCCTATGACTTGTACGCTCCAGCTTGCGGGGGAGTGTTAGAAAATACTAGGAAAATGATGTATTGGCCCATTAATATGGCCCATGTAGGATTTAGTGTTTAGTCCCACATTGTTTGTATAGCTGAGTCTTCCTCTCCTCTCTCCTATATATTTGTACTCATACTTGTATTTTTGTATTCAAGAAGTATATACAAGGTTTGAACCACTTTTCTACAGATTACATACTTATTTATCCTTGCATCGTAGATTGTATCTCATAATAATTATACGTTTCACATACATATACTCGTGTTTTCATATTGTTCTTAAATTATAAAGTACATGATCACATATAATTTACTAGTTCACAAAATTCATAATATGTGTAACTTAAAGAAAACACATTTTTTACATTCTGGCATGCCTTGTTCGTATTATTTTGATGCAATGATGATTTTATAATTTCTTATTCTCATCTACGATCGAAGTTCGATACATGCAATTTCATATTCTTTACATATCTTTTCCTAACTATAGAGGAAAAATTCATTCATTAAACTATGTGGTATGTCTAACCAAATGGAATAGAATTTTTTACTTGTGTTGCGACGTCCATAAACGCGACGCGACGACATAGTTGACTAATTTACTCTGAAAATGCGTAGTATTCTCCTCCGATTAACCATGGGGCTCTCTTTCCCCATTTCTCCTCAAGGACCCTAAAGAGGAAAAATTAAACATACACTTATTTGTCCCAAAATTTCAGGAATACTATTTCACGACAAAGGAGAATGATCATTAAAAGAAAAGACGGGGGAAAGAGGAGAAACCTCACCTTGATTTAAGTACAAAGGAAGATAATTGTTGTTTGCCGATGACGGAGGAGTTATCGCCCCTTTATCTGTCCAAACAAAATTCGGGAAAAAATGATTCAATCTCCATGAACTTCTCGTGAAAGAGTGAGATGGAAGGGGAAGTGAATCGAAGGAGAACAAAGGAAAACTTACCACTTATGTATCAGGGGAGAGTTGCAAGGTTCATGGTTCTTGAAACAAAAATGACAACGTTTATACTGGATTTGCCGATCCAAGACCACGACTGTCAAACATGATTACAACAACAACAACACTTATGCCTTTATCCCACCATAGTGGGGTTGGCTATATGGATCCTCTGTCTCCATTGCGCGCCACCTTTAGTCATAAACTCAATAATGCCTAAGTACATCATGTCTTTCCTTATAGTTTTTTTCTAAGCCTTTTTTGGTCTACCCCTCCCCCGTTTAACATGCTTAGTGGCTAAACTCTCACAATGCCTAACATGTGCCTCTAATTGTCTCTTTAGTATGTGCTCGAACCATCTTAATTGAGTTTCTCACATCTTCTCTACAATTGATGTCACTCCTGTCTTATCCCTGATACATTCATTCCTAATTTTTTCCAGTCTTGTGTGTCCACACATCCACCTAAGCATTCTCATCTCCGCAGCTCCCATTTTTTGCTTATGTACATAATTCACTGCCCAACACTCAAAATCATAAAGCATCGCTGGTCTAATTGCAGTACGATAAAACTTGTCTTTTAGTTTTAATGGTACTTTACGATCACATAAGATCCCAGCCGCGCCTCTCCATTTCAACCAATCCGCTTGGATCTATGTATCACATCTTTATCTACACCTCCATCGTTTTGATCTATCGATACCATATATTTAAAGCACTCACTACGAAAAATATCTTGGCCACTCAACTTAATGACAGAGTCATCCGTTCTTCTTTCACTACTAAATTTAAGCTCCATATATTCCGCGTTGCCCCCTCAACCTTAAACCATTTTTTTCTAAAGTGTCCCGTCAAGATTCAAATTTCATGTTTACACCCTCGCACGTCTCTCTCATCAACCTAAACAGTATCAGTTGCAAACAATAAACTGATGCAACCCGCGTCGCGTCGTTTTTATTATTTTTATCGTATATGTCTTTTATTATTGTAGCACACTTTTTTTGCGCATTTTTTGGAGTATTGAGTAGCGTAGAGTTGTATCGCGCATGTTGTTAGTGCTTTGTGTATTTTTGTATAGCGCATGTTCTTCGCGCAATGTTGGTTTGACGCGTTGGTGTGACCGGCCAACGTGACCCTAAATGCGTAGGTCCGACATATTAGGAGGAGGTTAGTTTAGGGCAAGTTTGGACACTTAACTATTTTATTTAAAATGTTTCTGTTACAAAATCTGCCCCCCCATTGTGAGGCCTATGTTAGAATCTCATACTTTTTCCACTTGGAAGAGTTCTGTCAGCCCATTCCCCAAAATCCCACTAATTCCTCCAAAACTTTAGCCTATTAAAGCAAACCCCTCCTCTAACCCTAATGGGGCTTTGGAAAATTGGAAACTGAACGAGAGTTTTGCTCCCGCTCGGTTTTTTCTCCAGCCGCACACCTCCCGCTTGTTCTCCCTGCTCGACGGAAGCCAACGCCGCCTCCCCCATCCCTTTCTCCACCCCGTCCAACACCGGCTCTGCCGCTGGAGTTCCTACAACAAGTCTACTCACCGCTGAACCCCTTCGACGAGCTTAGTTGCTAACTGCTATGCTTAGTTAGTTGCTAACTGCTACCTGTCCACTGAAGATATATCAGAAGCTATTCTTAGCAGCTAACTGCTATGCTTAGTTGCTTAATGTTAACTGTCTATATATCAGAAGCTATTCTTAGGTGCTTACTGATAACTGCTAGTCTGCTATGAAAAAAAAAAAATCTCTGGCTGTGTTGGTAGGTAAATATTATCTCAAAAAAATGGAGATTTAGACTGCGGTTATTATAATAACCGCAGTCTAAAGTATGACAGCCATGCTATAGACTGCGGTTATTATAGTAACCGCAGTCTATAGACGAATATAGACTGCAGTTATTTTCATAACCGCAGTCTATAGTCTTAAGGATATAAGCTGCGGTTATTCTATTAACCGCAGTATATATCCTGCAGAGAATATACTGCGGTTATTATAAAACCGCAGTCTATAACATGTATACTATAAACTGCGGTTATTATAAAATCGCAGTCTATATCATGTGTACTATAAACTGCGGTGTTTATAATAACCGCAGTCTATATACTGCCTTTTTTTTAAAAAAAAATGGCGCCTTGCGACTTGCTCGCCTTAGTGTTGCCTAGGCGTCCGCCTTGACGCCTAAGCGTCAAGGCGCCCAACGCTCGCCTTGGTTCGCTTTGACGCCGAGACAAGAATGTCGACGACGCTTCCTGAAGCCGCCAGAATAGCTGACCGCCAGTCCTCCATCCTGCGCTGCGTCTGCTACACAGGGCCGCTGCTCCGCCCTCCGCAGCCCCGTCTGTTACTGCCGCCTTCAACAGAGCCTTTCCAAGTTCCAGACGCCTCCTCCAGTGAGCTTCCCTCTTCCAGTCAGGCGCAGGTCCTGTTCTGGAAACGCTGTCTCCTCCTCCGGCCTGTCCTGTTCCCTCCACAAAGCCTCGATTTCAGTCGCCCCTCCGTCCAGGCAGCCCGACTCCTACATCCCTCTTCCTCCACAGTTCAGGAATGTTGCTCGTCACGGCCACTCCTCCTTGGGTATTCCTCTTCATCCCCACTCGCATTCACTAGTTATTTTGTGCTTGAATATTAAATGAATGGTTAATTATTTAGAGCTTGCCCGGCTATCGTGTCTCTTAATTACCGTTAATTTCATTCCTGGGTTGTCGCTCACTCGATTGTTAAGACTGTGGAATTGAGATTTGTAATGCTCTTACGTTCGTGCGGTAGCCTTGCGTTCGCGAGCGACGTCTTGGTCGTTTATTTCGTTAGAGATTACCCTCGCGCCACGAATATTTTAAAGATCACAATTTTACATTTCGAAAACTACAGCCCTAGGTTTTAGATCACATCATAAACACCGTGGTATTGCTTGTTCGATATGTCCATTGGCTCATCTAAGACAAGGGAAAAGAGATAAGAGATTAAAGCTGACTCTTGATGATAAGGAATTCTTGTGTTAATCTTCCACATGCGCTTTCCCCCGTCACTTAATTTGTATGCATATTTTTGATTACATATGATACATTTACACCTTTCTTTTCTAAGAATCTCCATAGGACCTCTCTTGAAACCCTGTCATAAGCCTTCTCAAAATTGATAAACATCATATGTAAATCTTATTTTTTAATGATAGTGTCAATGAGTTTCCTCAAGAGGTGTATAACTTCCATGGTTGACCATCCTGACATTAATCAAAATTGATTCTCTGAGATGCTAGTCTCTCGTCTTACTTTTCTATTTATTACTCGTTCCTATAGTTTCATTGTATGAGTGCCAAAGAGATAGCTGAAAAAACCCATCATAAGGATCTAAAGGCGGATCTGACATAGTGTGAATGAGAGCCTCGACTTTGATGAAAGAGGGGGAAACGACGGATACCTGGTCAGAAATGCCGGAACTCGGAAGGGGTCGATCATTGCCAGAGAAATTGGCCTCAACATGAGGCTGTTGTGTAGGGGAAAGTGGGATCCTTGATTTTAGAATTTGAGGAAGGAGGAAACATGAAAACCACAAATAAACTCACCGAAAGATTTAATCTAATAGTTACCTGGCCAAGTGGTTGAAGGGGGAGACGATCAGCTTCTTCGTATGGACGGTGGACTGCAATCTGCGTTGCTGAACTGCGATCTGCGTCGCTGAACTGCGATCTGCGTCGCTAAACTACGATCTGCGTCGCTGAACCTTCACCACTGCAGTGAGGGAACATCGACAACAGTTTTTCGTGAGAAGTTAGAGGTCGGCGCACATCTCGGATTGAAACAAAAACTCTGCTCCATGCTCTCATTCCAAACGGCTTAAGGAAATAGCCTTGCAGTTACAAAATGAAATCGTGGAGTGGATGAGTGGAGGGGGGGGGGACCGTGGCCATGATTTTATTAAGGGGGAAGTTATGGTTGAAAGAAATGATGGTTTCCCTTAATGTCGTGTGTGTTTTGCTCTCATGCACCGTATAAAATCGCGTCGAAACAACCTTATTAAATGTCACTATTTAAGTTACCGATTGGCTTGTAAAATTAAACATACAGGGAATAAATAACTCGATTTGCCGTTGACGTTGATCATAATAACTTGCGATCATATCCTGCAATCAGGGGAGAAGACTCGTAAATTTTGGACGTTACATTGTTCCCCTTTATATTGTATGGGGGTACAAATCATGTGTTGCAGGCATGCTGTAACCAATTGTAGATTAACATATATGTATTAACACTCCTCTTTTCAAAAGTCACCTTGTTCTCAAGGTTTTAATAGCGGTGATGACACGCTTGAGTATCAGGGCTTCAAAATCAGCAGTTGTAATGTCGCCATCTTCGGCTACGAGTTATAATGTCGCCATTTTCGACTACGAGGTGCAATGTCGCCATCTTCGGCTTCGAGCAACTAACATAGTTTTTTATGTGGACAAGGGGAGTATGACCATTAACGACATAAACAAAGTTCCTGAAAGCGTAGGTCAATGTAATTTTGGTGAGAGATGCGATGTGTTTGAGGATTCAGCTTTGGTGGCGGTGCTGGAGGCAGATGCTGGATAGGTGGTGCCTGATAGGGCCGGTGGCGGGGATGTATTAGAGATATTATATAATATATATTATATGCGTGTATAAATTTTTCCTTTTTTCCTTGAAAAATATTATAATTCAAGTTTTAAACAATAACTGGTTATAGGTATAATAAATCAAAATGTAGAAATAAAAAAGGTTAAGAAATTAAACCTGGGTAAAGCGTGCGATCACTATCCTAAAGAAGTTGCACCACCCTCCGGCAGGGTTGTCAACCAATGCTTACTTATCCTATATACAACACTCGGCTATATCCCAAAAAAACCTTGTGATGCAGAGCGGTGACGTGGATCCACATCGGAGGACGAGTTTTGGGCCCGTTGGGGGCTGATTGGCGACTTATCCTATATGATGTGCCCGGATCGATTATCTGACTCCGCAGATGCGTCCGGATTCGCGTTGCAAATCGATTTGATATATTACTTCATTATTTTGCATTTTATTTTGATGTATTTGGGTGATCCCACCCCGACCTATCATAACCGTCTATAGTGGGATGCCCTAATTCTCTTATTATTATAAATAGATATGTAGGGGGCTGATTTGAGGATGACAAATTTTGGAGAAGAATAAATCCCGAAATCCGACGATCCATCCACGGTGCCGATTCCGTGGAACCATAGGTGATGACTCATAGGCCCTCTCCCGCTCCCAAACAACAATCCTAACCCTTAGCCACCTTCCTCCACCTCCAAATCCCCCTCCTACAACCCCTGTTGGTGATTCCTGTGATTTCCATTCTTCCAGCAGCTGTTGCTGTTTGTGCCACCGTTAATATTGATGATTTCCCTATTCCTAAGATCTAATAGTGCTGATTTCCTATTCCGTGAATTGAACAGCGCCGCTTTCCCTGTTCCTAAGATCTAAATAGCGCCGTTTCTGCCTCCCTGCTGTTGTTCCCTGCAGACAACCGCATCCCCAAGCCCTCCCAGCAGCCCGCGAGCCACCCTCAGCCACTGCCCCTACTCCGTGGAACCACCACCAGCCCTCCCATTGTCCGATCTACTTCCCACCACTCAGATCTGCCCTTCCAAGCCCGTTCCAGACCCCACACAGCCAACGCCATCTCTCCCACAACCCTCTTCCGCTCCCAAACCACCGGATCTACACCCATACAGTCCGATCCCACTTCCCTTTGCCAGATTCAATTGTTGTCCCATCATTTCAGCACCGGTTCCTCTCCGGATTGTCCCTATTGCGCCGCACAACTCCGGATCCGCTCTCCTATGATAGCCCCTATATATGTGAGTTATTATTTGTTTTATGGATCTTGGTTTTCAATATTATAATATGGTGATGTGATTTCATATTTGTTTGGATAAATAGCATCGTATAATTTTGCTCTATAATATTTTGTGATTTGCATGAATTATTCGCCCTGCACTCTCGTTTTGGCCCTCCACGCGGAAGAAAGTCTAATCCACTTGCTTAAACGAATTTATTTTTGCTTTTACCATAATCATGCACTTGCGATTAAATTATTTAATGCTCAATTTGGATTATCTGTCGGGCTTTGCATTGCATATAGGGTTAGGACAACATTACATCCGCCACCTGTAGACTCGTCCTGTGTCAATTGGTATCAGAGCCAGGTTGCACGCACTTTTGATACATAATTGTAGAGTCTATAGATTTCATCATGTCTTTGTGTCATTATTATTCCACTCTTCTATTTGGGGATCACGAGTCCACTTACACACGCTCTTATAGAGCCCCTTCAGGGAGATCCTTACGCTGCTATGGTGATTATTCTCGATCGCAGCACACCACTTGTAGTGATTGTGATGATCCACCGACTCGATCCCACTATGCCAGAGATGATCAGTATGATGATTATCGTCGTTCATATCCTTGCACGCGAGCGGATCGTGTTGATCCTTCGATACGACTCAATTATCTTAGGGATGATTATTATGAGGATCGTCGTTTTGAGAGTCTCGAAAGTCAGTTCCGTACTATTGCTACTTTTTTGATGGCTCATCGAGTCCCGAGTATTTCAGTTATTGACTCGTGGATATGAAGTGTTTTCTCGATCATTTTGAGTTATTTGGTGAGCGTCGCATCAAGTTTGAGAAACTTAGGCTTTTAGATCCGGCGAGAGCATATTTGTCTAGTGTTGAGAGAACCCGCAAGCGAGATCGTCTTCATCGAATCATCGCATCGCTAGCTAGGTGAACATGAAGCGTATATTGTGTCAGAGGTATCTGCTTTCGTCGCATCAGAGTCTTTTGTTCGAGCAATTATTTTCCCCTCAACAAATACCCATGTTTGTCGTTGAGTACTGAATCGTTTTGGTAAGTTAGGTGGCGTTTGGCGCGGCTTATTGCCTGCGGTGCGGTGGCACAGCTCCGCAGTTTTGTCCAAAAGCACTGTTTGGCGCGGCTTATAATGCAAAATCCGTTTACTTGAAACCGCGATTTTCTCCTATAGCCCGTTTGCGTTTTTTTTCATCGGTCAGCCGCGGTTTTCCTCCTCCCGAAAACCTAGCGAGGCGCTCTCCTCTCCCGATCCAAACGGCGAACGATCGGCCAGCGCCTCCTTTCTCCCGCTAGTTTCATTTCTTCTCCGCCGAGCTGCTTCCTTTTCCTAGGGTTTATACTGGGCTCCCTATTTTTTCTCCCCTTCTTATCACAGGGCCGAACCATATCACGGCTTATACCGGGCTCCATACAGACGAAATATTGCAAGCTGCGCGCCCTTCCTCACCGTCGACCTAGCCGAGCCAAGTCCCCTGTTCTTCCTCCTCTCCAGAAACCACCAGTTTATTTCTCCCTCCTTGCCGCCTTCAAGGTTTTTCTTTTTGATTTATCCGTTTACTCCTCTATACAGTGGGTTTCTGGATCACCAATTCCATCAAAACTTCTGTTGCAATTAATATTTAGAACGTGATTTTTTTAGTATAATTATCGCTTTCAAAGATTTGTTTTGGTAAAAAGCGTGTAAATTTGTTAATGGTAACAGGAATCACTTTCAAATTTTTTCTATTTTGATTGTTCCCCGCATTGATCTTCATAATGCAGTGCACTTTTTATATGAATGAAATTTTAATTTGTATTATATTTGAAAATTTTTTTTTATTCAAAACTCCGTTTTATATCCAAGCGACTTTTTGAAAACTTCATTTTGTAAACTCTGTTTCACCAAAATAATTTTTTAACAAAATTCTGTTTTCCAGAATCAGCACTTTTTCTATCAGCAACAGTTCATCAGCAGCTTTCCATCAGCAACAACCCAACCAAACAGAGCATTAGTTGTGACTTGTGAGGTGTGATATCCGAGAGGACCCAGCCATGACCTCTTCCCGATTTTGGTCTGGACTTTGATCTGACATACGTATTGAGGTGGTTTATCATAGCTCGAAGTCTCTCGAGCAGACATATCAGCTCGCCATTCGCTATGGACAGTCTTTGAGATCCGTAAGAGCTGGTCGATTGGATTCTCACCTTGACCTCCACTGTACGAGTCCCTCCTATACCGAGGTCACCACTTTGCCTACCATTGTTCCGTCGGATATGATCAAAATGGCACCTGATATGGATTTGTCTCAACCCAGTGAGGTACGTAGTCCGATGAGTGATTTATTACTTATTTCCCCATCTCTTGTGACCCCGACTGAGAGTGAGTCTGAGCGACCTATTGAGTCTATATTGCTACGTCCCTCACCTGCGCCCCCTCATCTGCCGTGTCCCGGGTTAGTTAGCACCCCTACCATAGACTCATTTCTTAACACCACGCCAACAAACCCATTCTTGAGAGTAGGTCTATGTCTCACTCCCCTTGTCATTGCTCTAAGTCACATCGCGACCGAGAGCCCGGAGCCTGGGGTTGAACTCGTAGTGTCTATGCCACCCATTCATGGGGACACTACCCCTTACGATGATACTCATCTGGAGGACCTTGAACCTAGTGACGAGTTCTATAACAAGCCCCCTGTTGAGCCACTCATATGCGAGTATCGATTTATTGACGCCTCTTCCATTATCATCCCTGGCCTTGCCCCAAAGGATGGGTATTGTGTGGAGCATCAAGTATTTAGGGCCTTCCCCGAATAAACATGAGAATACCCCTGACATTTTTGGATCCTATCTTGTGACACATCACACTATCAATGAGTTTTGGGACGCTCCACTTGCTGACCCACCACCTGCTGACCCACCAGACGAGTTCTTTATTTCCGGGGACACTCACCACACTCCAGAGCCACGTCTTCTAGTCGGCGTACATGATTTTCACTCAGGTGGTCGTCGCATTCTTAATGACTTTTCATACGTACATCCTGGTGAGCCCCCTGATGTGTCACATTTCCTGAGAGACATTCGACTCTTTACGAGCTCGTATTTGAGTGTAGATGTTTCACACGATCACTTGAACACTCGACACACATAAGATGAGTTTTTCTACACCATAGAGAGAGCCTCCTGATAAGCCACCATATTTTAGAGACATCCCGGTCATTATTGGATTCGCCCCTAGCGAGTTTATCGTGTCTGTCGTGTTTTATTCGCATCATTTGCATTATTTGCATGATCCAATTGAGTCATTTGTTCTTCATTTGCATTATCTGCATGAGTCCGTTGAGTCATTCGTTCTTCATTTGCATTATCTGCATGAGTCCGTTGATTTTTATGTTCCTCATTTGCATGTGTTACATGAGTCGGTCCGACGGAAAATCAGTATTGGTAATAAATTCTATAAATCGCATATAGATATTTTTTGGCAAGGGTAGGTATTTCATGAAAGCGAGCAGGTTATGATGAGAATCTGCATTGTGAGGCTCCGTGCGAGGCCTGCTAAAAGTTTGAGCATTAGGCGAATGGATCCCTTTGTAATCACGAGACAGATCAAAACAAATATATATGATCTTGATATCCCTGCAAGTTTGGGCATCCATCCGATATTTAATGTTGAAGATCTGACGCCATACTACGAGACTCGCGAGTATGTAGACCCAAGCAGTGAGGACCCCCAGCCGCCCACACCTCCACTCCCGTTGCCTTGCCACCCTCATAGTCCAGAAACAACGCTGCTTAGATCTTAGGAACAGGGAAATCTGCGCTGTTCAATTCACGGAATAGGAAATCAGCACTGTTAGTTCTTAGGAATAGGGAAATCATCAATATTAACGGTGGCAGAAACAACAACAGCTGCTGGAAGAATGGAAATCGCAGGAATCACCAACAGGGGTTGTAGGAGGGGGGTTTGGAGGTGGAGGAAGGTGGCTAAGGGTTAGGATTGTCGTTGGGGCGCGGGAGAGGGTCTATGAGTCATCACCTATGGTTCCACAGAATCAACACCGTGGATGGATCACCGGATTTTGGGATTTATTCTTCTCCAAAATCTGTCATTCTCAAATCAGCCCCTACACGTCTATTTATAATAATAAGAGAATTAGGGCATCCCACATAGACGGTTATGATTGGTCGAAGGTGGGGTTACTCAAATACATCAAAACAAAATGCAAAATAATGAAGAAATATATCAAATTGATTCACAACGTTAATCCCGACGCATCTGCGGAGTCGATCATCGATCCGGGCACGCTATATATGGTAGGTCGTCAATCAGCCCCGAACGAGCCCAAAACTCGTCCTCCCTGCGGGTCCACGTCTCCGCTCCGCATCATTCTCCCCGGCTTGAAAGAATTCATCTCCTGATGAATAGAGATCGTAATTCTTTTGATGTAAGCTAGGTAAGACTCGATGAGGCCCACCAGAGGTCGTCCAAGTGTCGTCGATGAAAAAGTGTTCTCGCCAATCAACTCCCCCCGATTGAAAAGCTATCATCTTCGCTGAATGGAGACGGTCGTACTGAAGTCGAAGTCCAGGGGTGAATTGATCAAGCTCTGCTGCAAGTATCCAGGTATCATCAGTGTCTATGGTAGGAACGTACTTGTGGAATCTGGTCTCTGTAATGCTCTCAACACTCAACTCTTGAATGGTGTATCCCAGTGCGATCAATGGTGTCGTAAGTGGAACCAAAGAAGACGATCCCACAGGTGGGTGGGTGTCAGAAATGGGTGAACTGTGGTGGCCATCAGACGTGGAGATTTCATTTAAGGGAGGAGAGAGAAAGAGGGGGAATAATGGGGAATGCAAAGAGCCTCCCCATTCTCCTTCCCTAAGCCTCCATTCATCTCCCCTGACCTTTGGGAGGAGTTTGCCATCAATTTCAGCCAACCTAGCATAGGAGAGGGCACCAATCCACCATGGCCGAACACCTCTTTCATGGCCATTCAAGGATTGTCCCTCCCACTCCCCAAAACAACCCCTCCATCAGTTTTAAAAGCTCCCAAGCAATCAAAACGAATCTTTACATCAATGGTTTAGGTGGAGAACTGAGATTTCGGCCAGGAAAAAGCTTGGGGTCGTCGGCCATGGCACACCACCACCACACTCGCCGCCAAGCCCGCCTGCAGGTCTAGTCCTCTGCCTTCTCCTTTGTGCTAGATCTGTAGATCTTTAGGTGGAGAAATCGGGCTCAACCGAGCCCGATCTGTGAGGAGAAAATGTCATATTTTCCATGAAAACTCAACCCCTCGGGTTCGCCGGAAACGGCCTCTCTGGCGGCCGTGCCGCCGTCAGGCGATAGCCACCACCTAAACGAAGGTGGTGGTGGCGGTGGCCGGCTAGGGTGGTGGCCGGATGGCCGGGAATTGGAGTTAGAAAAGCTCCAGGATGCTTAGATCCTGGACCTTAGCTCATCGGGGATGTTGACCCGTGGCCGTTGGATCGGCGTGATCAGTTATACGCAGACAGGTTTTTAATATATATATATAGATATTTGTATTCTGTCACACTTTATCAACTACATGGTTTTAATTATTAAAAATATCTAAGGGCATTTTCTGTAAATATGTCCAACATAGAAAACCTAGCCCTTGGTGTCTAGTTTAATAAAAAATTGAATCAATCCCTTTGGACCACAAGATCTCCCTCAGCACACTTTTTGGTGCAAGGTGTCCAAAGGCTAACTAGGATTTAAAATGAGTGCCCCCAGTGGTCCACTCTGTCAAATGGCTTGAAATTTTGACCATAGGCTGGTCTGGCCACGACTCAAAACATATTTAAAAATCCGAATTTTTGGAGATGATTTCCCTATAGTTTTTGTAAAAATGTAATAATCCATACATGTAATTAAATTAGGGTCTATGAGACTCAAATTTCTCACAAACTCCGGTGGATGACTAGATGGGTCATTATATGCCTATGAAAGAAATATCAGCCCATGTGGAGTTCATTGCGATATCTTCTTTGACCACAAATATCTCAAGTATGTGGACACGCAAAAGGAGTTAAACATGCGACAGAGACGATGAGTGGAGTTTCTTTCTGATTATCAGTACACGATGCACTACCACTTAGGGAAGGCGAACGTAGTAGCAAATGCTCTTAGCAGGAGAGCTATCACAGCAGGAGCAGAACCCCAGATGATGGCCATGGAGCTGGTTCGGATGTTGGAGGATATGTAGTTAACCTTGGTGTCCAAAGAAGATTCCAAACGATATGAGGAGTACTTGGCATCAATAAGTATTACCAGTGACATACGGGATCGCATCAGAGACTGGCAGAGGCAGGACGCTAGACTAATGCCAATATTCAAGGTTTTGGAGGCTGGCACCGCTGGAGAATACACGTTAAAGGATGGCCTATTGTGCTTCATAGGCAGAGTATACATTCCAGCAGGAGGACAAATACGAGAAGATATTCTGACGGAAGCACACACTAGTAGGTACTCAGTGCATCCTAGGATCACGAAGATGACGGCCGATCTGAAGAGGACCATGTACTGGCCAGGAATCAAGAAGGAGATCACCTACTTCATGACGCATTGCGAGACTTGTCAACTCGTGAAGGCTGAATGTAAAATCCCGACAGGATTGCTGCAGCCACTACCGGTGCCAGAGTGGAAGTTCGATGACATCACGATGGACTTTATACATGGACTCCCTCGTTCCCATGCAAGAAATGATTCGATCTGGGTGATTGTTGATAGACTAATGAAGGTTGCCCGATTTATCCCAGTCAGGAAGGACACTCCGGTCGGAGTTCTAGTACGGAGATTTGTGGAGCAGTTTGTCTGTTATCATGGTGTACCAAGGACGATCGTATCAGATCGGGATGGACGATTTACGTCGAAGGAGTGGAGAGTAGTTCTGTCTTACATGGGCTCCTGATTGACTTTCAGTACTGCATTCCACCCCCAGACGGATGAGCAAACGGAGCGTACAAACCGGACGTCGGAGGATCTCTTACGCCTATGTATCCTGGATCGCGGGGAACCGTGGGAAAGACTGTTGCCGCTTATCGAGTCCTCTAATAACAATAGTCATCAGTCTAGTATAGGCATGGCTTCCTATGAGGCACTATATGGACGGAGATGCGAGACTTCACTATCTTGGATCCAGGGTGAGGATCCGACTTGGCTCAGAGTTTGTGGAGGACACAGATGCTCAGATACGACTGATTCGATACAGGATGCTGGAGGCCCAGAGTAGACAGGCCAAATACTACGATGCGCGACATCGTTAGGTCGAGTTTCGGGTTGGTGACCGGGTATTCTTGAAGATACGACCGATGCATGGAGTCTCGCGGGTGCGCGAGCGAAAGAAGCTCAGTCCAAGATACATGAGGCCCTATAGGATTCTGGAGAGAATCGGCCCCTTGGCCTATAGACTGGAGCTACCGCCCGAGTTGGCTGGATTACATGACGTGTTCCACGTCTCTTCTCTTATGAGGGCTCTCCTATGACCAGAGCAGCAGGTTTCCACTACGGCTAGCCTAGTAGCACCTAACCGATCAATCTGCTTGAAGCCAGTCAGGATAGACGATACAGAGGTACGAGTCCTGCGGTGGAAGAAGGTTCCATTGGTCAAGGTCCTGTGGTCGAATCACGGAAAGGAGGAGCACACCTTGGAGCCTCTGGACCTTATGCAGCAGAAGTATCCGGAACTCTTCCTGGCAGGTAAAACCTTAACTACCCAAGAATTTCGTATTCCTTAAATTTTAGTGCAAACCCCGTAGGCCTAACCTTAATTTTGGGGACGAAATTTTTATTTTTATGTATTGAGATTTGTAACATCCCACAAACAACCAGACCCCGGGGAAGTTTTGCTCATGACTAGGTCATGACAAAGCTCTAAGAAGACCAAGAGGACCATGAGTGCCTAGGTAAATAGGTGAAAGCACCTTGGTCTGCAAATAATAATTTTTGGACACCTAAGCTAGGTTTGGCCTTTGGCTCCCAACATGACTACTTGACCCCAACATACCACTCTCAATCTCATAGGGACCCTTTAGAGCCCATACAACCCATTTGGGGTCATCCTAAGGGGTCAAGTTAACCTGAGTCAACCCTAACCCTACTTAGGTCAAATTGCCCTAATTTTACCTAAGTTGATTACCCAAAGTCACAACTAACTTGGGAGGTGGCAAGGGACTCAAGTCACATAGTTGACCAGTCAACCCACTCATTTGACCAAGTCAACACTCCCCAAGTCAACCTTGATCAAACCAAGCTCAAAAGGGGAGGAAAGCTAAGCCTAACTTCAATCCAATTGGGCTAGGCTCAATTGTGATGACCCACTAGATATAACAAGTGGAAATTACCTAAAGAGCCACTCAAATTCTGGAGGTGGTGATTCCGATTCGATTATGTTACTACACCCGCCGAATCGTGACTTTCGTTCCCAGATTGCGTCATCCGCCCGCTCCCGACTTGCGCTTTCCGCCGAATCGCACCCGTCGCTCCCAAATCGCGCCGACCCCTGCGCCTTTTCCGCGTCGTCCTGCTACCTGAGATGTCTCCGACAGCCGCGCCTCACGGGGAAGTCCGCTCCGCCGCTTCCGTGTCGTGTCCGACAAAGCCGAACCACCGTTCACGTCTGCCTATTTCCCGATCCGCACTGCAGATCGATCGGCCAGTACACGCCGATCCGTACCTATCTACGCCGGCCGGCCCTGCCGCTACTTCAAACGGGCACAACATCCTCCTGTGTCGCCTTTCCGCTCCAGTTCCGCCTCCTTCGGCCTCCGTCCAACAGCTCCAGCCCCATGGCTCCCAATATCCGACCCTCCTGACCTCGATCCGGCTAGTCCGGCGCTGTTCTGCCACTTCCAGCCCCCCCTCCGGGATCAACCCAATCCAGATCCGCCAATTCAGCCGCACCCCAGCACCGATCCGACGGATTTCCGCTCGGGTCCACTGCATCCAGCCGGGTACAGCTGGTTCCAGCCCCTCCAACCCGCATCTCTCCGTCGTACAGTGCCTCATCCGCCGCCGCAGCACCCCCGCTGCACTTCTCTCCCCAACACCGCCAGCCTGCTTCTTCCTTCCGACGCGACTTCGCTACCTTCCCTCTTCGGCGGCATCATCTCCACTCGACATCCTTGGCACCATGGTCGCCGCCCAATCCGCCGCTCCCGGGCCGATGTTCTTGTCATCGTTGGACATCTGCCCTCGACTGGATTTTTCTGCCCTCGCTGAACAAATCCAGGCCACACGCGCCTCTCTCCACGCCAAAGTCGATCGTCTCCTCGCTCTCGACGAACGGGCCTTCGCAAACTCCCACGAGGCTCCCTGCCCTAAGTTTTCTCCACCACGGCTTCCTCCTGCATCGTACAAGAGTTATCATCCAATGCCGCCCCCAACATTCCTCTACGACACCAACCTACCCCTCCGCCCCACAGTTGATCCTCACGTCGAAAGCGCATCGGCCACAGATATACCACCTCTCTCCATGGTGGTCGTCCCTCCACCGCTTCCGCCACCTCTTCGGTCTCCCGCTCCACCGCCTCTGGCCATTTTACTGCCTCCTCCCCTGGCTCTGGCTCTGCCGGCCCAAGCCTTGCCACTTCCACCGGCCGCATCGCCGCCCCTTCTGCCGCCCTGTACCCTGCTGTTCCCGACGGATCCGTTCCTGCTGCCGGTCGTCGCGTCTCCGACATCCTTATTGATGCTGCTCTCCACCGCTCCACTGACTATGCAGAAGCCACTGTTTCCGCCGCCCGTCTTTCATATGGCGCCGCCGCTGCCCGCCAACACCGCCACCGCTGCTACGCACTACCTGGCCCTGTTCTGGAGGGAGGTCAAGGTACCAGATGATCGGGCCACCCGCCTGGTACACGAGCTTGAGGACAAGCTCGTTTTGAAGGACGGATGAAGTGTTACGGGTCCACGTGTCGCGGGCACATTCACTTAAGTGGACCCCACTCGACATAATTTAAGGAGCGCGCATATGGAAGCCGCCATGGTCGCGGGCACATTCACTCAAGTGGGCCCCCTCATCATAACTTATGGAGTGCGCATATGGAAGCCACCATGACGACATTCTTATAATTAATTTGTATGAATTAATTAATTGATATTAATTAATTCATTCCAATTAATAACAATCAATTAAGTTAATTATTTTGTATTCCTTGTTGGGTTGCCTTTTGTTTTTCCTTTTTTAGGTGCCTTTTGTATTTCCTTGTTTGGTCGTCCTCCCTCATCTATATAAGGGGGAGGGGTTTATGTGTGAAATGATCTTGTAATGTATGAAGGTTATTAGGGTTGCTCCCTAAGTCTCATCTCTTTCTCCCTCAACTCCGCCGGCCCTCCCCTTGTTGGATTTCTCCTAGAATTTATCCGTGATCGTAACATTACCCTCTTATTCTCTTTTATTGTTAGACAGTGCACACACTGAGAAGTTTACATAGATGTTGATTGTGTTACTCCACTTTTGCCATCTCCTCTAGACCATCATGTCCATCTTTAAGTATGTTTTTTGGATGTTTAGATAATAGTACTAGTTTAATTTTAATCAGTTTTACCTATCACGCTTTAGTGCTCATATTTTGAGTGCTTTATTTACGTTAGTTATGGTCTTGAACAGGTGATGAAGTTACTCTTAGACTGTCTTCTTCATTTTTGAACAGTGATTAAATTATTTAGCATCATAACTCATAAGTGCTTATTGCATTCTTAGCTGTATACTCCCGACATACTTTTGATTTATTTCAAGTTTAATACTCTTCGAAATGTAGTTTACTTGTTTCTCCTTTCTCATTACCAATCCTACACTCTTCCAACTTAGTATTTAATTTCATGATTTTGCTTGCTATATTGCGCCCTTTAAGTTCCTGCACGTTGAGTTATATGTGATATGTTCCAAAATTAACTAGTTATTCTTCTTATTGCTAAGGTACCGAGAAAGAGACGGTTAACTTGGTGTCCTGGACCATTTCAGGAAAAAATGTCTGATGAACTGGTAATTCCAATTAGATGTGCTATAATTTTTTGATTTGTTGCTAGAGTCTTACTGATTTTTTTGAATTAAATGCCTGATTCAAAATATGTATGTAGTCAATGCTTTTTTCTGCCAATGCCATCTTACTACACACTGAACTCATTACTCCCAGCCATATTAGATGTTGCATATTCACTTATGTTCTGTGATTGAGTAATGGAAAATAAAATCACGAGCGGTAGTTCTGAAAAAAGTAGAGGGGATGGTGATCTGAAACAGGAGAGTAGGGATAAGTTGCCAATTGGCATGCATACAAGCATTGCTGAACCCTGTGCATAAAATTTGGAAGCAGCATAAATAATATTCCATATTAAAAATATTGGGGCAGGCCTCAATTTTTTAAGGAGAATAATTTAAACCTGCATAATTTCATCAAAATGAAAGATCCCTGAACTTTTACACGAAGATAGGAACATTATCCTTATCCTTTCTATATTTTCTCTAGTTTATGAATTTTTATTTTCCATTAGGTTATATTGAATGGTGCATGAGGTGATTTAAAAATCCATTCTTCTTCAATCTATCTAAACTATTGCTATCCATATCATCTTAAATGTGCTCCTTTTCTTTCTAATCTATCTACACTAATTTTATCTAACCATCTTATGGGTGTCTTATTTATTTATTTTTATATATGCCCAAACCACTTCGCAGTATTCCCACTTCTTTATATTTAACATATTGTACTTTAACCGTCCCTTTAATATTAATACTGCTATTGTATATTTAATATATTAAACTTTAATCGTCCCTTTAATAAATTGTAATCAATATATTCGCCAAGTCGTTGTTTAGCGTGTTTACCCACTCAGGGTTATTTTGGTCTTTCTGCCCCCTTTACTCAAATATATATGTACGAGTAAAGGGACTTTTCATGATGTAACACATCTTTTTACTTCAACTTGGTATCAGAGGGGTAACCTAATCTCCCGCCGTCTGCTTCCGCTAAAATCTCTCACTCGTCTCTCTTGCCGATCTCATCTCGTGTGCCTACATCCGCTGGTTTGAGGTCCTCTCGATGCTAATCCGCGACGCTCTCATCGGTAGTTGAACGCGCTGAAGGAGACCATCTCCCCTCCTTGTGATGCTCTCTGATGGACCGCCGCCCCTCCTTGTGCTAGCAGCTCCCGTAGTTGCATGCATCTTTGCTAGCTTCATCGACCTCGTGTTTGCGACTGCTCCCAGAGGTCGACTGCCTCCAGCGACTGTTCCTATCGTCTTCCAGATCTAGCGTTATCTGTTTCTTCAGATCAAGCGACTGCCATTTTCTTTTTCTAAATCCAACGCCGACTTCTTCAGATCCAGCGTCGACTTCTTCTCTAGATATAGCGTTGTCTGTTCAAAATATGTAGAAATTTATAAAATACTTAATCTTTAGAAGCTAAACCTAGCTCTAATACCAACTGTCACGACCCGTCTACGAGCAAAGATTAGAGCGCGCTTCAGGCAGGTCGTGACATAAGATATACCAAAGTTATATGCTGATGGACTCTTCCCATGAGATCGGGACTCAGGCACGCAAAACTTACTCTCAGATCGGAAATTCCACCCAGATTTATGAGCTTACACATCATATTCTGGAGTTGCATCAGGGATCCATGACAATGGCAACTTATTTCTTTGAGTTTGAGTGTCTCTCCCAAGAATTGGATTACTTTGAACAATTTACCTCCGCATGTACCGCCGATGCAGTCCTGTTGCAGAAAAACGATGAACGTTTTTTGTCTATATGTTTTTCTGATTGGTTTGAACATGGAATTGGATACAGTTCAGACAAATATTCTTCACCGCTCCCCTCTTCCCTTCGGGAGGCATTTAGTATTATTTTTGGCGTCTTGGCAATGAAGACCGTCGCAGGTCACTCAGCACGACTGCTCCTCCTGATCGCTCTGTCCTTACTAGTGTTGGTCAGGGCAGTGCCAACCACCCCAATACTGTTCCTACTTGTGATTACTGTGGCCGCAGGGGCCACACTCCGGATGTCTGCTTCAAGCTCCATCCTCACCTTTGCTCCTGTAGTAAGGATGGACTCCGTTCGCGTTCTTCTATCTTGTGTTGCTTGCTTGGGCTGAGATCTTCACCAACTAGACGTTAAAAATTTCTTCCTGCACGGTGAACTTGATGAAGAAGTGTGCATGACATTCCCTCCTGGATTTGTGAAGAAGGGACAAGAAGGGTTTGTCTGTCACTTAAGAAAGTCGCTGTATGATCTGGAATAGTCTCTCAGGGATTGGTTTGGCAGGTTTCTTAAGGCCATGAATCCACGATCAAATTTGGCTACAAACAGGGACAGTCTGATCACACTTTGTTTATCAGGAAAAATGAGAAAAAAATTGTGATACTTATTGTCTATGTTGATGACATTGTGATCACCGATGATGACTCAGAGGAAATTGCAAATCTAAAGGCTCTTCTGTTTGCTGAGTTTGAAGTAAAGGACCTAGGGAGATTACGTTACTTCTTGGGAATTGAAGTGATTAGATCAAACCAAGGTATCTTCATTTCTCAACGTAAGTATGTCTTAGATCTGTTAAAAGAGACTGGTATGCTCGGTTGTGTTCCAACTAACACTCTTATGGAGGCGAATCATAGGATTGACGAAGACAGTGATGACGACCGCGCTGATGCCTCGAGTTATCAGAGATTGGTTGGGAGATTCTTATACCTATCTCACACTCGTCCTGACATTAATGTGTTGTAGGAATCTTGAGTAGATATATGCATGCTCACAGGATCAGACATCAGGATGCTGCTTATCGTGTACTACGATACTAAAGAAGGCTCCTGGTCGCGGGCTTATGTTTTCCTAGAACAAGCATTGAAAAATTGAAGTCTTTACTGATGTTGATTGGGCTGGAAACCGTGATGACATGAAATTCACAACGGGGTATTACACTTTGTTGGTGGGAATTTAGTAATATGGCTGAAGCTGAGTATCGGTCAGTGTCTCAAGGTCTCTGTGAAGGTTTTTGGCTGCGCACTATGTTATAAGGTCTGAGATTCCAGAAGAATTTCCCCCCTCTCCATACTGTGACAACAAAATAGCTATCAGTATCGCTCACAATTCTGTTCAACATGACATAACTAAGCATGTTGAGGTTGATCGTCATTTCATCAATGACCATCTGGATAAAAGAAACTTGGTCACTGATTTCGTTCACTCTAAAGATCAACTGACTGATGTCTTCACCAAAAGCTTGAGTTGCGACGTTTTTACTGATAATATCCATAAACTCGGAATGACTGATATCTCCCGTCCGACTTGAGGGGGAGAGTTGTAATCAATATATTCGTCAAGTCGCAGTTTAGCATGTTTTGCCCACTCGGGGTTATTTTGGTCTTTCTGTCCCCCTTTACTCAAATTTATATGTATGAGTAAAGGGACCATTCATGATGTAACACATCTTTTTATTTAGTATTGATTGAATTTACTATTTTTTTCAAGATATATTTTACTAATTTTTAGTGGGATAAAGGCTTGAGTGTTGTATAGTTTACTAATTTTCCACTGCACATGCGTTTGTGTTGTGAATTTTGTTTCTCTTAAACTACATTAAGTACTTGGATGATTAAACCAACACCTAAGAATTTTCTAGTTATCATTTATGCTCTCCAATATTCAACTTAGTATAAAAACAAGGGCCGACTTCTTCCCGCCATTCTCCTCTGCTACAGCCGACTTCCTCTCTCTTTTTTCCCCTTCGATTGTTTCTTCCACCGCCGATTTGGTTGGTGTTTACCGCCCCTTCCCTCACTTCTTTTCTTCTCATGACCTAGATCTGTGATCTACGGTCTTCCTTCCTTTTTTGGGATGAGTTTTTCCTCTTCTATTTAAGGGTTTCTCTTCTTACCATCCCATGGATTCCTCCCTCTTTGGTTCGAATGATGGATTTGCTCGACGCATTACTACCGCCCTTCTCAATGAAAAAAACTTTATCTCTTGGTCCAACTCCGTGCGAGTCCATCTTGCCGGACATGACAAGCTTGATTGGCTTGAACCTAATGGTGTTCCCAAGCCTTCCGTCAAAAAGGCTATCCGTCAATGGCGCACAAAAAATTTCAAGATTCTCGGGTGGCTTCAGTGCTCCATAGAGCCCCGCATTTACGAGCAATTCATGCGATTCGATTCTGTGCCGTCTCTTTGGGCTGCCTTGACGCGTACCTACGGTCACACACGCGTTGATACACAGATTTATTCTGTCTTCCAGGAGATTTCTACTGCTCGTCAGGGGGACCGTTCTGTGCACGAGTACTTTACCTTTCTCTCAGGGAGATTTCAGGAGCTTTCTGACCTTGAGCCGCTCAGTGCTTTTCCTCATCCAGAGGATCTTCTTGTTGCCAAGCGGCGGCAGGAGAAGCAGGAGACCTATCAGTTCCTGATGGGCTTGAGGCCCGAGTTTGAGCAGATTAGGGTTCAGATTGTCAGCATGAACCCTCTTCTTGTTATCTTGGATACTTATTCCATGGTGGAGGAGCATGAGCGCCGTGCCCGCCTGAATGATGTTTTGCCCGTTCCAGCTCCTGTTCCTATTCCAGACCAAATGGCCCTGGCTTCAGGTCGTTCTTCTTCTGCGCGCGAGGGGCGTACTTCTACCTCTAAGGGTCTCGAGGGTGGCCGCGACAGCCCATTTGCTTCTGTTCAGTCTCAGCACTGTCTCCGGACTGGTCATGAGAAGGCCCGATGCTGGCTACTCTTTCCTCAACTACGCCAGCAGTCCCCCTCCACGCGTGCTGCAGCCGCTACTTCTTCCGACTTTGGGGGCCAACCTGATTCCAGTGCCTCTTCCGGGGCTCCTTCCGCCGACTGGAGACAGCTTATGTCTCAAGTGCAACAACTACAGTCTCAGCTTCAGCTGCACTCTCCGTTTCAGACTCCTCACCAGCCTCTTTCTGCTCAGCCGTTACCTGCCTCCTTGCCGTTCTCGTCGACTTCAGCGTCTGCGTCAGGTACGCCGATGGCCTTTCATGTCACTCAAGAGGGGTCCTCTTCTCCCTGGGTGATTGATTCTGGGGTCACTGATCACATGACTGGTGAGACACGCTTGTTCTCTTCTCTTGAGTCTCCGAGTGTCCATCGGCAGGTTCGCCTTGCCGATGGCTCTGTGACCCCCATCCTTCACCGGGGCACAGTTCCTCTGACTCCCTGCTTCTCCTTGGGTTCAGTTCTTCATGTTCCCAAACTTGCTTTAAATCTTCTTTCTGTTAGTCAATTGACTCGTTCGTTGCACTGCTCGGTGACATTTTTTCCTTCTGACTGTGTTTTTCAGCACCTGACCACGGGGAGGACTTTTGTCTACGACCGTGAGCGCAACGGGCTATACCAGCTGGATCTTCCACCTCCTTCACCCTGTCTCTCACCCCCATCCATCGCTGCTGCTACTACTTCACCTGCTCTTTGACATGCTAGACTGGGGCATGCGAGTCCTCATATCGTGTCGTCGCTTTTTCCGAGTGTCTCGTTTGAGAACTCTTTTCAGTGTGATGCGTGTCAGCTTAGTAAACATACACGCACTATCTATCCTGTTTTTGTTTCTCGTAGTTCTGCACCGTTTGATATTATTCATTCAGATGTTTGGGGACCTGCCCCGGTTGTTTCTTATGATGGTTTTTGGTATTCTATTACTTTTATAGATGCTTTTACTCGTTGCTGTTGGGTCTATCTTATGCGTGCTAAATCCGATGTCTTTGATTTATATACCCAGTTTACTAATATGGTTACGACTCAGTTTTCCTCTCGTATTCGGGTCCTTCGCTCCGATAACGGGGGAGGGGGGAGTATACTTCTTGCTCTTTCACTGCTTTCCCTGCTACCCAAGGAGCCCTTCATCAGTTCTCCTGTCCCTATACACCATAACAGAACGGCGTGGCAGAACGCAAGAATCGTCATCTCTTGAATGTGACCCGGTCTCTTTTTCGTGGGTCTCATGTCCCCATGTCGTTTTGGAGTGCCGCCCTTCTTACGGGGACCTTCTTGGTCAACCGTCTGCCTTGTCAGCCTTTAGCGGGTCGGATACCCCTTAGTCTTTTATCTCCCCACCGCCCTCTGTTTCCTGTCCCTCTCCGGGTGTTTGGGTGTGTGTGTTTTGTCCAGGACCGTCGTCCGACTCGGACAAAGCTTGATGACAAAGGTATCCAGTGCTTATTTTTGGGGTATTCCTCCTCTTCCAAGGGCTATAGGTGTTTTGACTCCTCTTCTCGCATGACTTTTCACTCCTTAGATGTTACGTTCTTTGAGGATGTCCCCTTCTATGGTACCTCCTCTGTCCCTGTTGCTCCTTCTGCTCCGCCACAGCCGGCTCCGGTTGCCCTTGCTCCGCTGCATGACTCTCTTCCGTTGCAGACATACACTCGTGGCCCACGTGGGCCCTCACATGTCCACCCCATTCTTCGGGATCCACTGGTTATGCCCAGCTCACAGGACCTTGTGCCACATCCTCTGGCAGGTGATATTCTTCCCTCCTCTGACTTACCCATTGCACTTCGCAAGGGTAAGCGTTCTTGTGTTACTGACCATCCTGTGGCAAGTTATGTGTCCTACCAACGTCTTTCTCAGGGTTATCGGGCTTTCCTGACTGCTACCGGCCAGATCAGAGTTCCGAGTTCGATGACCGAGGCGTTCCAACACCCTGAGTGGGTGGCGGCCATGGAGGATGAGAAGTCCGCACTACAGAAGGCGGGCACCTGGCGTTTGGTCCCTCTTCCTGCAGGTCGGAAAACTGTTGGCTGCCGTTGGGTTTACACTGTCAAGTATAATGCCGATGGTTCTCTTGATCGCTACAAGGCTCGTCTTGTCGCGAAGGGCTTCACTCAGACTCTTGGGGATTACGGCTTGACCTTTGCCCCGGTGGCCAAGCTATCTACTGTCCGTCTGCTTGTCTCTCTCGCTGTCTGCCATGGGTGGCCTCTTCATCAGATGGACGTGAAGAATGTTGTTTTCATTGACGACCTTGCTGAGGAAGTTTATATGGATCCGCCCCCGGTTACAAGCTTCAGGGGAGTATTTGGGCTGTGTTTGCCTTTTACAGAAGTTCTTTTATGGGCTGAAGCAGTCTCTTCGTGCTTGGTTTGAGCGGTTTGGTACTTTTGTGCTTCAGAGTGGGTTCACCAGATGTCATGCCGACCACACATGCGTTGTTCGGACTGCTGTGGATGGACGTAGGGTCATTATTCTTGTCTATGTGGATGATATCATTCTTACCGGTGGCGATAGCTCAGGGATACTTCAGATCAAGGGGGTTCTTCAGAAGACATTTGAAGTGAAAGATTTGGGGCATCTGAAGTACTTTCTCGGGATTGAGGTTGCCAGATCTCAACAGGGATCTCTTCGTCTCAGCGCAAGTATACACTTGACCTCTTAAGTGATACTGGTCTTCTTGGGTGCTCTCCTGTGTCTACACCCATGGATCCGAACCACCGCCTTCATGCCGAGTCTGGCGATCCTCTCCCTGAACCGGGCAGATATCAGCGTCTTGTTGGCAGACTTATCTACTTGACCAACACTCGCCCTGACATTAGCTTTACTGTGAGTGTGGTCAGTCAATTCATGCATGCTCCTCGGACTTCTCACCTAGATGCAGTATTTCGGATCCTCCACTACTTGAAGGGTTCTCCTGGCTTAGGGCTCTTCTACCGTTCATCTTCGGCCCTTGATCTCACTTGTTACACGGATTCTGACTATGCCGGTTCCCTTACTGATCGGCGTTCTACCTCAGAGATGTGCACTTTCTATGGTGGCAATCTTATTTCCTGGAAGAGCAAGAAGCAGAATGTTGTCTCCCGCTCGTCTGCCGAGGCTGAGTACCGGGCTATGGCCCACGTCGCTACTGAGCTCCTTTGGCTGCGTACCCTCTTGACCGAGCTTGGCTCTCCTCCCTCTGGTTCTTCGACTCTTGTGTGCGACAACCAGTCCGCTCTCATGCTTGCCTCCGACTCAGTTCTGCACGAGCGGACTAAGCATATTAAGGTTGATATTCACTTTCTCAGGGAGCACATCCGTTCAGGGACACTTGAAGCGTCCTATGTTCCCTCCGCAGAGCAGATTGCCGATGCCTTCACCAAGGCGGTTGGGCCTTCCAGACTTCTCTCTACATGTGGCAAGCTGGGCTTGCTTGACCTTTTCACGCCAGCTTGAGGGGGAGTATTGACGTGTTATGTATTATTGGCGTGTTATTCTATATGTGTCTCTTGTATCTATATATACCTATTTTCCCTTTGAGGATGAATGAATTTTACTTTTCTCTCATTTGATTATATTTTGGTAATAATGATGGATGCTCTATTGCCTATATAAGATAGTGGAAGAAAGTCTTAGCATGATGTTTGGATCTTCTAGGTTTGAACTCTCATTTGGAAAGAGGCTTCAAGATGGAACTTGCCATACCTTGCAAGTTGTATCCCTACGCTTTTTTCTATTTAAATTCTGGTCTTGTAGTCCTTCTTATCAATTGATATGTCCTACTCGTCTTTAATAGCCACCGAATTTTATGATTCTAGGGTTTCGCCTTTTCCCAACTTTGCTCAACATGTCTCCCTTTCGTTAATCCCTATTCTGCGGCTCCACATTGCTGTTTCGACGATCAATCCTTAGCCCCGTCCCTCGTGCACCCAATTCCTTCCCTCATGCACAAAATCCTATCTCGCGCTCGCCTAGTCGGCAGCTTCCCTCTCTGGCAACTTCGCCTCTATCGATCCCGACGTCCGTGTGTCCAACGGTCGTTAAGCGCCTCAAGTCTTAAAATCTCTATACCCTCTCTAGCCACCTAGACGCGCTCGACTCTAGTTGCTCAGACATGTTCAGCTTCATTCACTTATATCTGGGGCTCATTCATCTGTTCTTTAGTGATCTAGGCTGTACCTCCTAAACCTCCTCCCCAGGTACTCCAGGAGACACCCTCACACACGAACGATTTCCAAATCGACGCACTGATGCCCTAGGGCCTCTCTCAGTCCTTCCTCCAGTGCCCCTTTTCCATCAGTGCCATCGATGCTCCATCATCTTCTTCGCTTCCTCCGCTCCATGGACACGACATGTTCAATGGCAATTCGCACCGATGAGGGATGCCACTTCTTCAGCAACCACCACTCGAATCAGTTGGAAGCTCGATTGGAAGAATTCACACTACTTCTCCACGAGTTCATGACCACCAACGTCCACTCATGTTACTCTCCCGCTCCTTCCTCCACCGCCTCCCTTCTACGGGCCCACCATTGACTAATAGAAGGTCTTAGAGATGGATTGAAACTTTTTTATCGGAGATAAAGTGCAAAGTTTTGATAGATCTACAACTTCACCTTTAGGTCCTACTCATTTTGAGGTCTCTAAGTTGGACAAATTAAGATTTGAAGAAGGAAATAAACCTTTAAATTTCTGGAAAGATTTAATTTTTTTTACTAAACTTCAACCATAAATATCAGAGTCCATAGAGTTAACACTAGAGAATGTCTATTAGAATAAAGTTGTAGATAATAACTTTAGTGTTGAAATCATTTCGATCAGAAGCCTCTACGATGATAAAGTTTTAAGCTGAATATGACACCAAACGTTATATTAGATATGAACATGAATACTCGAACAATACTTGAATTTCTCTTGTTTAGTTGCTTGCACATTTATTGTACAATGATTATTTTGCATGTCATATGTAAAATTTAATCAATTGATTACATATTTAAAACCCATGCATGCCCGTTTGGGAGTTAATAAAGACCCAATGTAATTAGTTAATTGTGAATATGATAATTCTTCTTTTGCCGAATGGTTGCTTGTGACAAATGTTCTCCCGATACGGCATTGTGCAAGAAAATATGACTTAATGCTTCCCCAATTGGGATGAAAGCATGATATGGAATATGGAATGAAAATTAAGGCATACATGAGGTAGATGAAAAGGAAACAATGAACCATAATACATTCTCGTAACTATACATTGCATACATGCATATGGCTTTAGGAGGATGCATAAGTGGAAATATGGCGAGTCCGTTGGCTCCCTCAAATATGCCACACTGACTGAGGAGTTAGACGACGAACTCTGGTTTTATAGGAGTTAGAAGTTTAGCCATAAGCTAGCTACCTACTTACGGTCTCCTTCAGTTTTAATTCTGTTGACTTCGCGTCGAAGATTGAATGTGAATTCTCTGTCAAGAATACTACAAAGTAAGACAATACAGTTAGAGTCCTATGCTCGTAGTGTGATTTTGCCGTAGAAGTTGGGACTGATCTGCTCATTGTCACTGCCTGCCTTTGGCGGTTAGGCCGTTGAGGCATGTGCATGTAGCGCTGTGATGGAATTTGTGTCCTCGCATTGAACTTGCCAATTTCAACAAAACTCACAACGTAAAATCATAATTGATTAAAAACAATTCTAGATGCACAAAAGTTGTCCATACAAGGAAACCTGACTAATGAAAGTGTAGACATTTAGCTATATACACACATATACACCCATGCGCGCTTTTTCAGCATTGGGTCAGACAAATTTTTTCTTCAATTTCTAAAATTTTCACATTAAAAATATTATTCTCCTTTTTAAATTGTGTGCGCATCCAATTATCTTGAGGTAAGATGACTCACTATACCGACTGATCATAACATCAATCAAATCGTGAAAATTTATTGTTTACTTGGTGCCCAGCTGAGTCAAAATCCTAGTTGCGCCACTGTTTGAGAGTGTTGATCAGAGAAGAAGAATAATTGCGACTGCGTGGATTGCTCCGACGTAACCGTCGAGCCTGACGACGAAGGTGCCCTCTGTGTGAATTGCGAGGATGGAATAACCGGAGGTGACGATGGGGCGGCGGGAACTGCGGAGATTGGTGGGGGTTTTTAGTGTTCTGGTTGGATTTGCGGCTGCCCGGGTGGAATTGGGTCCCCGAATTGCCCAAATATTGCGATTTTGTTAATGATGGCGGTGAGTCACAAAATCACAACTTGGTGTGACACCGACATTTCCAATAATTTTAGTAGCCTCGAACGAAGGATATTTTACTCGTCGAAGCTCATTTCCATTCCAACATAATTAATTAATCAATTAATCGAATTAAGAATCAATTAATTTAATCATTAATATAACAATTATGCAGGCGGTGGCTTGAGAAGAGAGTAGGGAAAGAGGGGATCAAAGTAATACAAATAGAAAAGTAGTTGTGCCAAAATAATGTAGTGTAGGCAGCTCGTGGAGATGCACGCAGTCAGTTTGAGGAGACGCCTGTGGGGCTCAAAACGAACCGTGCAGGAAGTTTTCCGATGGCGGGTAGACGAAGGAGTGGGTTCACTCACATACAAAGTGATACACGACTTCCCTTGAGTTGATAATATAAGGGCATCACAATGTACCTAGAAGAAGTTACGCACTAAAGTGAGGTTTGTCGGATCACAGGGAGAGTGATGCAGGACCAGGAGTCCATCTGCCCGCAACCCCGAAGTTCACCAAGGGCCCGCCTTGGAGTCCACTAAGAGGGTTTATCAGGGTCGCGACCCGTACACACCAACCCATTCCTGGTCCCACCACAAGGCCGATAAGTTGTTGAGGCCGGGGCTCGATCCCCCAGCCTCGTTGATAAACGTCTTTCGATGAAATTAATATCACCAACCGATCAATTTGTGATATTGCTTCCGCCGAAGGATGTTTATCAAGGAGGTTGGGGGATCGAGCCTCGATCTCAACAACTTATCGGCTCTGTGGTGGGACCGGGGATGAGTTGGGGTGTACGGGTCGCGACCCTGATACCCCCTTGGTGGACTACAAGGTGGGTCCCTGGTGGACTCCAGGGTGGAGGGCAGGTGGACTCCTGGTCCTGTATCAGAGAGGATGAAAAAACATGCAAATTCCAAATTTCCAATACAACTCGTACCCACGTACAAAATTTCCGCAAAAATATAATCTAAGTTTGTATCAAGTAGCTGAGGAAAAAAATTCATTAGTCTTGTTTTTTCTGAGACCTATCCCCCATGTTGTTATCTTTCCACCATGCTTTGATGAAATCCACCTATCTCTTTCGTTATCTTTTGCTTTGTCTTTCCACAATTCTAAATGGTTCAGTAGGGCTTGACTACCAATGCATCACAAGGCAGGCTCAATTTGAAGTTCATTAGCTACAACTATCCTCTATTAATTTGCAGTTATTTTCGTAATGAGGACACATGAAATACATCCGGAAGATTGTTGTTTTAGTCTGATAATGCTAACACATGGAATACATCCAACAAATCTTGGACCAAGTTTTCTTAATCGCTGGAGTCGGGAGGCTCCCTTAAATGATTTTATCTTTAAACACGCTTGATTCTCCATGTTGAATTCTATTTTTCGGTGCCTAGCATTTTAATTTTTCCATATCTATCCTGTGATATTTTTCAGTCTTTCACGAATGAGCTTGATTTTATAATACATTTTCCCATATTTTAACAATTTATTTTCTTCGTTTTCAGTCCAATTCAAAGGAGTTCATCATTTTCTACCTTATTGAGCTGCAAAAGGCGTCATTTGAATGTTGGTTAAATAATTTTTATTATAATTTTCCAACTATCCTTTTAAATTAAGAACTATCATTCTCAAAAGATCTTCCAACATCTGAATAGTCCTTTTCAACTGTCTGCCTGTTTGGGTGGAAAGCAATACTATACTCCAATTTAGTTCCTAATCTTTTGTATATCGGTTTCCATATTTTTTGGAGTAGACCTTCCTTCTTTATCTGAAATTATGGATCTGGGAATCCAGTGTTGTTTTGCTATGATTTCATTATACAAATCTACGAGTCTTTCAGTCGATCTATCTTTCCTCATGAGAATAAAATGTGCAACCTTTGTTATCGATCTGTGCTGGACAAAACCAATCTAGGACGACCCAAATGCCATCATTCTTTGAGAATTATTAAAATCCTTTATATCCTCATGAATTTCAACTTAAATAAGTGAAACTTCACAATTTCATCCCCTGTATTTTGCCGGACTTCGTCTCTTTCAACTGAGTGCTCCGCCCCTAATGCCTGTGTGCATCCCGTCGCAGCCACACCGACAACTGCATCCATCCCCTCCGGCGATGTGAAGAAGCTCTGCTATGGCAACCTGATCCGATGTCTGCAGGTTGCTTTCAAGTCAACAGTTATGAAACAATTAGTTGATGATCTTTATGTTGATCATACTGTCTCATGGAAAGTTATGTCTTCACATTTAATGATAAGTGAAAAAACGTACTTGGAGTATCAAAAGGCCGTGCGCCCCCAAATAAAGAATCTTGTTGGTGGAAAGAGCAAGTACAAGACAAAGTGAGGCAAAAAGGGTCAACTGTAAATCACTCCACGCTTGTAGGAATGATGAAAACTTAGTCAGACATAAAGTCGTCAAAAAAAAAGTTAAACAGACAGTAAGTAAAGCAAGAAGTCAAGCTTATGAAGAAGTCAAGATGAACATATGAAGCGCGCTGGTTTCAGTCACTCCCTATTCCTGAATGGAAATGGGATCACACAACTATGAATTTTGTATTTGGCTTGTCTCATAGTAAGCCAGACAATGATGAAATCTAGGTCATTATCGACTGCTGGACCAAGAGCGCTTGTTTTATTGCAATGAAGCAAGGTGGACCTACTGAAAAGTTGGTTGAACTGTATATAAATATGTTTGTTAAACTTTATGGAATCCCGCGAACAATAGTTTCAAATCGAGATGGAAGATTTATTTCTGATACGTGGAGACGAGTGCGTAAAAGGCTGGGAACAAAACTATTGTATAACACAACCTTTCATCCCCAAACATATGGTCAATCCAAACGCACTATTCAAATGCTCGAAGATTTTCGCGAATGTTGGTTCTGGATTTGAAAGGTTCGTGGTAGAAATATTTGACATTTGTAGAATTTGCGTATAATAATAACTACCTAGGGACAATCCAAATGGCTCAATTCGAAGCGTTATATGGAAGGTGATGTAGAACTCTCCTGAGCTGGGCATAAGTTGGAGAAAATAAATTGTTTTTTTAAAAGGGAACGGATAAAATTGAAGAAAAAGTTAGAATAATTCATCAAAGAATGAAGATTGCACAGGACTGCCAGTGTACCAGGCTCTGCTCGGAGGATACCTGTGGAGGCAGATCAAAAGCAACTGGAAGACATGGTTTGCCCATGGATTAGAATTTGTTTTCATTTTTTTTAAGATTGCTACAGTCTGGACACACACACACACATATATATATATATATGTCTAGTCGTTTTCTCTTGCACCTTGAGTAGACATGATGCATATTTTGCTGAATGAATAACAAGTTGTTTTATGTTTTCTCCTGGTACAACTCTTGTGTTGTATATAGTGCATTTATGCATTATTTACTTGTGAAAAATCGCTCAGAATAAAGATTTAAATTGTGGCGGATTTCGGGCCGTTAAGTGTTTATGTTTGGTTCTAGCTCGAGATTGAAAAAAGAAAAACGTATATTGAAACTGTTGTTTCTTTTTTTATTAATAACCAGACTAGTAATAGTGATGTAGACCAAATCTAGGGTTTTTAAAAGTACAATATATTTTCTACCGAGTTTAATTTTGAAGGTGAGTCGAGTTGGCCAAATTAAGTTTTGCACGCAAAATTACGCTTGTCGTAATGAACTTTAATAAAATCGTTGAATTTTGTTAAAGACGGATCTTTCGAGCATTTTTTCCTAGTTGAATATTTTGTGAGATTTATACAACCACAGGCAAAAATCACAATAATAATTTATGAGATAACGATAATAGAAATAGATCGAACGTTTGAGGCAAGCTTAGCAATATTTAATTGAGACACATAAAATTAGTTTGATATTTTGAAGCATAGATCGAGTGAATGTTTTCTTCCAAATCCAGCAGAGGAAGGATGGTGTCAACTGTAGCCCAATGACTTGTCGGACAAATGTTGTTGTCGACGACCAAAGGTTATGGGCCTAGTCAGGACTTCGTCCAAATCGCGTAGGCGCAGAGGTTGAACAGGAACCGATCGCAAGTTGACGGAGAAGGGTGTTGACGTCGACGCTAATCAGTGGAGAGGGACTCGACAGGGGCTCGCCTAGGTTGAGGGGGGGGGGGATTGACGGTGAGCGGACTGTTGATGGAGACCGTCCGTCTACTTTGCTGGAACTTGAGTTGGTGTCGTTGCTGGGCTGACTAGGGCGTGGAGGAAGACAGTGAGGAGGGGCCGACTGCAGAGGAAAACGAAATAGGGTTTCATTTTCCTCTAATTCTCCGGCTGTCTATCCCCTCTCCGTGGATCCAATATAAAGAGTAGAGAAATGTTTTTTTTCCTTCTGAAACTTTCCATTATTTTTCTACGTATTAATATCTTCCAAACTTTCTCGTGTTTAATATTTTCCTGCATCCTGAAGATTTATTTCCGAAGGCTGATTTCTTCTTGCTGTTTTTACGTTCACTTGAGGGATAAGTATCTTGATTTTAATAATATTTGCTTTAATATTTTGGGCTTAAGTTTATGCATCTTTTTAAATAATGTAATCTCACCTCTCACATCCTAACTACTCAAATTACCAGTCATTTTTATTTAGGTTATCATCTGACAGTCAACTCGATAGGCCGAAACTCAAAATAACATTGGTGCAAAGGAAAATGACAGAAAATAACAAATAGTAAAATATAATTGGCACGTGATGGTATCACACGTCCTCAGATGCGGCGACGGTAGCATCAATTCCCCGGGGTTAACAGAGCTCGACCCCGATGAGAACTCACAAAAACGGGTTATGTAAAGTTGGGAGGCATCGTTGGCGCTAAATCAGGTGGTATATTAAGGGCCTCGATAGATAGCTCGATGTACTTTGGAATGGGCCAATCCTCCTGCAATAAACAAACACACAACCTTCCTTTGAAAAGTACAACAAATGACGATAACGACCGACCGTGAGTTTGTAATGTTTAAAGGTTGCTTGCAAATTATCAGTTTTAATTTTACGCAACTGTTTTAAATAATTAGCATGAGTTTGCACATCGAATAAAATACGTTCATGAAAATGATGGGGGTGTCGATCATGAATATGGTGTAATAAAAGCACAAAGATAATCTCGAAAGGAGATTTATTATGGGAGCGATTTTTAGAATTATTATATGTGAGTTGAGCTTGTGGATGTACGAGATCCCATTGCTTTACATTCGCCCTAGTTAAGTGCTTAAGAAGGCCCCTCAAAATTTTTTCAACAACCTTAGTCCGTCCATCGGTTAGAGTGTGATAAGCGCTATTATCCTCGAGTTTGGTTCTCAATCGACCACAAAGCATATTCCTCAAATACGATATAAAATATGTAATATATCGATCTAACTCCACAAATCTGTCTATAACCAAATGATAGTGAGGTAAAAAAGCGTAGTCTCTAAATATAAAATCGACAAAGTGTGGTGTGCATAGTGATTGTTCTTCAGATATGGTATAAAAAACAGAGAAACATCAGGTGACACGTCAGGATTCAATAAATGTGGTATGGTATAAAAACAGAGAAACATCAGGTGACACGTCAGGATTCAATAAATGTGGGGGTGAGTGACACATCTAGGCCACAAGTTAATTCATGGGGTGGGGGGTTAGGCAGGAATGCGATAAGCAGTAATGTGGTGGAGTCAATGAGAAGTGAACTAGAACGCGTAGAGGTCCTCTCGTGAGCCCCTGAAATAAGACAGTTTTTCTGGGGAAGAAGAACAATCTTGTGTCCATTGTGTTCGAAGCAATGAGAGTTGCTCGTGCCGTCGTGCATGACATGTCGGTTGTACTGCCAGGATCACCCTAATAAGATGTGACAGACATCCATGGTGACGACATGACATAATACTCTATCTGAGTATGTGCTTCCTATAAAAAACTCTCCTAGTCAATAATGAGTGACGGACATAGTCAAATGACTATTCACTCCGAATAAGCTGTAGGGTTGTTCTAACAGATGCGTCTCAAGCCCTAATCTGTCAATCATGCGCTGAGAAACAAAATTCTCCATACTATCACTATCGATGATAATGGAACAAAATTGTCCCCGGATTCAGGGTTCAGGGTGAGATTCATTAAGGTTGACTCCACACTCAGGTTCACATCCATCAGTAGAATCGATAATAGCGACGAAGTGTCGTCGCGGGCATTTAAATGACTTGTGCCCCGACTCCATACACTTGAAGCATCAGAATACTCCAGTGTTGGGCTTGACCCCAATAATCTCCTTACCCTTGGAGGGAACAATGGATGGGGTTGAAGTCCCGACAGTGATACGAGTGTGAGGGAAATCCGAGATCCTAACAGTGGTGGCAGTGATGACGCTTGATGTGGATCTATCAGTAGATCTGACTCTGGATGTCCGCTTTTGCGAGGACTCCACTCTTCGTGCTCGACTCGTTATCTCTCCTAAGCCCTTATAATCAAATAGTTCTAGTTGGTCTCTATTGGAATAGCGCAACCCGTTCAGATAATGGGATACGATCATGTCATCATCCTCTCGGAGGTTGAGGCGAGACTGATGGACTAGGAATTCATTCGTTTACTCATCTACCGTTAATTTGTCTTGACGTAGGTTGTAGAACCTACGACAGAGGGTTTGCAAATAATCCGTTAGGACGTACCGCTTTCACAGTTGAATTTTGAACTCATCCCAAGTGGTAAGTGGGGGCAATCCTAAGTTGAATCTAGAATGCTTTAGCTAACGCCACCAAGCCAAAGCGGAACCCTTAAGTCTAAGGACTGTGTACTCAACTTGCTTGGCTTGGGACAATTGCTTCTAAGCTAGGAAACAATCCATCCTTTCGCACCGTTCTGGACATGCCTCGAGTTCTAGTCGACCCTCGAAATCACCAACATCTAGCTTAATTCCTAAATCCCATTGATGTTGATTACGTGGTTCAGGTTCGGGATGTGCAAGTTATAGAGGTCTAGGATTAGGGTCTATTTCAACCACTGGGTCAGGTGCTCGGTTGATGTGCACGGTGGCTTCTATATTATTAACCGTTGTGCGCAAACCATTCATTACGTGCGTAACACTACCCATACCGGTGGTGAGAGTTTCTATCACTTTCATCAATTCATTCATACGTTGAGCCAAATCTCCTACGCTATTTTCTAAGTGATCGACTCGCTTTCCATTTTAAAATAAGTGATTTTAATGTGCTCAGAAAATTTTAAATGATTTTAAGAAAATAATAATTAAAATTGTTAATTTTTTTAAAAAATAAGAGTACCCGAGTAGGAAGATGACTCTTTTTTTAATTCAAATTAAAATAAAGATTTAAATTAAAAGTACATTTAATAATTTTTTTTTGAAAACCGGATCGCATGATTCGCGATAGGAACGAATCATAGTCCTCTGATACAAAATTGATATAGACCAAATCTAGTGTTTTCAAAAGTACAATATATTTTTTACTGAGTTTAATTTTGAAGGTGAGTCGAGTTGACCAAATCAAGTTTTACGCGCGAAATTACGCTCGTTGTAATGAACTTTAATAAAATCGTTGAATTTTGTTAGAGACAGATCTCTCGAGCATTTTTCGAATTGAATTTTTTGTGAGATTTATACAACCACAAGTAAAAATCACAATAACAATTTATGAGATAACAATAATAGGAATAAATCAAACGTTCGAGGCAAGCCTAACAATATTTAATTGAGACACATAAAATTAGTTCAATATTTTGAAGCATAGATCAGCGAATGTTACCCAGGCTAGGAGCGACTCTTCCAAATCCAGCAGAGGAAGGATGACGTCAACTGTAGACCAATGACTTGTCGAACAGATGTTGTTGTCGACGACTCAGGCTATGGGCCGAGTCAGGACTTCGTCCAAATCGCGTAGGCGTAGAGGTTGAACAGGAACCGACCGCAGGTTGACAAAGAAAGGTGTCGACGTCGATGCCAATCAGCGGAGAGGGACTCAACAGGGGATTGCCTGGGTTGAGGGGTGAAATTGACGGTGAGTGGACTGTTGATGGAGGCCGCCCGTCGACTTTGCTGGCACTGAGTTGGTGTCGTCACGGGCTGAGTTGGGCGGGGAGGAAGACAGTGAGCAAGTTCTGACTGCAGAGGAAAACGAAATAGGGTTTTGTTTTCCTCTAATTCTCCGGCTGTCTAACTCCTCTCCGTGGATCCAATATAAGGAGCAAAGAAATGATTTTTTTCCTCATGAAACTTTCCATTATTTTTCCACATATTAATATCTTCCAAACTTTCTCCTGTTTAATTTTTTCTTGCATCCTCGGAAGATTTATTTCCAAAGGCTGATTTTTTCTTGCTGTTTTTACGTTGACTTGAGGGATAAGTTTCTTGATTTTAATAATATTCGCTCTAATATTTTGTGCTTAAGTTTATGCGTCTTTTTAAATAAAGTAAGCTTGCCTCTCACATCCTAACTACTCAAATTACCAGACTTTTTTATTTAGGGTCTCATCGGGCAGTCAAACTGATAAGCCGAACTCAAAATGACATTGATGCAAAGGAAATTAACAAAAAATAACAAATAGTAAATATAATTGGCACCTGATGGTGTCACGCGTACTCGGATGCGGTGACGGTTGCATCAAATAGTTTCCTATGTATAATAACCATTGTAACCAAAAAGTAAATTAACAGTTCAGATTTGCAATGGAAAAGTTCTCAGGGGTATGGATGTCATTTTTCCTTCCAGTGATTTCTCAATATACCATAGTGATTTATGAACATTGGATTTCAAGTGTCTAGGAAATCACTTCTTAAAAGTATAACTCAACCTTTACATGTATATATATATGTATGTATATATACATATAAACATAACATAGTTACATACATACATATCTATATCTATATATATGTGTGTGTCCTAGGCACATCATAGCGGGCAACATGACAACCAGGAGAACCCAACAAAGCCAGGTTTTTTCTCAACTCTCAATATTGCCAATATTAAACATCATGTGGTTATATTGATACCGAAAAAGAAAAATCTATTCTAGCACATAGTTCTATATATTCATAACTCCCACATGATAATCTCAAAATTCATGCTCATACATATTATAATAACTTCATTATTTTTATCGTTAATTTTTTTTTAAAGTTAAAACTATATAATATAGTTTATATAAAATCGTTGCCGGAATGCTGTCTCTAACCTATGATTTTCCATGGACATACACTAACCTGTAGTCAGAGTTTAATATGATCTCAACACATTGTATTTTCCCATTTTTCCTTCTTATCCCGAGATGTGAACTTACCCTAAACATTGCAATTTCCTTTGATTCTTATATTTCACTTTTAAATTGCATTAGTCTTGATGGGGATAAGTCCATTTATAGCATTATTGGGGTGCGGTTAGCCCACTCCCCATGATCCCATCATCCAAAATGGAGATCATGAAGGAACCGCCACGTGCGCGATCGGCACGCGCGATCGAGCGCGATCCGCGCGCAGGATCCCGTTCCCCGGACCGCTCGGGGCCGACCACCGAGGCCGGCTCCTCTCTCCAGCCGCCGGCGGGCCGGCTCTAGCCGGTCTAGCTTCCGGCCGGACGAGGAGCCGCACCTCGCGGCCAAGCACCCGCATCCATGAGGCGTGGCGATCCCGCCGGCCGGCTATAGCCTTCCCTCCAGCGGCCTCCGCGGGAGGTGCCGGACTCGGCCGACCGCATCCCGCCCCTCGACGGGGTGAGCTCTGCCGGCCGTTGGTCCCCCCCCCCCCCATCCCCCCCGTGCTCTGGCCAGCTGCGCCTTGCGGCCGATCGATATCGCGCTTTACGGCCGGCGTCCAACGCCGTGCTAGGCGGCTGGCGCAGAGGCTGCGCCCGGTGGCCGACACAGGAGCCGCGCCCGGCGATGGCCGCCTGGGCCGCGCCCGTTGTGCCACCCGGCTGCGGCCTGCTGCCCGCCATCTTTGCCGGGGCAGGCCACCCTTGAGGTGATGACCGACCGCCTCTCTTGCCCCCTTGGGCGCCTTCCCTGCCGTCCGATTGTTCCGCCACGATCGCGACCATCCGATGCGCAGGTAACCACCCGCGTAACCACTACCAGTAGTGGGGGGGCATGTTTTTAATGAGGGCCTGCACTTAGTAAAATTAAATATACGAATAATATATTGGTGGTTACGGTGTGCGGATAGCCGCATAGACACTGTAACCACCTCCCGCAGGCTATAAAAAAGCCCCAATGCCTCCTCATTTCTCATCTTTCTCTTCTATGTTTTTCTCCTCCTCAGGTCAGAGCTCTACCGGATTCCTCTTACGGGCCGCCTTCGAGCCACCTTCGAGCCATCTTCGAGCTACCACCTCTCCGCCGAAATTCCGCCTAAGTCTACAAGCGAACGACGAGAAGGAATTTCCCACTACAACAAGGGCCCGTTTTCCAGCAATGTCCCATCAAGTAGTCTCACTCACGCGGAACAGCCTGTTGCTCGCCGTGAGCCTAAGTAACTCTCTCTCATCTCCAAAGTGTAACGAGGAGTGGCCGTCGCCCTCGTTTCTTCAAACAAGTTGACTACCCCGGAGCAGATAGTGGAGTTCGACTGACACAGATCCGATCGCGTGTTTTTTACCCGATTAAGGGGTTTTCCACGTCAAAATATCGTGTGCATAATCTCTTTCTCTCATTGACTGTATGCGCGCTCGACCTCTCCGTGAGCTAAGACGATCCAGGTTAATCCGGTTTGACCGTGGCGTCGGGTTTGGCCGCAACAGTTTGACGCCGTCTATGAGAATCAAACCCAACATCCTCACATGATCAAGAGACATTACCCTTTTACTGATGATGAGCGACATCAAGACCATTGCCGGGATCCCGAATCTCTCCTCCCAAATATTTTCAGTTGACATTCCTAAGAGAGGTCATGAAGACGAAAGGCTCATGCGAGACAACACCATCACCTTCAGTAACAAAGACCTCGTGGGATTTCGAATTCCCCACCACGACCCGCTCGTGATCAGCGCGGGAATCGGGGATCCCTGTTATAATGTCAAAAGAATCCTGGTCGACAATGAGAGTTCTGTCGACATATTATTCTTTTTTACCCTCCAGAGCATGAAGCTCACCAAACAACACCTCGGTCCCGCAGCAGGACCTGTCTATGGGTTCGACAACTACCCAGTTCTGGTCCAAGGAACAATCACTTTGCCAGTTACAATGGGTGAATTCCCGAGGCCGACCACGCACGACTCGCGATTCATTGTCATAGACTCAAGCTCAGCTTACAACGCCATCTTCAGATGGCCGATCCTGTCTAATTTTGGAGCTATCCCGTCAATTCAACATCTATCTATGAAGTTTCCGACTCCCGGCGAGATAGGAGTTGTTAGAGAGAGCCAAGAGGCGGCTCGCACTGCTCCTCAAAGCAGGCACACTGATGCAATCTCGGCAAGTGCACCGATCGTCATCAAGTAATAAACTGGGAAAGTTATCCTCCGAGTATCGAATCTCTAGAGGAGTGCAGATTGGGAGTGTGATCTTCCTCGCCGGAAAGTGATTGCAAACGCAACAAAGGTTTGGGGGTTGAGTTTTTATTTTAGAACAACTAAAATTAATTACGCGGGTCGCCTTCACCGCTTCGCAATGGTGGAATATTCCGATGAGTATTAGGGCGTGTAGTCGTAACCGTTGAGGGTCAAAAACACCTCTTCGCCAAGCCAACCCCTAACACACGTTAGTGCGGCGTATCACCAAGCAACAACCCAAAGTAAGCAAATGAAGTAAAGCCAAACTATGAACTACAACAACATTTGCAATAGTAAACCATCATGAACATTGTTAAGAGTTCCTAGCAAGTTTAGCTAACATCCAAAGCATAGAAACAACATCCAAATGAGAGTAAAGAGGAGATTTACAACCCAACGCGTGAATGCTAGCCACGATTCTCGACCGGAGTCGAAGGTTGTCGGTCCTCGTCTGGGCTCGGTCGGTGGTTGACGTCCGAGGAAGCTTGAAGTGCTGTCACCTACTTCAAAGGTGTTTTTCCCATCTTCTTCACGATTCGTGAAGGCTGGTAGTCGCCGGAAAGCTCTCCAATGACAGCGAGAAGGAGCTCCAAATGCTCCTCTTGAGATGGAGATGAAGAAAACAACGGAAGATCTTTGCTTGCGGTGAAGTTTGGAGTAAGAACGGTGGCCGGACGAGCTCTCCAAGGAGGAGAGAGGAAAGAACGGCTGGAGGAAGATTTTCCCGCTCAGAGGAGCGGAAATGGCGGAATTCTCCGGCTCCAGTCAACTCCTGAGCTTAAATAGAAACAGGTCAGAAAAATGGTCACACACGGTTTGACGTACGACCGTGCGTTAACCGTGCGATATTAATTTCTAGGACAAAGCTTGCGGAGGATGATGAGTTGACCCGTGCGTTTTACTCGCGCACGGACGCTTCCGCCCGTGCGTGAAGGAAAACGCACGGGTAATCACAGAGCGCTGAAATTCATGGCAAGCAGGTGGAACCGTGCGTTTTACTCGTGCACGAGCACTTCCGCCCGTGCGTGAACAAATCACACGATTAAGCACAAAACGCTATAAAACTAGACAACTACAGAAAAACCGTGCGTCTTCTTCGTGCACGGTTCAGAAGAAACCGTGCATGAAGAAATCACACGGGTTGGTCAATCCTCCAGAGAAACCTGCAGAAAACGCACGATTTGGTAGAAAGCGTGCGCTAAGGAAACGCACTACCGTGCATTTTCCATAAGTTAGAATTCCTGATTTGGGGGAAAACTGACCGCCTGCACAGCAAAAACCATAGCTGGAGCAAAAGCTCCCAGCACAAATATACAACATAAAATAACCAAAGCCGCACGGAGAGTACTCCAGTACTTACCCCCGACATCCCGGTGCAATTCGCAAACCAAAATGAGCTGAAACAGTGCAACAATGACTAAGTGAAGCCCTAATCAAATATATGACTTTTCCTACTGAAATAGTAGTGCACTTGCAAGATAATAAGCCCAGATGAGTCCGAAAAACCCTATATAAATCGGACTCATCACTCACCCATCAGCAACAGTTGCCCACAACATCGACGACTTTGACCTGCGCGACGAAGCAACAATGCAGGGCTGGGCTCCCATAGAAGGGTTAATTGAGGTCTCACTTTCCAATCAAGACCCAACCCGAACAGTGCAGTTGAGATCCCTCTTATCCGAGGCTGAGAAAGATATTTTCGCCTGGAAACCTAAAGACATGCCTGAAATAGATCCTCACGTTATTATGCACTCTCTCAATATTAATCCCGCATGCAGGCCAGTAATCCAGAAGAAGAGAAACTTCACCCCCGAACGACTGCAGGCAATCAAGGAAGAGGTAAATAAGCTTTTGGAAGCGCGATTTATTCGGGAAGCAAAGTACCCCACCTGGCTCGCCAATGTTGTCTTGGTGAAAAAAGCCTCTGACAAGTGGAGGATGTGCGCTGATTATAGCAACCTCAACGAGGCCTGCCCAAAGGGTAGTTTTCCTCTCCCCAGTATCGATCAGCTCGTTGATTCAACCGCCGGACACCAGCTTCTTAGCTTCATGGACGCATACTCCGGCTTCAACCAAATAAGAATGAATCCCGTTGATGAGGAACACACCACATTCATAACAGATAAATGAGTGTATTGCTATAAGGTGATGCCCTTCGACCTCAAGAACGTCGGGGCCACTTATCAACGACTGATGAATAAAGTGTTTAAGAATCTCATCGGTAAAACAATGGAGGTATATGTGGATGACATGTTGGTAAAAGCGTCTCTCGCAGCAATCACTTGGAAGACCTCGAGAGGTGCTTTCACCTCCTTCGCTGCTTCCAAATGCGGCTCAACCCCAACAAGCTTGTCTTTGGTGTCACGACCGGGAAATTCTTAGGGTTCATGGTAACCCAGCGGGGAATCGAGGCTAATCCTTAAAAGATTAAGGCGTTGGAGGAAATGTCGCCCCCATGATCAATCAAGGAAGTACGTCTAAATGGAAGAATCACCGTGCTCTCGTGTTTTCTGTCACGCACCAGTGAGAAGTGTGAAAACCTGTACTCTGGTCTTCCCAAATGATTCGAGAACCGAGCGTAGTTTCAATAAAACGGTCGAAACATTGAATCAAATTAAAGATTCACAGTATAAAGAACATAAAACACCAGATTTTTATTATTCATTGATTGATTTATATACAAAAGTTTTTACAAAATTTATGAGTATTTAACCATACTCATTACATAATGCACAATTATAATCTTTACATGTTGTTTTATGTCTTTCCCGAGCTTCTCCAATTCCTATGAAAATCTTGAGCCATACCTTCTCGCCAGTTCTTCGGGGGGAATCCTTCGCGGTGCACTGGGAGACGCTCCTGTTGCTTTAAAAAATATGTTCACAATGAGTTAGTCATAAAAATATGACTATGTGAGAAAAATACTTCGTGAACTGTTATACATACAGACAATGAGAGGTAACAATATGCATAAATCACAATAAGCAATAATTATCATAATATTTACTCTCAATACTAACTCTTAATCCCCCTCTTTATTTTTAGTTACATAAAGTAGGAAATATTAAGGTATGCAAATTTGAGTTGAGCCTCACCCCTTTAGGGCAAAATGTAGGCAAATCCATACTGGTGAATCCATCAGTAGATAACCTCCACATCATAGGATTCAATTCTTAACATTTTGTTATGCAGAGTTTTTATATTGTTCTTATCTTGTCATAATTTTCATGAAAACTGGTGTTTTTAAAATAAAACTTCCCCTCAGAATTTGTATTGCTTTCATTTTCCCTTGCCCACATTTATTTTATAGTGATATATCATTGAGTTAAACTCATATGCACATGCAGTATTATCTTTCAAAATAGGAAATATGAAGTGTGTGAATAAAACATAATTCAAGAAATAAGAAACTCACCAACGCCTTCCATTTACTCGTATTCTTATCCGCATTATCGCCATGCTTATCTTGAGACGTCATCCTCTTGTTTCTCGGCCTCGGAAACCATTGAAATAGCACACACTTTAATTGAGTTGCGTCTCTTATATGCGCAACGTTGATGTTTTAAAAGCTTTAGGAAATTGCGTTTTAAATCCGTCCAAATACGAAAACCAACTCAAATAAATGACAACTATTTATACTTGTTGTCCAATACACACTCAATCTCTAAACAACACAAAATCAGCCCCTAAACAAGGCTGCCAACACAAAATCATCCTCCAAATAGGGCTGTCCAACAATATATAGCAAGATATATGGCTGTCCAACACATATACAACAAAAGAAATAGCTGCAAAACAACCCAAAAAATGGCTAGGCAAACAAGTAGCCAGAAAAAGCAATTGCTCCTCCCAAATAGTCCTAAAAACAGTCACCAAAATGAAGTATATCAGTAATAAAATAACCAGCAAAAGCAACCAACCTCTAAGAGTGAAAACAACCACAAAAGTAGTAGTAACAGCCCCAAAACAAAATAACAAAATAAATATTAATGGTTGGCCAATATAGAGGGCAACATCAATTTCATTTCAGCAAGACAGCAAAATAGAAGAAGCAACATAGAGAGGAGAAAATCATTCTTACAGCGGGAGAAGGAGGAAGGTGCTGCACAACCGATCCTGCTTGGATGCGCTGAGGTTCAGCAAAGTTCTTCCAAAATCCCCGGAGGAGGCACTGAAGAAGAAGATATGAGGCAGGGGAGAAAAGCAACAACAACAATAGCTTAAAACCAACGGTCAGGGAGTCAAAAACCAGCGACAAAAAAGCCCTAATCCAGCGGCTCTGGAAGACGGCACGACACAAAAAGTAGCGGTAAAGAGCAGCAGCACAGAGCAGCGACAACAGTAGCTTCTAAGAGGAGGAGAGGAAGAAGTGGAACTGTAGCTTCTAAGAGGAGGAGAGGAAGAAGTGGAACAGTAGCCAGGAAGGAGAAGCAGAGCACGAGAAGAAGGAGAAGCCGAGATTCAGCGACTGAGGAAATAGCGCAAAGACGGATGCAGGAAAATGAGAAGAAGGGCTGCGCTATTTTTAATAAGAGAAGTAAGCGGCCAACGACAATAAGAAGCCAAGCACATCAATAGACCGATCCAGGTGCCACCATACTAAGCCCAAAGCAAACCACCAGCCAACACATGTCTTGGCCAAGTGTTAAACCAAAATCCAAATCAGTCACACATATTAATTCCATGTGTCAAATGCATAAGCCAACACATCACCCAACCAACACAAGTCCAAACTACTATTGACAGCACACATATAGCAACACTAAAACATTTGTTACAAATTAAAAACATGAACCATCATATATATTTGGCTAATAACACCCAAATGAAAAAATGTAAATAATAAAATAAAGGAAAACGCAAAAAATATTTACGTAAAATCCGTACTGTTTTGCATTCTCATCATCGAGGAAAAATTAAAAATATTTCGTTGCGTAATTTTTGGATCGTCATACAAGTACCTCCCCTTCTTCAAAATTTTCTGGGGGGACGCGCAACTCCAAATTTTAGTGGACGCACGAGTGCCAAACTACTTTTGAGCACCTCAAATAGTACCGGACTTCGCCTCTGCTTTTGTCAAAGCCTGTCCTCGGAGAGGTTCTATATCTGTACCTGGCAATATCTCCAGTATCCTTAAGCTCGGTATTAGTCAAAGATGAAGGGGGATCCAACGACCAGTCTACTACCTCAGTAAGATCCTCACAAATATCGAAACTCGGTATCCCGTTGTAGACAGAACAACTTTAGCCCTCGTCTTTTCCACAAGGAAGGTACGATCATACTTCCAAGCTCATACAATTAAGGTACTAACTGAGCTCCTGCTCCGTGCAATTCTTCATAAGCCAAAGGCATCCAGAAGATTAGTGAAATGGGATGTTGAGCTGGGAGAGTTTGATATCCACTTCCTACCTTGGCCAATCATCAAGTCTCAGGTGTTGGCCGACTTCCTCGTGGAAATTACCATTCCTCTTGAGGCTGGGGTTGCATCTGACATTTCCTCTCCTTGTTGGACTCTCTACGTCGATGGAGGCTCAGGACCCGAGGGAGCTGGAGCAGGGCTACTCCTTGTCAGCCCAAAAGAGATTACATTGGAGTATGACCTCAGACTGAAATTTCCAACCACAAACAACATTGCTGAGTACGAGTCCCTAGTCGCTAGCCTCAGGCTCGCCATCAACTGCGGGGTAAAGAACTTGACCTTTCATACTGATTCTTAACTTGTGGCCTCCCAAGTCGAGGGGGATTTCGAAGCAAAAAGCGAGCAGTTGGCACAATACCTTTCACTCATAAAGACTCTCCTCGTTAAGATCCCCCAGTACAAGGTAGTACACATCCATAGGGAACGAAATTCCAAGGCAGATGCGCTCTCTAAGTTAGCCACATTTCCTTCCAGCTATCAAACCCAAAGGCGGCGAGTGGAAGAAATGGTAGCCCCAAGCATTCAGGGACCATGAGACATAGCCACAATTGATGCACCTTAATCTTCATGGGTCGCCCCGCTATGGGCCTATCTCAAGTACGAACACCTTCCGGAGGACCCCATAGAAGCGCGACGTTTGCGAATGCGAGCTGCAACTTTCACCTTCATTGATGGAGAGTTGTTTAAGAGATCATTTTCTAGACCTTATTTGAAGTGCCTTTTAGAGCCCGATGCAGAGTATACCCTGCGGGAGGTCCATGAAGGAGTTTATGGTGAACACCTGGGCGGCAGGGCCTTGGCACGAAAGGTTTTGCACCAAGGATTCTACTGGCCGACCATGAGGATGGATGCAGCAGAATTCGTCCAAAAATGCAAAAGCTGCCAGCTTCACGCCAACATTCCTCATCAACCACCAGTGGTCCTTGCACCTCTTCAAGGTACCTGGACGTTTGCGCAGTGAAGTATCGACCTTCTCGGTCCTCTACCTGTAGCGACAGGTCAAAGAAAGTTCATCATCATGACAATCGACTATTTCACCAAATGAGTTGAAGCTGAGCCCCTGGCAAAGATAATGGAAGAAAACGCCAAACAATTTGTCTGGAAGAATATCGTCTGGTGCTTTGGGATCCCAGCCACCATCATTACTAGAGCGGTCACGGTTCCAGTTCGGTTCCGATTTTAGTAAAACCATGAACCGAGCCGCTAAGATAACAGTTCTTCAAATTAGAACCAAAACCTTATTTGGTTTGACCGGTTTCGGTTCTGCTTCCAGTTCCAGAATAATTTTTAGAACCATCGTGTCAACGGTTCCGGTTACGATTCAATAAGAACCAAAACCAAACCGACCACTACGGATCGGTCCGATTCCATACGGTTCGGTCCGGTCCCAATCGGTTCCATGTATAAACAAAATCAAATTGGGCGAAATAAATGAGGGAGGTCAAAAATAAAAAATCGGAGGAGAAATGTAAATTTGTTCAATTTTTTTTCCAACAGGAACTTCGAAGTCCGGGGCCCGGACATAGGACTTTTGCATTACTCCAAGGAGGATTACTTTTTTGTATAATATAGTAAGTAGATTTGAAAGTTAAAAACTGAAACCGCAAAACCACAAAATTGCACAAAACTGCACTGATTTTAAACCATGCCGATTTTAAACCGCACTGAATTATTTTGTTGTCGAGCGGGTTCGTTGGTTACAAAACAACATAGTTTTCAATACAGTTTTTGGCGGTGCAAAATCGGCAGAACCGTGCCGCACCGTCTTTTGTGCGAGGGCATGATATTCCAATCATCTCCTATGAGTAAAGTTATTTTAATTATATCAGAAAATGTATGAGTAAAATTGAAAATACATTATATAATAGTATAAAAACTGAAACTGTACCGCAAAAACTGACTCTAAACCGCATCAATGTCAAAACACACCGCACAGTTTTTGTGTGATGCGGTTTGTTCGGTCCAAAATCGATGTCTTTTAGTGCGATTACGGTTTGGGTTCAAATCGCGTCAGTTTCACCCATAATAATTATAAATATTATACATAGATTATAAAAAAATAACAATATAATAATAATATTATTAATAAATAATAATAAACGGGTTGCGGTTCAGATCTGTTTCGGTCCGGTTCAGATCGGGTCTAAAAATCTTGGAATCACTTCAGACTTGTATATTGTGGTTCCGGTTCCGGTCCGGATAATAAAATGAAAGAATCACTCCCGGACCAATGTTGTTCACGGTTCCAAAATTCAAACCGGAACCGGAATAATTTGCGAACAGTTTGGTTCGGTTCTTTGCGGTTTCGGTTCGGTTTACAGTTTTTGGTTTTAAGTGACAGCTCTAATCATTACAGATAATGGAACTCAATTCACGGGAAAATCATTTACAAAAATGTGTGAGGATTTGAAGATCAACTTGCGCCACACCGCCGTAGCGCATCCGCAGACAAACAGACAAATCGAAGTAACAAATAGGACTATCCTCAAAGGGCTGAAGACTCGTTATAAGAAGCTGGGGGCAGTGGGTGGACGCGCTCCCCCATGTGCTTTGGGCTTACCGCACTATCGAGAAAACCCCTACTGGGGAAACCCTGTTCAATCTTTGTTACGGGTCGGAAGCGGTCATCCCCGTCGACATCGGCGTCCCAAGCAAACACATTCTTAACTTCAATCCTGAGAAGAACGACGAGTTGCTCAGAGAAAACCTTGACTTCATCTCAGAGAGCAAAGATGCCGCTACCATGCACATCACCACATACCAGGGACGAGTTGCACGTTTATACAACCGGAAGGTAAAGCCCAGGCCAATTTATGTCTGGGACCTTGTTTTACGAAGCATAGAGGCAGTTGGTAAAGGGTCGCAGAAGGGACACTCTCACCACTATGGGAGCGACCTTTCGTCGTTACCGCCGTTGTTAAACCAGGAACCTACAAAATCAGAACTGAAGAAGGAAAGACTCTTCCCCGCACTTGGAATGCGTAGAATCTGCGTCACTTTTATCAATGAATCCTTATACTTTTTTTGTCTTTTACTTTTTATGATGTAAAATCTGCGAGCCACGACTCGCGCTAACTATCTTTAATTTCATCATATTACATTGTGTTTTCCTTATTCTTGTCTCGAGACTTCTTCGGCCAGGCTAGACCACTCCCCGGATCGAATGCTTACATTCTCCAGCAAGCAACTCCCGACCAGGCTTGGTCACTTTCAGATCAAATCTTTACATTCTCCGGGAGCCAACTCTTCATCCAGGCTTGGCCACTCCCCGGATCGAATACTTACATTCTCCGGCGAGCAACTCGCATCTGGGCTAGGTCGCACAACCGAATCAAATCATTACATTCTCCGTCGTTACTGCATGCCAACGCCCCGCCATCTCCAGGGTCTGCCCCCCTCGCGGTCGCACAGTCGGATCGAATCCTTACCTTCTCTGACACCCGAATTGAATCCTTACATTCTTCGGCAATCAGCTCATAGTCAGGCTAGGTCGCGCAATCAGATCGAGTCATTTTATTCTCCGGCGATCACATCAAATCATTACATTCTCCGTTGTTACTGCAGGACAACACCCTACCATCGCTAGGGCCTGCCCCCCTCGCGGTCGCACGGTCGGATCGAATTCTTATATTCTCCGACACCCGGATCGAATACTTACATTCTCCGACAATCCTCTCATGGCCAGGCTTGGTCCCGCAGTCGAATCGAATCCTTATATTCTCCGACACCCAGATCGAATACTTACATTCTCCGGCAATGCTCTCATGGACAGGTTCTGCCCCGCAGTCGGATCAAATCCTTACATTCTCCGACCCTCGGATAGAGTCGTCACACTCTCCGACATTGACACAAGCTTACATTCCGCCAGCTATCGGGATCCGCATAACGAAGGCAAGAAAAACGAGAACAATATTATCATATCAATATAGGCGTAAATGCGCTACACAAAATCACCAATGGGCGATGACAAGCATGCATCAAACTCAACATGAAAAAACAAATGTATACAAGCATACATAGATAAAAGCGCGAGCCTCTACTCGTCGGCTGCTTATACATCAGGCTCAGGGGTCACCTCCTTTGTCAACAGAAATGTCATTAAAGTTTAGACACGAGACGTCACACTTCAGACGCTTCGCTACCAGGCGAAAAGCCTTCGACACCCCACGTCTGAGCGCAATCTCGCGGACATCCTCTATCTGAGGCTCAACCTCTCAGGACCAAACGTCCTCACGGACCTCCTCAGGACGTAAATTGCGATCGCGCATATAGTCTAAGGAAAATCCCTGTACTCCTCAAGACCAACCGCCTTCATCTCAAGTACCCCTCTTCTGAAGAAAGACGCGCTATCTCAGCCCTGGAAGTCGCCAACTCCGCACTCAAGACGATATTCTCCTCCTGAGCAGTCTTCAATATGTGCACAGTCTTCTCTACCAAGGACTTTTCTATATGTAATGATGCACGAGCTTCCTCCAGCTCCAGCTTCAACTCCGGCCCGATTCGTCGAAATTGGGATACCTCTCGATCTAGCTCCTCTCTGGAGACAACAAGTGAAGCCTCCGCAGCCCGAAGCTTCTCCTAAAGAGCCAAGTATCCATCCTTCAAGCTCACATAATGATCGTTCCACGTGAATGCTATATGAACCTGAGATTAAATCTTCAAACACCAAACAAAGAGTTAGGGTAGTGCAAAGTAATCAACTCAAATAAAAAAAGATGAACGGTTCACTTACCACGTCACTCATTGTCTTCAAAGAAAAAGACTATCGGAGGGCAGTAGCCTTTGTGCATGGGACTCGGGGGGCAGACGTCTCTATCACCTCAAGATCTGAATCAACTGGAGTAGGCTTGTCACACGGGGCCTCCTCAATTTGGTCCTCTCTTCAATTTGGCGAAGTTTGCAACTCCGCAGCAACATCACAACTACTCCTCAAAACAAGCTACTCTTGTGAACTAATGGCACGACCGCAGCGCGCTCAGCATCAACTGAAAGGCCACATTGGGACAGACGCTTCTCTTCCACAAATAAGGAAATACTGAATAAGTGGTTCGCCAACTCCCGAAAGCCTTAGAATCCCAGTATCAGCGTAAATTCTCGCTCTCGCCCTCTCTGACATCGACAATGATCGGCCAAAGAATTCCAGAGATCAGGCAAACCCCAAGAGTTTCTGATGTGATCCAAGGTGGGGGTGTAGTTTTTTGAAATGTAATAAATGCGATCTATTTAAAATAATGCGGCGCGGGGCAACTTCGCGGACTATTTTGAACGAATAAAACGGTCAAGGCGTTGCTCGCGAATGCAAGGTTACCACACAAACACATTAGCGTCACAAATCCTAATTCCACAAGCACATAAATTAATAGGTGGCATGCACGTGTAACAAATATAGCGGTAATCAGGAAATGGAATTAATTAGGGCAAGTTCCAATAATTAACTATTTAATTTACTTGAGCATAAAAGTAACTAATGTATGGGAGCGGAGATGGAGAGGTATACCCCAAAAGGAAGAGTAACAGCTGAGCCCGAAATCCCCAAGGAAGGTACTGCTAGAAATCCCAAGGGATGGAGGACTTGCAGGAGGAGGGTTCACGAGACTGGCTTGATCTTCTGGCCGACTCACCTGGCTCTAGACAGGGAACACCCGCCTGGAAGCAAGGACGGGGGCAGAGCTTTGCTGGGGAGAGAAAACCGCCGGAGGCCACTGGAGTTACCGGGAACGGGGCCGGAGAAGTCGTCAAAGGCCGTAGGAGTAGTCGACGGGGGCTTGGAGGGGATCTGGAGCCGGTTATCGAACTTCTAGGAGCCGACCTGAGGAGGGATCGCCGGACCTTGGGGGAGCAGCCAGGGGCGGCGCTGCTAGCGGTCGAGGGAGGGGAGGGAGGCGTCGGGCTTCCGTCGAGCAGGAACAGTGAAAGAATTGCGGAAGTTAGAGCCGACACTGGGAGAAATCGACTGAAACCCAAAAATGGTTCAGTCAATTCATTTCCCAGCTTCCTTAACAGTGAGCGGGGGGGGGGGGGGGCTGATTTTATAAGAGGGGGAATTCAGGTTTTCTATTTAGGCATAATGGGCTTTAATGGGCTTGGAGAGGGTTTTCAATGGGCTGGCGGAAATCAAACAAGATTAAGGCTCTCTTTGGTAAAGCGGCAGGGGAGCTGCACACCGCGGCGACACAAGAAGCAGCGTCAAATAGGAAAATATCATTTGCGGTGGCGCTGCGATCGCAATAAACAACGGTAGGATCGATTTCTCCGTCTGTTCTTTTCCGCGAGATTTCTCCCGTGCCCTAGCTGCAGCGCTTCTTCTCCGGCATACACGCCCTCCCGTCGTCCACACCGACGGTCTTCTCCACCCGACATCTCCTCCGTAAGGTGTGTTCTTCGATGTTCTTCGACACCCTAGTTTTTTGGTCGACTTCTCTTCCCGTCCAATCTCTCCTCCTAATGCTTCCCCGACACAGGTACGTGCTTGTATTGGCGCAGATCTCGCCTCCTGTGCAATGTTTTGTAATGTTAAACTTTTTAAGTGTATGTTAATTTGGACTCTAGCATTGTTGTTTATGTTGACCAATAGGCCTCTTGTTATGTATCTCTTCATTTAAATAGTCTTGTTATCAGGTATTTTGATGATGGAAGAGCAGAACAATGATGATGATGTTATGTTTAATGACGAACAGGTCATGTTAATTCACCAAAATAACCAGAAACTGAGGTTTATTATTTACCAAAACCTCGTTGCGCCGAGCGCTTTGGTAATAAGCATATACATATTCCAATCTCCTACTAAAATACCTTACATGTCCTCAAAGCAAATTGAGGAGAAATGAGTGGCAGAATTATTAACAGGGCATCCAGACAGATTTTTCTATAATTTTCATATGTCCAAGCAAATCTTTTTGAATTTATTGATTTTACTAGAAGAATCATATGGTTTAAAAGGATCTAGAAGGACTGCAACCAGAGAGGTTGATCCAATGTGTAATTGTGGTGGCTACAATGACCCTTCATAATTACATAAGAAGACATCCATATAGGGTTGATCCAGAGTTCAGAGCATGTGATCTTGATGAGACCTTTGTGCATCTGGAGGCATACGAACATAGGGCACATTGACGAGGAACCGTCAGAGCCACAACTCCGAGCGTAGAGCCGGTAATATATGATTGGACAGGTGCACCTGAGATGTCTGCTTTGAGAGAGTTCATTGCAGACCAATTGAAAAATGCTCGCGGGTAAAATTCAATCATATGTAGTTTAGCATATACATTATTTAATTTATATTAAATTCATATACTCTGGCGTAAATCTCTTTTGCAGATGAGAATTATTCGCATTGGAGAAAAGAGACCATCAGGGCTTTCAATTATATTTATCTAATATTTTGCGCTGAGCAAGTTGTTTAATGCGGAGTTGAACATTAAAAATTATGCGAAATATTTATTTTAATTCATGTTTAATTATTATTGGCGTGAAATTAACATTACAATTTAATTATGCACAACTGTTTAATTTTTCATTTCTATTTAGTTCTGCACCACTGTTTCACACAACACTGCAAATACAGTTTTCCAAACAGTTTCATGAATTTTTTCACCACTGCAAAATAGCAGATTCCTGCACCACTGTTTCCTGCACAACCACAGTTTAGTCAAACAGGCCCTAAAGGGCTATCCGAATGGGGATTTCAAAGTGGGTCGGCTATAGGCATAGGGACGCTACAAAATAAAATAGTTAATTAAAATTAAGCTTGCTCTATTTAACCTACCTCATAAAATACCGGACCTATGCATTTAGGGTCATGTTGGTCGGTCACATCAAAGAGCCAAACCAAAATTGCGCGAACAACATGCTCGATACAAAAATAAAACCCAAACGCTCATAACACGCGCAATACAACTCTACGCTACAAAACAACTCAAAAATGCTCGAAAGCGTGCGCTACAAAAGTAAGAAAATCATGTGCGATAATAATAATAATAATAACGACGCGACGCGGGTTGCATCAGTTTCTGACATATCCAAACAAGATGTTCCCATGACAACGATTCCTCCGGGTCTCAAAGTCAGGCCAACTTTTATTGCTACGAATCTCAACATGGTTTGCCACCGTCAACGCGGACATCACATCAATCTCTGAATAACTCCAAAGAGAATCTTTAGTCATGCTCTCCGAAGAAAGCTACCAACCTCATGATGCGAGTCATCCCTAGCGGAGTGAACTGGGATATCGGGACGCCGCAAAACTTCAGAATATCCACCACCTTCTCGCACGGTGAAAAGCAGAAGCCAGACCTCAACGTCGTCTCGCAAATTGTCAACGAACCCCTAGGTGGGTTCTGAACCATCTCTTCATCATGGGGTATCTTCACATTAATATCAGCAGATAATCCATATCTTTTCTTCCAAACTGCAACTTGCTCAGTAGTGAGCATAGAGCGCAGCCGCATAGGCCTCGTAGGACGATTCGAAGTCTGAAAAAAAAATTAAAGGTTAGATAAAATCGGTCGAGTAACAGGTGCTCAATTGAGCACCCGACAACTGCAATCCCAGCACGGGAAGTAAAAATCCGCACAAATTGTGCGCAAGAAGGCGCACATACACACGCACGCAATCCATACACAAGACCCGCCTACCTAAAAGGGGAGCGCGAGCTCCCACGCACGTAAAGGGGTGCCGCACGCACCCAATAGTGCGCATGGTACACACACAACAGCTCGCCCGCGCACCAAATCCGGCCGCGCAGGGTGCGCGTTGTAACGACCTAAAATAAAAATCCGTATAAATGTTTTGAGAATATCCTTGATGATGAAAAAACACATATTTTATGATCTTTTCCTTGCATGATGATTTTATGAGTTGCCTTTTTTTGGGTTATATGGACTTGCATGATGTCTATGTGGGCTATGTGCTTATGGGCTGAACTATTATGGGCTGTCTTGCTTGTTGTGCTGGCTTGGTATGATGTGCTGGCTGAGTGTTGAAGTGCTGGCTTGGTGTGATGGGCTGGCTGTGTTTTGAAGTGCTGGTTGGGTGTGTTGTGCTGGCTGGAATGAGGTGCTAGCTGAGCTGGCTGTGCTAGGTGTTGATTATGTGTATATTTGGGTTCGGTACTTAACATCTGGAGCGGTGGTTTGATTGGACATTGCCGCTAGCCGCTGAGTTCACTGTTTAAATGTCGGGCCGCTACTTCGTTCTCCCGCACTTCTGCTTCTGCGAATCCTGCGGCCTCCTTCTCCTCTTTCTTCGTCTTTCTCCGACTGCTCTTCTACGACGAAGAGGTATATCTTCTCTATCTTCCTCTCCTGCTACTTCCTTCTCTGTGCCGAGCCACTTGAGCTGTCGTTGCTGTGCTCCCGTGCCGACGCTGCTTTGCCGCCGAGTCGCGTGCGCCGACGACTCTGCTGGACCGATTAGGGCTGCTCTGTTTCCTCTTCTTCTTTGCTGAGCTGTTATAGCGCTGCTGCTGTTTCTTTCTTCTCCTGTTAGGGCTACTGTTGCCGATCTCCTTCTGTTACTGCGTCAAGGTTCTCCCTCTTCTTCTCTGGCCGATTATTTCTCTGCTTCTTCTTTTTCTTCTACTGCTACACCCGAGTATTACCTCTCCTGTTTTTACAGTTGCTGCTCTTGCTGTCTCTGCTCCTGAGTTAGGATTCCTGCTGCTCCTGAGCTTCTCCTGTGTAGCTGCTGCCACCGCGAGGTTGCCGCCGCTTCTTGTAGCTGCTCCCGAGCTGCCGCCTCCCTGCTGCCTTTTTTATTTGACTGGTTTAGTTTATGTGCTCTGCTTGGATTAATTTTTGGTTTTCATTGCTGATTTTGGGAGATTATGTTGTAAGCCAAGTTCAATTTTATGCGTTGCTGGACAATTGAATTAAGAGGACGGGAAGTCCATTTGGGGGGCTGGCTTTTAGCCCAATTTTGAGGTATATGACGAGTTGTCCGGCAAAGCATAAAGCTTTGGCCTTTGATTGGTATTTTTGGTTTATTATTTAACTTTCCAATACAACTCTTACGCTCCATGTTACAACGAGACGCAACCCAAGTTAAGATGCGTGTTATTTCAGTGGTTCCCAAAGCTTAAAACTTCGAGGATGGCGTCCCGTGACTACCGTGACATCCATGCGGCAAGGGATATGAATAAATGAAAGAAAAAAGTGAGTATTTTATTTTTGAAATTATGGGTATTCAATTATTTTGCTATAGTTCATGTCTTTGAACAAACTTGCATGTGCATATGAACTTCGCCTTAAAGATATATCACTAAAGAAATAAAGTGGGCGAGGGGACAATTAATCGATAATTATTTTGAGGGGAATTATTTTATTAAAAACTCCTATTTACGCGTCAAGATAAAATTCAATTAAAAGTCTGCATGAGGAAATGTGATGGCTTCGAATCCGATGTTGTGGAGACATCCACTGATGGATTCACCAGTAGGGGTGAGCCTACACTTACGCTTTTCGGGGGCGGGGCCCAATTCAGATGCATCACCAGAGCATTTCCCATTTTATGTAACTAAAGTTAAGGGGAAATTTAAGGACTAGTATTGGAATCAAGTGATTAATTCTTTATTGTACTGTAAGCATATTGGTATCATCCCCCTTGTTTGCATGTATAACTGTTTCACGAAATTCTGTTCTCACATAGTCATAAATTTTATGACTAACCCAGAGTGGACACATTTGTTTTAGGAAGCAGGACCAACTCCAAGTGGAACGCGCAGGATCTTGGCAGCTGAACTGGTAAAAGCACTAATTGAAGCCCGGGACTGACATAAAGCTCGTTGTACTAGACCTATGTGTATCTATTGTAATAAGTCTATATAGTATATGTAAATAATCAGTGTAAATAAATAAAAGGATGGAATAAAATTGTACTGTTCTTAAATATGCTGCGACTCTATTGACTCTCTGTTCAATTCCTGAAATCATTGGGAAGCCCGAAGATTTTGGGTCTTCACAACTTGGTATCAGAGCCAGGTTGTTCAGGTGTCAATAGAATATGTCGTAACATAAACAGTACGAAAACATTTCATCTAAGGAAATTACATTCGTTGATAGGAACCTGTCCAAGTCTATTCTAGCCGCCGCAGCCAATGACGTCGAGAGAATCAAGATGATCCTGTCTATCAAGCGGCCACCAGATCCGAGGAGAGTGACAACGAGCATCAACAACCTCGACGTCCTTCGGATTTCGTGCTATCAATAGCCGAAGCTTTTAAACTAGCTTTTCCTACGTTAGCCACTTTAGGACCCACACTTCCCCAAGAAAATCCTACTCCACCACATCACCCACAACAATATCCAATGATCCCTTCTCCAAATCTCCCTCCAAGAGTAGAAGCTCCAAAGCCCCAACACCGTCAAATGGACTTCGACCTTAAACAATTTATGGAATTAAAACCACCGACGTTTGTTGGAGGCCTATCTCCCTTGGAAACAGAAGATTGGATACTGCGAATTGAAACAATCTTCCAAGTCATGCGTTGCCCAGAGGACCGAAAAGTTGAACTTGCGTCATTTGTACTGGAGGGCACCGCGAAGCGTTGATGGAACAACTTAATCGCCACAAAATTTACGGGACGTAAAGCTGTGACATGGGAAAATTTTCTTCAAGAATTCACTAATTGTTTCGTACCCCGATTGGAAAAACGAGTCCTACACGACCAATTTTTACGACTCGTCCAAGGATCCAACTCGGTATTACAGTACGAGACAGAATTCTCCAAGTTGGCCTATTATGCCGATTCTCTCGTAGCTACCGAGGAAGATCGTTGCAGACAATTTCAACAGGGACTGCAGGACGACATACGCAATTTACTCGTACCGTTGGATATCCTAGAATATGGAAAGTTGGTCGAACGAGCACGATTAGTGGAAATCGATCAAGGCAAAACGCAGAAACACCGAGATGGGAAAAGAAAAGCCACGAAAATCTCAACTCAAAGTGAAGTACAGAGCAAAGATGTTGCTAAGACAATACAACCTGATCCATCAACCAGTGTTACGACTCACGCAAATTTGACGAAATGTGCCAAGTGTGGCAAAAATCACCGAGGCGAATGTTTGACTGGCGTTTGTTATTATTGTCGTGAGCCATGTCACACAAAGAAGAATTGCCCAAAGCTCCGGAATAAAGCAATTAATTCACAACCTCCACTGCAGCAGCAATTATATCAAATGCTTGCTGAATCATTCACATCAACACCCTCACCAACGTCTGCACCAGTACCTGCACCTGCTCCTGTACCAGCCCCAACGCCACCCCAAGAAGGCCCAACTGATCGATTAGTTTTTCCCCGGGCTTATACCTATGGGAAATAGGTTATGTTCCACATAACATTTCTATAGTAGTTTTCGGGGACGAAAACTCCTAAAGGAGGGGAGGATTTGTAACGACCTAAAATAAAAATCCGTATAAATATTTTGAGAATATCCCCGATGATGAAAAGACACATATTTTATGATCTTTTCCTTACATGATGATTTTATGGGTTGCCTTTTTTTGGTTATATGGACTTGCATGATGTCTATGTGGGCTATGTGCTTATGAGCTGAACTATTATTGGTTGTCTTGCTTGTTGTGCTGGCTTGGTATGATGTGCTGGCTGAGTGTTGAAGTGCTGGCTTGGTGTGATGTGCTGTCTGTGTTTTGAAGTGCTGGCTGAGCTGGCTGTGCTAGGTGTTGATTATGTGTATATTTGGGTTCAGTACTTAACATCTGGAGCGGTGGTTTGACTGGACATTGCCGCTAGCCGCTGAGTTCACTGTTTAAATGTCGGGCCGCTACTTCGTTCTCCCGCACTTCTGCTTCTGCGAATCCCGCGGCCTCCTTCTCCTCTTTCTTCTTCTTTCTCCGGCTGCTCTTCTACGACAAAGAGGCATCTCTTCTCTATCTTCCTCTCCTGCTACTTCCTTCTCTGTGCCGAGCCACTTGAGCTGTCGTTGCTGTGCTTCCGTGCCGACGCTGCTTTGCCGCCGAGTCGCGAGCGCCGATGACTCTGCTGGACCAATTAGGGCAGCTCTGTTTCCTCTTCTTCTTTGCTGAGCTGCTGTAGCGCTGCTGCTGCTGTTTCTTTCTTCTTCTGTTAGGGCTGCTGTTGCCGATCTCCTTCTGTTACTGCGTCAAGGTTCTCCCTCTTCTTCTCTGGCCGGTTATTTCTCTGCTTCTTCGTTTTCTTTTATTGCTACACCCGAGTATTACCTCTCCTATTTTTACAGTTGCTGCTCTTGCTGTCTCTGCTCCCGAGTTAGGATTCCTGCTGCTCCTGAGCTTCTCCCGTGTAGCTGCTGCCACCGCGAGGTTGCCGCCGCTTCTTGTAGCTGCTCCCGAGCTGCCGCCTCCCTGCTGCCTTTTTTATTTGACTGGTTTAGTTTATGTGCTCTGCTTGGATTAATTTTTGGTTTTCATTGCTGATTTTGGGAGATTATGTTGTAAGCCAAGTTCAATTTTATGCATTGCTGGACAATTGAATTAAGAGGACGGGAAGTCCATTTGGGGGGCTGACTTTTAGCCCAATTTTGAGGTATATGACGAGTTGTCCGGCAAAGCATAAAACTTTGGCATTTGATTGGTATTTTTGGTTTATTATTTAACTTTCCAATACAACTCTTACGCTCCATGTTACAACGAGACGCAACCCAAGTTAAGATGCGTGTTATTTCAGTGGTTCCCAAAGCTTAAAACTTCGAGGATGGCGTCCCGTGACAACCGTGACATCCATGTGACAAGAGATATGAATAAAGGAAAGGAAAGAGTGAATATTTTATTTCTTGAAATTATGGATATTCAATTATTTTGCTATAGTTCATGTCTTTGAACAAACTTGCATGTGCATATGAATTTCGCCTTAAAGATATATCGCTAAAGAAATAAAGTGGGCGAGGGGACAATTAAACGATAATTATTCTGAGGGGAATTATTTTATTAAAAACTCCTATTTACGCGCCAAGATAAAATTCAATTAAAAGTCTGCATGGGGAAATGTGATGGCTTCGAATCCGATGATGTGGAGGCATCCACTGATGGATTCACCAGTAAGGGTGAGCCTACACTTACGCTTTTTGGCGGCGGGGCCCAATTCAGATACATCACGGGTGCATTTCCCATTTTATGTAACTAAAGTTAAGGGGAAATTTAAGGACTAGTATTGAAATCAAGTGATTAATTCTTTATTGTACTGTAAGCATATTGATATCATCCCCCCTGTTTGCATGTATAACTGTTTCACGAAATTCTGTTCTCACATATTCATAAATTTTATGACTAACCCAGAGTTGACACATTTTTTTTAGGAAGCAGAACCAACTCCAAGTGGAACCCGCAGGATCTTGGCAGCTGAACTGGTAAAAGCACTAATTGAAGCCCGGGACTGGCATAAAGCTCGTTGTACTGGACCTATGTGTATCTATTGTAATAAGTCTATATAGTATATGTAAATAATCGGTGTAAATAAATAAAAGGATGAAATAAAATTGTACTGTTCTTAAATATGCTGCGACTCTATTGACTCTCTGTTCAATTCCTGAAATCATTGGGAAGCCCGAAGATTTTGGGTCTTCACACGCGTGCTCGCGCACCGGGGTGCGTGCGCCTCTGCGTGTACACGCCTGCACACACCCAAGGTGTGCACCCGAGGTGTGCACCCGCCCTCGGGGAAGCCCGCACCTGGGGGCATCTTAGCTGGCGAGCCCGTCCCCGCGTCTGAGGATTCCGCTCGTCGGCTTCGCATTTCGGCCTCCCTCGTCTGTGCACGTTCACCATTTCCCGTCTTCTTCACGACTTATCTTCGCTTGCAATGAGCCACCATTTTCCTTCTCTGGCACCTCTCTGTTCGCCATCATCATTATCACCACCGGAAGAATCCTTTGTAGAGGAAGAAAAAATCATCACTCTTCTCAAACGATTTCTAACATCGAGGATTTCAGGGGGCAATTGATGGGTGAAGTCCATTTATAGCATTATTGGGGTGCGGTTAGCCCAATCCCCATGATCCCATAATCCAAAATGGAGATCATGGGGGAACCGCCGTGCCCGCGATCCGCGCGCAGGATACCTTCCCTGGACCGCCCAGCTTCTGGCCGGCCGAGGGGCCACACCTCGCGGTCAAGCACCAGCGGTCGGTTGCGGGAGTTGCTAGGTGCAGCCGGCTGTGCCCCGCCCCTCGGTGGAGTGTGCTCAGTCGGCCGCCCCCCCCCCCCCCTCCGGCCGGCTCCGTGCGGTCGCGCCGTGCGGCCGGCCGGCGCCTAAATTATCAAAGGCGCAAGACGCACTGAGGCGCAAAGGGCCCCTGAAGCCTATGCACAAGGCGCAGGCGCGCGCCTTAGGCACGTAGGGAGCAAAAATGAGGGAAAAGGAAATTGAGCGAATTGGGCGCCCAATTCGCTCAATTTCAACAAATTGGGCGCCGAATTCGCTCAATTTCAGCGAATTGGACGCCCAAGTGCGTGTAGGAGTGCCTCAGGTGCGTCTAAGATCATGTTTTTGCCCATCTCAATTTTTTAAAAAAAACACCTTGAAAGACCCAGGTGAATTGGGCGCCCAATTTGCTCAACTTCAGCGAATTGAGCGCCCAATTCGCCCAACTTCAGCGAATTGGGCGCCCAATTCACTCAACTTCAGCGAATTGGGCGCCCAAGTGCGCGTAGCAGTGCCTCAGGCGCGTCTAAGATCATGTTTTTGCCCACCTCAATTTTTTTTTAAAACACCTTGAAAGGCCCATGTGCGCCTTTGGCGCGCCTGAGAGCCTGTAAGGCGCGCGCCTGGGGCACATTGCCCGCCTCAGCTATGCTGAGGCGCGGCGGGCTGCCTAGGAGCGCGCCTTGACAACTAAGGCCGGCGCCGTGCCCGGCCGCTGGCGCCGGAGCCGCGTCCAGTGGCCGACGCAGGGGCCACACTCGGCGGCCAGCGCCATATCCGAGCCCGGCGGTGGCCGCCGGCGCTGCGCCCGGTGTGCCACCCGACTGTGGCCGACCGACCCTCTCCGGCCGGCCGGCTGACGCCATGCCAGCGGCCCACCGCCTTCGTTGGGGCCGACCACCCTTGAGGTGGTGGCCTACCGCCTCTCTTGCCCCCTTGGGCGCCTTCCTCGCCGTCCGATCATTCCACCACGATCGCGACCATCCGATGCGCGCGTAACCACCACGAGTAGTAGTGGGGGGGGGGGGGGGGGCATGTTTTTAATGAGGGTTTGCACTTAGTAAAATTAAATATACGGATAATATTCACCCTAAACGATACTTAAAATTATGATATTGATGGTTACGGTGTGCGCATAGCCGCATAACCACCGTAACCACCTTTTGGAGGCTAGAAAAAGGCCCTCCGACCTCCTCATTTCTCATCTTTCTCTCCTCTGCTTTCTTTCTCTTCAGGTCAGAGCTCTGCCGGACTTCTACGAGATGCCTTCGAGCTACCACCTCTCCACCGAAATTCCGCCCAAGTCCACAAGCAAGCGGTGATAAGGAATTTCCTACTACAACAAGGGCCCATTTGCTCGCAACGTCCCAGCAAGTAGTCTCACGCCGAGCAACCTGTTGCTTGCCGTGAGACTAAGTAACTCTCTCTCATCTCCAAAGTGTAACGAGTAGTGGTCTGTCGCCCTCGATTCTTCAAGCAAGTTGTAACCCAAAGCAGATAGTGGAGTTCGACCAACACAGATTCGGTCGCGTGATTTTTTACCCGATTAAGGGATTTTTTCATGTCAAAATATCGTGTGCATGATCTCTCTCATTGACTGTGTGTGCGCTCAACCGCTCCGTGAGCTAAGACGGTACAGGTTAATCCGGTCCGACCGGGACGTCGGGTTTGGCCGCAACAAGTCTGGTGCAATGTGGCCCCGCTGCAATTATTTTCTGTTTATAATGCATTGGAATTTTCCATGCGTGTTTAATCTTGTGAATGTATTTGATGTTCTTGGCTTCATTTCATAGGAAATTGATGCGATCAGGCATCATGTTGAGACCCTTTTATTCTCTGACGATCAACTGTGACATTCTTGATTAATTCTGACACATGAGAACTTTTTTTATAAAAAAGCTGCATTTAATGTATCTTAATTGAAATATCCTGTTAGCTTTCAAATCCAGAAACTGACATCATGGAACCTGTTGAAGAAGAGTCGGGAATAAGTTTGTCCAATAAGCTGGATCAAGAAAGCGATGACAATGTGGACAGCTTTCCTTTTAGAAGCTGTTTTTCTGATAATGCTGTTTATACCGATACAATTGAGGACTTTTGTTTTCCTGATCTACAAAGTTTACTGAATGTGACCAGCAGGAGAAAAAATCATAAAAGTAGATGTCCACTACCGCTGGTGTGTATTCTGTTATTTTTTGATTTTTCTGATTGTTTTTATGTTTCAAATTATTGTAGTTGTAGCTACTAATGTTTTTATAGTTTTTGTAGGATGGTGATCAATCAGTTGAAAAGTTCTCAGAATTTGCTGACCTTTGCTTTGAAAGTGAAACAATGGTGCTCTCCTTTTCTCTCCCCTCTACTGATATGCTTTTTTTTGTCAGTGCTTGTGAAATATTAACTCTATCCAAACAATTTTGGAGGATTTGAGTTGAAAAGTTACTTCCCAGCAGTACAATTTAATATTATTAAACGCTATTTTTCCTTCATGTCATTTATTAGGTGTTTCTGAGGACATAACAACTTGACTGTCCTAGAATCAGACATGGAAGTTATATATATATATAGGAAATACCTAACATCATAAGAACACAAGTAGGGATAGAAATATAAAATTCGAATAAAATAATAGTTACCTAAACTTCCCATGAGAGTTAGCATAATTACAAGGTGCACCCCTCTATCTTTTGAAATTACGAAAATCTTCTCTATAGTTTTACATTTCATAAAAGGCATGCACAAAAATACCCCTTGGAGGAAGAGCTCCATGGGTATTTTTGTGCACGCATGTTATTAAATGTAAACTTACACGATAAGTTTTTAGAATTTCTAAAGATAAGTGAGTGCAACCTATAATTTTGTAAACTTACAGGGTAGGTCAAGGTAAACGACCATAAAATTAAATCTCATAAAGAATGAATTAAACAAATACGTAATCTATCACCCCCTTACGCTCACAATGGAGGTCTCATGAAATTCCAACATGATATGTGTTAGAAAAGCCCATTTAGTCTAGACTTATTATGTATTTTTATTGTTTTTCTCTCTCCTCTTTAGTCCCACCTCTTGTATAGGACCTTTCTCTCTCTTTCTCTCATCTATATATTTGTACTCATTTTTTGTATTTTACACAAGTGAACATATATACAAGGTTGACTTCTTCCTTCTCTACATGGTATCAGAGCCACCGATCCTTGAGCTGCTTCCATCTTCTTAAAACCGCACAAACCGCGTGGTCCTCTTCCCTGCCTGTGGCCTGCTGCGGACTGCTCTTCTGTCCGCTGCCCGCTCGGTCTCCTGCGGCCTGCCTCCCTGTCCGCTCCGCTTCTCTTCTTCCGCTTCCTCTTCTTCTCCGTGGTTTCACCCCTCCCCTCAGGCATCTTATAGCCTTCCCCCCTCTCTCTCTCGTCAGGTCCACCTCTCCCTATCTCTCCTCCAGACCGCACTCTCTTACTCGCGGCCTGCTCCAGCTTGCTGCAGCCTGCTTCTCTCGCGGCCTGTTCCAACTCGCTGCGGCCTGCTTCTTTCGCGGCCTCCACCTCTCGCGGCTTGCACCTCTCATGGCCTGCCCCTCTCGCGGCCTGCTCCAGCTCGCTGCGGCCTGCCCCTCTCGCGGCCTGCTCCAACTCGCTGCGGCCTGTTTCTACTTGCCCCCCTTTTTCTGCCTCGTCTTACTCGCAGACTCTTCCTGTCCGCTGAGTTCTGCTATCCGCTGCCTTGTCGCTGGAGTCCTACTCGCGACCTTTTACTCGCCGCGGTCTGTTCCTGGTTGCTGCGCTCTGTTCTCTCTTTCCGCTTGAGTCTTCTTTACTCGCGGTCTCTTCTCTCTGCCCGCTGCTGGCCTCCTGTTTCTCTGACCGCTGCTGTGCTCAGCCAGACTGTGCGGACTGTTGCCTTCCCGCATTTCGGTCGCGGTCTTCTCCTCTTTCCTATCCGCACGGCTTGTCTTTGTCCGCTGCAACCTTCTCTCTCTCCCAGCCTCCGCCTTTGGTCGCGGCCTCCTCCTGCCGCTGGTGTATTCCCATCCTGACTGGGCGGTCTCAGCTCTAGTCGCGCGGTCTCCTTTGTTGACCGGTCTGTTCTCCTAGCCGCTACTCTTCTTCATGGCCTCTTCTGCTGATTCTATCGGAACGGCGGTTCCTCCTGCTGACCGCCCGGCCTCTCTCCCGGAAGTGCGAGATGAGCTCCGTATTACTACTATCTCTCTGACCGGCAAGAAGAATTTTTTGGAATGGGCGCACTCTGTTCACCTTGTCCTGCAATTCAAGGGGTTTTTTCATCACTTGACCCAGGACGTTACCGGTACTCCTACTGATGATTGGTTACGCAATGATGGTCGTGGGCAGACATGGGTCCTTAATTCTCTTGATGTCGAGTCTTATCGCCTGGCCATGTCTTATGAGACGGCCAAGAGCATGTGGGACGAGCTCCATACCCTTTACTCTGGCAAGGATAGTCTCCACCATCTGTATGACATTATCACTGCTCTCCAGATCCTTTATAGCGGTGGCGCGACTGATCTGAACTCCTTTGTTGCTCAGGCTCGGTCTCTGGTCGAGGCTTGGATCCAACATCAGCCTCCTACTCTGGATCTTGCTGCCCAACGTGCCCAAAAGGAAGCTGTGGGTATAGCCATGATGATGGCTCGGGTACCCCATCACCTTCACAGTGTACGGGCTCATATCCTCTCCTCTACTGTTACCCCGTCCTTCTCAGATGTGTGCTCGATGCTTCTCAAAGTATCCCCGCCTCCGGATGTGCCTGAACCTCCTTCTCCGGCCCTTATTCAGCAGGCCCCTGCTCCTTTATTGTCTCTTCCATCTTCAACTCGTGGAGGCTGCTCTGATTCTCAGGGACGTGATCGGGGTGGATGGCCTCGACCTAAGTGTTCATTTTGCGGCAAAGACGGGCATCTTGAAGCCACGTGCTATCGCAAACATGGTCGCTTTCCTCGTCTGCAGGCCTCTGTTGCTGCCACCGACCCCTCTACCACACGTACTGATCTCGACGAGGTTCGCCTTCAGCTCCAGCATCTTCATGGATTGCTCAGCCGCCCGCCTGCCTCGGTTGCCTCCGCTGCTTCCATCTCCAATGAAGGTATCGCATGCCTCTCCTCTGGCCCGCGATGGATCCTCGATTCTGGTGCCACTCATCGCATCACCTCTGTTCGGCCGCCTTAGTACTTGTCTTCACCTCACCCGAAGTACATTACTGTGGCCAATGGGGTATCTGTCCCTGTCTCTGGATGTGCTGATATTCCTCTCGCCTCATCTCTCCTCCTACGCTCGGCTCTTCACGTTTCGGGCTCTCCTTTCAATTTACTTTCTGTTGGTCGCCTTACTACTGATTCAAATTGCTCAGTGACCTTTACTTCCTCTTCTTTTCTGATACAGGATCAACAGACGTGGACTATCATTGGTAGGAGGCGGCTGCAGAACGGGCTCTACCTTCTTGATGACTCTCCTACTCTCCTCGCATCTATCTCCTCTTCGGATTGACATCGATGTCTTGGTCATGCTCCTCTCCCAGTCCTCCAGAAGGCTCTCCCGGATGTATCTCTTCCTGCGTTTCAGTGTGAAACATGTATTTTTGGCAAACAACCACGTTCATCTTTTCCTTCCCATTGTACTCGGAGCTCCGCTCCTTTTGTTTTGGTACACTCCGATATATGTGGTCCGTACAAAATTACTAGTATTTCTGACTACCGTTACTTTCTTACTTTTATTGATGATTACTCTCGCATGACATGAGTGTATCTCCTACGCGATCGTTCTGAGCTTCCCCGCGTCTTCAGGGCCTTCATTCTTGAGACTCGCACTCAATTCTCTGCGCCCATTCGTACTATTCGTACTGACAATGCGCGCGAGTACACTAGTCATGACTTCGCGACCCTCTGCTCTGAGTTCGACATTCTTCACCAAACATCGTGTGCGTATACTTCACAACAGAATGGTGTCGCCGAACGCAAGAATCGTCACCTTCTTGATGTAGATTGCTCCTTTATGCTTCAAATGCAGGTTTCCAAACCGTTCTGGAACTTTGCGCTCTCCATGACCTGTTTTCTTATCAACCGTCTACCATCTTCTGTCCTCCAGCAAGCTACTCCTTTCGGCCTCCTATTTCCCTCCACTCCGCCTTTTCCTGTTACTCCCCGGATTTTTGGGTGTACTTGCTACGTTCATCACCGCAGTCCGTCTGCAGACAAGTTGGATCCCCGTGCAGCCAAGCATATCTTTGTAGGCTACTCGCGCACTCAAAAGGGTTGTGTGCTATTCGTCTACTACCCGCAAGGTGACTGTCTCTGCGGACGTCACTTTCCGAGAAGATCTTCCCTTCTTTTCTGCTCTCGATATCGCTCCTGGTCCAGAGCCCGTCGTTCGTCCTGTCATCCCTGCTCCCCGTTCCTCATCATCTCCTCCTCCTGCACCGCCTCCGGTCCGTCCACATCCACCTGTTATCCGGGTCTATTCTCGTCGCTCTCCTCATCCCGTTGCCCCCCTGCAGTCGGCTTCGACCTTTGATGCTCCGCTACCTGCTGCTCTGGCTTCCGCATCCACCACTCATCCGATGGCGAATTACGTCTCTCTACATCGCCTTTCACCGCCACTTCTTCACTTTGCCACATCATTATCCTTTGTTTCTGTCCCTAACTCTGTGCAGGAGGCGCTTCAACATCCAGGCTGGCGGGCTGCCATGAACGAAGAAATGACGGCCCTTTGGGCCAACCAGACCTGGGTCCTTGTCCCTTTACCTCCCGGTCAGCACCCTGTTGGGTGTAAATGAGTTTTCGTCATCAAACATGCTCTGGATGACACTATTGCCCGACTGAAGGCCCGACTTGTGGCCTGTGGCTTCACTCAGCAGGAGGGCCTTGATTATGAGGAAACCTTCTCTCCGGTGGCTAAGCTCAACACCGTTCGGGTTCTTCTCTCCGTGCCTGTGCACCGCCACTGGCCCCTTCATCAGCTCGATATCAAGAATGCTTTTTTGAATGTAGATCTTCAGGAAACCGTCTACATGCGCTAATCGCCCGGGTTTGAGACCACGAGGGAGTCTCGTGTGTGTCTTCTCAAGAAATCCATCTATGGTCTCAAACAGTCCCCTCGGGCGTGGTTTGACAAGTTCAGCAAGGTGGTTCGGGACATGGGTTTCACTCGGAGTTCTGCAGACTTCTCCCTATTCACCCGACACCGGGCCACTGGAACAGTCCTTCTGTTGGTTTATGTTGATGACATTCTACTTACTGGGGATGACTCAAAGGGGATTCTAGAGGTCAAACAACATCTGAGCACCGTGTTTCAGACCAAATACCTGGGGCATCTTCGCTACTTTCTCGGTCTTGAGATCGCACGACGGCCGGACGGGCTTGTCCTCTCCCAACGAAAGTACTGTCTCGATTTTCTCAAAGACGCTGGCCAGTCTGGTTGTGTGCCAGCTAATACCCCGATGGAGGCAAATCACAAACTATGTGCTCATGCCTCTGATGATGATTTGCTTCTCCAGAACCCGGAATACTATCGACGCCTTGTGGGAAAGTTGATCTATCTAACAGTCACGAGGCCTGATATATCGTTTGCAGTTGGGTTGTCAGTCGGTTCATGCATGCCCCCCGGGTTTCTCATCTCCAGGCGGTTGAACGGATTCTCTGATACCTTAAGGCAGCTCCGGGTCAAGGGCTTGTTTACAAAACCTCCGACTTGGCTCCAGTATTGGTCGCTTATTCTGATGCCGATTATGCCGGTTCCCTGGACGATCGGAGGTCCACCAGTGGGTTTTGTACTTATTTTGGTGGTCATCTCATTACATGGAAAAGTAAGAAACAAGCCGTGGTCGCTCGATCCTCCGCGGAAGCTAAATACCGATCGATGACATCGGTTGTCTCAGAACTCACATGGCTTGAAAGTCTCCTTACTGACCTGGGAGTAAAACTTCCTTCATCTGCTGTTCTACTTTGTGATAGTCAAGCCGCCATACACATAGCAAAGAATCCGGTGTTTCACGAGCGCACAAAACATATCGAGGTCGACTGTCACTTTATTCGAGAGAAAGTTCAATTGAAGAAACTTGAATTAAAGCATGTTCCGGGCACTGATCAAGTTGCTGACATTCTCACAAAGGCTTTATCAAGTACCTTGTTTTACCAGTGTTTGTCCAAGCTGGGTGCATATGACCTATACGCTCCAGCTTGCGGGGGAGTGTTAGAAAAGCCCATTTAGTGTGCCCATTATGTATTTTTATTGTTTTTCTCTCTCCTCTTTAGTCCCACATAATATCGAGTCGAGTTCGAGCGATTTTGTCGCGGCTCTAAATCAAAATTTTCGACTCAAAATCGAAATTGATTTCGAGTCGAGTCGGCTCGACTCGAAATGACTCGATTCCGAGTCGGCTCGAAATCGAATCGAGTTGGCTCGAAATCGAATCGGGTCGGCTCGTAATTGAGCAATTTTGCGTTTTATTTCTAGTTTGCTCAAAATTAAATTGAGAAACCTATAAATTTAGCAAATGAAACACTTAAAACCTTCATTCTTTTTTTAGGTTTAAATTTTTTATTTTTTATCTTAATATAAGAATATATTAATAAATATATGATTTTTTTAATTAATTCGAGTTGATTCGAATCATATTTCGAGCGATTTAGGGTTGACTCGAAATCAGATTCGAGCCAAATTGAAACGACTCAAATTGAGTCGAATTAATTTTAGCTGATTCCGATTCGGCTCAATTTTCGAACGATTTTCGAGCGTTTTTCGAGTTTCGACTAATATGCTCAGCCCTAGTTCCACATCTTGTATAAGACCTTCTTCTCTCTCTCATCTATATATTTGTACTCATTCTTTGTATTTTACACAAGTGAACATATATACAAGGTTGACTTCTTCCTTCTCTACAATATGAAAAATAAATATCATAAATATCAAGTAGAGAGAATTCCCATATGACTAGAGTTTTTTTCACTAGAATATATTTTTGTTTATAATATTTAGCCATCGGTTTTTCATATTTGTCTATATATATAGGTATGTTATAATGTTATCTAAATTATTTAAGGCACAAGGAGCACCAAGACATAAAAGAGTCTTGGAGCTTAGGCAGAAGACGCAGGCGAGTGCTTAGCGAGGGCAGACTGTAAAAAACAACAGAAAAATATCTTAAGGAAATGTAATATGATAACAATACTAAATGCAAAATTCATAACATAAAACATTTAGAACTATTGAAATTGCTTCCAAACAGTAATTTTAGAATTTTAAACTTCTGTACAAATGCAATTTCAGCAGTTTTAAACTTTCGGACATCAATTTTGGACGGCAAAAACTGAGGCCTAGAAGTGCAGTCAAAAAAAATGAGGGAATGGCTATTCTCTAACTTAGCAGCCTGACAAGACCTTAAACTGTAATGACGGTTGTGAAAAATGGACAAAGAGCTAAATAAACCGCAAACTTTATTGCTCCAAAAATATAATTATTACATAGGTATGCCCCTTATTTATAGAAACTGGGGGAGATGAGAGAATTACAACAAAAGATGTGAGACTAAATACAATCCGCGTAGCTTATGCGATTTGACAACGTCAAACCGCACACTATACAGAAGAATAACAAAAACTTCCAACAATACCAAGGGAAACCACCAGTTCGCTAGGGAAGGCCGATGGGCAAGCCGCCAGACCGCAAATGCGGGTTTCCACCAGGCCGCAGTTGTGGCTAATCATCAGACCAATGCTGCGGGTTGCCACTTGACCGCATCTGCGGGTAATCATCAGACCTCTGCTGCGGCAAACCTCTAGACCGCAACTGCGGGCTGCCACTAGGCCACAGTTGCGGCTTATCATCAGATCGTTGCTGCGGTAAGCCTCCAGACCGCAAGAGCGGATTGCCACCAGACCGCAGTTGCGGTTAACCACCTGTCCACTGCTGCGGCTTCAACCAGACCACTGCGGCTTCAACCAGACCGCTGCGACTTCAACCAGACCGCTGCGACTGTTCTCTGCCAGACTGTTGCAGCTTCATATAGACCGTTGCGGCTAACCTCCAGACCGCCACTGCGGCTGTCCACCTGACCACAAGCCGAGGTTTATCACCAGTCCGCCGGACTAGACCGCTAGGTCGCCGGATCAATCAGACCACTGCGGTTACACTCTAGTTCGCTCGGTCTCTTCAATCTTCAACACTCCCCCTCAAGCTGGAGCATATATATCGACCATGTCCAACTTGCTGCAAACCTCCTCAGAAGGAGTAACCGGCTTGGTGAATAAATCAGCTAGTTCTCTCTCTGAGGTAAAAAATGAAGTGCAAACCTGATTCTTCAAAATCTCATCTCTAATGAAATGACAATCAACCTCGATATGCTTTATCCTCTCATGAAAGACAGAATTCCTTAAAATATATATGGCTGCCTTGTTGTCGCAGAACATTGGCAGAGGATGATCATAACGCTCTCCAAAATCAAGCATAAGTGTCCGTAACCACTTCAGCTCACACGTAGTTAGTGTTATGCTCCTATACTCAGCTTCCGCGCTTGACCTGGAAACAACAGCTTGTTTCTTGCTCTTCCAGCTGACCAAACTTCCACCAACAAAAGTACAGAACCCAGATATGGAGTTCCTATTTTCCTTATCATCTGCATAACTCGCATCTGAATATGCCTCAACCTTCAAGTGACCCCTATTCTGAAACAGAAGTCCTTTTCCTGGAGCACCTTTCACATACTCTAGAATTTTTATAGCCGACTGCAAATGACACTACTTAGGAGCTTGCATAAACTGACTCACTTTTCCTACTGCATAACAAATATCCGGTCTTGTGACTGTCAGATAAATGAGTTTCCGCACAAGCCGTCTGTACCTGGTGACATTCTCAAGAAGAGATGAGTGCTTACTCCAACACTTGTCATCACCAACCGACATCGGAGAACGAGCAGGTCCAGCCCCAAGGAGACCTGTTTCTTTTAAGAGATCCAAGACATACTTCCTTTGTGAAAGAACAACAGATCCTGGCTTCCTAGATATTTCAATGCTCAAGAAATATTTCGGAGACCCCATATCTTTAGTGACAAAATGCTTAAGAAGATGCTTCTTTGTCATATCCATACCTTCTTTATCATCTCTTGTGAGAAAAATATCATCAACATAAACAGCAAGAACAACAAGACCGGCTGATGTCTTGCAAATGAATAACGAGTGATCCGCTGCACTTCGAGCAAACCCAACCAGCAAAACGATCTCATTGAACTTGTCAAACCAGGCCCTGAGACTTTGCTTAAGATCATAGATTGCCTTTCGCAGTTGACAGACCTGAGACTCCCCCTGAGCAATATACCCAGGAGGTTGTTTCATATAGACAGTTTCTTATAAATCTCCATAAATAAAGACATTCTTGACATCTAGCTGAGACATTTTCCAGTCTCGGTTGACTGCAACTGAAAAGAGCACACGAATCGTAGTAATCCTTGTCACAGGAGAGAATGTATCAAAGAAATCTACACCATAAGTTTGCGTAAAACCTTTGGCAACAAGCCGGGCCTTGTAACGATCAATTGATCCATCAGGTAGAAATTTAATAACAAAGACCCAGCGACAACCAACAACATCAGCACTTGGAGGAGTAGGAAGAAGAGTCCAAGTACCCCGTTCAGTAAGAGTACGTATCTCTTCATCCATAACAGCCTTCCAATGAGGGATAGCAAGAGCATCTTGATAGGAGAAAGGAACACCAGCAGCCGAGAGAGCCAAAGCAAAGCTCCTAGACGAAGGAGAGAGCTTAGCATAAGATACCACAGCTTGAAGAGGATGCTGGGTGCAGGAGCGATCACCTTTCCGAAGAGCAACCAGAAGGTCCAAATCGGACCTGTCTACAGTATCAAGCCCATCCAAAGAAGAGATTACTGGCCCGGTAGCTGGTGGCAGCGGCTCAGGAGAAGGAGAGACATTATAGGAGTTAGAAGGAGAAGAATTAGGGTCGAGAGAAAGAGACAGCACAATAGGAACAGTCGTGGAAAGAACTGGTTCCGGCAGAGGTGCCAAGACAATAGACACTGAAGAAGAAGTATCAAAAGGCAAGAGAGAAGAATCTTGAGAAAAATACGGTGTATCTTCAAAGAAGGTAACATCCGCAGAGACATACTGTTTGCGTAGAAGAGGATCAAGACAGCGATAGTCCTTCTGAGTAGGACAATAACTAAGGAATATGCATTTAATAGAATAGGGAGAGTTTGTCACGACCAGGAGAAGGTATGTGAACAAACGCTGTACACAAAAAATCTTAATTGGTAAAGGAAAAGGCTCGACCGTGGGATACAAAATGGAAAAGGGAGTCTTGTCGTGAAGAACAGATGAGGGTATCCGATTAATGAGATAGCAGGAGAGAAGAACGACATGACCCCAATAGGACCCAGAGACATTCATTTGTAACAGAAGGCTGCGAGCAACATCCAAGAGATGACGATTCTTGCGTTTAGAAATGTCATTCTGTTGAGAGGTATAGGGGCAAGAAGTTTGTTGAATCAAACCATGATTCGCACAAAAATCAGAAAATTGTCGGCTGACATATTCCTTGGCATTATCAGTACAAAGAACCTAAATAAGCACCCGAAACTGTGTCAAGATCTCATGATAAAAGGTGGTAAACACAATGTAAAGTTCAGAACGATCTTTCAGGAGATAGAGTCAAGTACACTTGGAGAAATCATCAATGAAAGTGACAAAGTATAAGCTACCTCTACGAACAGTGGCAGTAGGAGCAGGACCCCAGATGTCAGAATGAACAAGTTCAAAAGGACGCGAAGAACCACGTCCCCTGCGTGCTGGAAAAGAAGAGCGATGATGTTTGTCACATTGACAGGCCTCGCAAGTCAAAGGAGAATCCTCACGAGGAAGATCTGGAAGATGCTGGTGGATGAGACGAGAAGGAGGGTGGCCAAGACGACGATGTCACTGCTGAAGAGTTGAAGAAGCAGAAAGAGCAACGTCATGGTCAAGAAAGAAGAGGCCACCACTGGCAGTCCCTGTAGCAATCGTAGCGTTGGACACAGAATCCGAGAAGGAGCAAGTTGTACCCGTAAAAGTAATCGTGCAATTCAACTTAGTAAAAAGAGCATGAACAAAGAGTAAATTGCACGGGAAAGTGGAGACATAGAGAGTGTCCTCTAGCAGCAAAGACAAAGAGAGATGCATAGTGCCAACACCATGCACAGGAGCAGAAGTCCCGTCAGCAATAACCACAGGAGACAGCCTATTCTGTTCAAGCAAAGAGGAGAACAAACGAGAGTTGTCAGTTATGTGACAAGTGGCCTCTGAGTCAATAAGCCACTTATCAGAGTAGGCCACAAGAGCATGAGTAGTAGAAGAGAAAAGGGAAGCCATCCGCAAGAAGAAACTGGAAAGAAGAAAGACTAACCGCACGGTTAGAGACAAGCCGTCAAAGAAAGCGCAGAAAGAAACCGACCACAGGAAAGGTCGCATAAAAAGGAGAAACCGCACGGTCACGGTGTCAACACACCAGCGGCTAGGAACACGCCGCGACCAAAAATGCAGTACTCGCAACAAAGAGGAAACAAGCCGCAAGAAGACAACCCGCAAGGAGAAAGAAGAGAAGAACAAGAGTCCGCCCCGTCAAGGTGACAACACACCAGCGGCAAGGAAGAAGGCGCGACCAAAAGGCGAAACTCGCAACAAAGAAGAGAAACCGCGCTAACACAACAAGTCGCAAAGAAGCGTGGTTAGCAAGGAAAGCCGGGAGAACAGAAAAGCCCAGAAGGAAGCAAGTCGCAAGCACAGCGAGAAGGGAGGGAAGGGAAGGGAAAGAAACCAGATAAACCTAAAGAAGCCGGACGAAGTCGGAGGAAGAGGCACGCGGTTAAACCAACAAACCGCGATCTTTTTGAAGCAAAAGATCGGTTCCCTCTGATACCATGTGAAAAATGGAAAAAATGCTAAATAAATTGCAAACTTTATTGCTCCAAAAAGATAATTATTACATAGGTATCCCCCCTTATTTATAGAAACTGGGGGCGATGAGAGAATTACAACAAACGATGTGATACTAAATACAATCCGCGCGGCTTATGCGGTTTTACAACGGCAAACCGCACACTATACAAAAGAATAACAAAAACTTCCAACAATATCAAGGGAAATCGCCAGTCCGCCAGGGAAGGCCGCTGGGCAAGCCGCTGGGCAAGCCGCCAGACCGCAACTGCGGATTGTCACCAGGTCGCAGTTGCGGCTAATCATCAGACCAATGCTGCGGGTTGCCACCTGACCGCAATTGCCGGTAATCATCAGACCTCTGCTGCGGCAAACCTCCAGACCGCAATTGCGGGTTGCCACCAGGCCGCAGTTGCAGCTTATCATCAGATCGCTGTTGCGGTAAGCCTCCAGACCGCAAGAGCGGATTGCCACCAGATCGCAGTTGCGGTTAACCACCTGTCCACTGCTGCGGCTTCAATCAGACCACTGCGGCTTCAACCAGACCGTTGCGGCTTCAACCAGACCGCTACGACTTCAACCAGACCGCTGCGACTGTTCTCTGCCAGACTGCTGCGGCTTCATATAGACCGCTGCAGCTAACCTCCAGACCGCCACTGCTGCTGTCCACCTAACCACAAGCCGAGGTTTATCACCAGTCCGTCGGACCAGACCGCTAGGTCGCTGGATCAATCAGACTGCTGTGGCTAGACTCCAGTCCGCTCGTTCTCTTCGATCTTCAACAATGGTGATGGGAATCGCGATCGACTTGCACGATGATCGAAACCGTTCATCTTATGCGGATCGTCGATCATAGCATTGTTTGTTCTTTTCATTTTTTTTTTGAGTTGTTTATTTATTTTTTAGTTGGGACGATTGGACAATCATGACCGTTTGTTGACCTCATAAAATCTATAAATAGAGGGCGATGACTCTCATTTTGGGTATTGAAAGTCTAGAAGATCGACTCTGGGTGCGAAGCCCGGGCTTGTGTACCCCTTCCCACCCTCATCAACCCCCATTCCATTGTCGTGAGACAGCCCTTCTCACCTTCCCCACTGAAAACAACCATCAAATCCCCTCCCACACCCTCCTCTCAGCCACTGTTCAAGCCCCTTACATCCCCCCTCTACAGGTGCAGCAGCCGGACACCTCATCCCCATCAAAACCACCCCCAATTTCACTGTCAATCTCACCCTCCACCAACCGTCTTCCTCCAAATTTACTGCCAGCACCCCAAACAGCTCCAAAGGGGCTTTGCCCCTCCAACCCAAGTGGCCAGCCACCCCTCCTCCCTCCCCTTGTCATGGAGCCACCACCACCCTTATTTCCCCACATAAAACAGCCCCATTACCCCCATAAAACATCTCCGGCGATCACCGGAAAATTTCTCCGATGACCACCACCACCAGCAACCACCTTCGACCACCACCTACCACCTCCACCACTCATAACCACCATGACCTCCTTCATAACTACCCACTACCTTATAACAACTCATTATCCCCACCTCCTAAATTAAAGGAGTTAATTTCTAATTTCAAGCATCAGCTCCCTCCACACGTTCCCTCGTTATAGCAGCCACCCCACTCCATAGATCTCTTTTAGCCTTCATGTGAATCCACCTAAAACTACTCCTAATTGTTAGCCCACTACCCACTTCATCCTAGCAACCAAATCCCTCCACATTTCGTTAACTAATTCCCATCTGGCCACCCTATTCCTATCCAAAACAAGAAACAACTGGGCTCCTCCTCTAACTTCTGGGCTGAATGCCCCCCTCCTGTTTCCCAACTGCAGCACCCTCCATCTGAGCCTCCCATGGAACCACCCACTGCCACCTCCAGCAGCCCCAAAACCTCCCCCGAATTACTGTCTGAGTGCAGTCCAGCTACCCTACAACCATTCAAAATCGCCGGGCAAGCCTCCACATCTTCACACTACTTTCATCCTCCCAATTGCTGTCCAGACCTACAACACAGCAAACTCCAGTTGTTTATTGCTGAAAACCAATCTCGGCTTCCCTCTAAAAGCGCCTCCAGCCCTCCCCTCTCCCTCCTTTGTAAAGTTCAAGGTCTGTTGTTTTTTTTAATGTTGGGTCTCGTGATTGATCTCTACTTGTAGATATAGTGGTTTGTAAGTCTTGTTTCAACTGGTTTTCGTCTGTGTGATTTCTCATTTAAATAGAATTTGGTTTCGCGCACTCTCGTGCTCATACTATCTGTAACGCCCCAAAATTTGTCGAAGGAAAATTGGTGTCTGGCAGGGAGCACACGGCCTGGGACACGGCGTGTCCCAGGGCGTGTCAGGCTCCAGTCAACGTTTTGGTCGTGAGGTCGACGATTTTGGAGTCAACGATTGTCGAGCAGAGAACACGGCCTGAGACACGGGCGTGTCTCAGGGCGTGTCGAGCCCGTGTCGACGATCGGCCCGGGGAGTCGACGAATTTCGCTCGACGATGTGTCGAGACAAGGCACACGGCCTAGGACACGGGCGTGTCCAAGGCCGTGTCAGGGAGTCGACGATTTTTGCTCGACGATGTGTCGAGATAAGGCACACGGCCTAGGACACGGGCGTGTCCAAGGCCGTGTCAGGCACTCGACGAACTTCGCTCGACGAAGTGTCGAGGCAGTGAACACGGCCTGGAGTCCAGGCGTGTTAAGTTAGACACGGGCAAGGACACGGGCTTGTCCAGTACCCGTGTGACTCTCGGGTTGTTTTCGGCGCTGTGTCGATGGAGGCACACGGCCGACCACACGACCGTGTCAGTTGGGACACGGGCGTGTCAGGTCGAACACGGGCGTGTCAGATGCCCGTGTGTTGTTCCAGGCGCGTCGATTTTTGACGGCGAATGGGGGACACGGCCCTGGACACGGGCGTGTCGCAGGCCGTGTTCGGCCCAGTTTTAGCATTTCAGACCCGAATCAAGGCCGTTCGTTTCTTTAGTTTGGGATCCAACGGCTGGGGGTTGTTCCTGATGGGGTATACACGAGATTGGACCCTTAGAAACCCTCATTTCTTTTGAGTGGTTCTCTTTCTAAGTTCTAGAGAGAGGGGAGAGCAAGGAAGAAGGAGAAGTAGAGATCCGGCTGTTGGAGAGGCTTCGGTGCTCCAAATCGCGAGCCGAGTCCAGATACGTGGAGGCTAGATCGTTGCGAAGGTTTTCATCCGGCTATTTTTTCATGGACTAGGAAGAGGAGTCGGAAGGTAATGACACTTCTCCTCTCGGTTTTAGGATTCATGTTTTAGCATCTTTTCTTTTTCTAATTTTTGGGCACCAAACACTCAAATGAGAGGGGTTTGGGTCGCCAAGGTTCAAGAGGAACCTCCGGGTCGTTTGAGTCCGTCCCCGACATGATTATTGCATTAGAGATCCGCTCCGTTAGTGGATTAGGCATGGTGGGTGAAGCCGTAGTCGCGACCGTTAGTCCGACTCGGTGATGTTGCATACGAGGTTTAAGGATTCGTAGCAATCCGCTGCGGCTAGGGGCCGTTTGTGATGTTCGTGTTGTTTGTGATGTTCTTCCCTTTTACTTGCATGAGTACGTGAGGCCGGTACCGGACAAGGTTAGCTTCTCATTGGCGGTAGATGGTTTCCTTGGTGGACAAGATTAGCTCCTCAATGGAGGTAGATGGTTTCCTTGGTGAACAAGGTTAACTCCGCATGAGTGGTAGATGTTTTCCTTGATGCGCGGGAATACTGCAGTACGAGTGAGGGATTATGGAGGAAATGTCTTGGTTTGTGATGTGTCAAGGCGTGACTGTGTCTCCGTGGTCGGCTGGCTATCCCGTGACGTGCAAGTCATGTGTGGAAAGTGTCCCGGTGAGACTAGTCCCCTTGTGTGAGACTGACGAGAACGCCGAGCATGGGACAAGCCCGGGCAATGAGGCCATGAGCGGGTGGGGTCCAGCGAGGGTTCTTAGAATCGGTCAGTGTGTTGGACGGAATTCTGACATGAGAAGTCAGAGTTTGCCGCTAAGCCCGGGTCTGCGACCGTGAGCGGGTGGGGCCTTGACAAGAGTTCCGTGTGGCGGCTTGTATGCCATTGGGGGATTGTGGTTCCCCTTTTGTTTGCGGCTTTATGCCAATGGGGAAATGATGAGTACCCAACTGATGTGATGTTGTGCTAGATGTATACGCTTTAGGATGCCTTGGGTGAAGCCCGGGTGTTGCATTCATGTTGCATAGTAGACCCTATTTTTATATGCTCAACACTAGAGAACATGTATGATGCTTGAGACATCCAAGCCTGTTTCCTTAGCTTCTTTCTTGCTTATGATTATTGCATACGAAGTGCTAACTTGCAGGTTGGAGGGGTACCCCAGGGTCCGTTAGGGGCGGCCGGGAGGAGATGTGTTTGTTACACAGTTTGAGGTCAGCCTTTGCTGACACACGTTACTAATAATTTTTACAGGGCAAGGATCACAAGCAGAAGCTAGCTCGCCGGCCAGAAAGGCCTAAGCCTCATGAAGTGTTACTTTTGCTGTAGCTCTACTCTTTATGACATTGTATGTTTTGAGGCCATTGGTGACCGGCTTGCATGCCGAGGTAGACTAGGTGTGCTGATGCAATTTCAGGACTGATGTATTATTTGAGTTTGGATTTACTCTTGTTGTAAGGCCTTCAGGCCATTTTATTACTCTTGTAGGCGTGGATAACTTCTAGTCTCTTTGGTTGTTTCCGCTGTGATGTGTTTTGAGTTTTGAGTTTGGGTAGCTATATCATTTTATAATACTGAAGCTGTGGCGTCTGTATGTTGTGGGGCCCCGGCCGGACCCATATTATACGGTCATTACAGGGGAGGTGTTACACTATCTCACGTGTTTTCATATTTGAAAGCTTTAACTCTTTTTGATTAATCAAATTAATATTGCTTTATAAGTATTAACTGTTGCAAGTAAATCGTCGGATCTCTTGTGTGGTTGCATGTAGAAAAAGTTCACTCATTTATTTTCCCATCACATAGGTTCGTCCTGTGTCAGATTGGTATCAGAGCCAGACTCGGGCTTAATTAAGAATATACGGGACTAGAACCTATTTGTTTCACTATGTCATATTATAGTAGCAATTTCTACTCTAAACCTCTATTTGATGAACACGAGTCCACCCATTGCGTTAAACCTCTATTTGAGGAACCAGATTCCACCACTAATTCACATTGAGTTCTCTCAGACAAATATATGTCTCAAACGAAGCAAGTTGGAACATCCTTTACCATTGTCACACCTGACCTACTGATGACCACTATAGTGCCAACCGAACGGCTCGAAAGGTGCTTGAACCAGGCTTTTATTGGCCTCTTTGATTTTGGGATGCCCACGAATTTGTGCAAAGATGCGATAACTGTCAACGAGATGATTATATTTCTAGGGCTCACAAGATACCACATAATTATATCCTCATTTATGAAATTTTCGATGTCTGGTGGATAGATTTCATCGGTCCCTTCCATATGTCATTCGGGAATAAATATATTCTAGTAGCCGTCGATTATGTTTCGAAGTGGGTAGAAGCTCAAACATAACGTACGAATGACGCTAGGTTGTGGGGTCATTCCTATGCAAGTTATTTTCATGATTCGAAATGCCAAGAGTGATCATTAGTGGCCGCAATGCACACTTCTACAATGTGCATTTTGAGCGTGTTTTAAAGAAATATAGCGTTTCTAACAGAGTCATCACACTTTATCACCCCAAACTAGTGGCCAAGTTAAGATATCAAATAGAGAACTTAAACACATTCTCGAAAAATCTGTAGATTCAAACCGCAAGTAGTGGTCTAGGAAATTAGACGACACTTTTTGAGCATATCGAACTACATATAAAATACTGATTGGTTCAACACCTTATCGTCTCGTATACGGTAAAGCTTGCCACTGAAACTGATTCTCGAAAAATCGGCAGATTCAAACCGCAAGTAGTGGTCTAGGAAACTATACAATACTTTATGGGCATATTGAATTGCATATAAAACATTGATTCGTTCAACACCCTAACGCCTTGTATACAGTAAAGTTTGTCACTTACCGCTTGGATTAGAATATAAGGCTTACTGGGCTATAAAAATATTGGATATGGATATAAACCTTGTGGGATAGAAGCGCCGACTCTAAATTAGTGAGCTTGATGGTGGTAAAATACCACTTTTAAAAATTCAAAAATTTGTAAAGGGGGGACTTAGAAGGATCATGGCCATCATTTACGAAGTGCTAAAAAAGTTAGTCCCGGTGATCAAGTGTTGATATTGAATTTCCAATTGCTTCTCTTCAGAGGCAAATTACGATCTTGATATTCAATATGGATGCAAATCGTCTCTTACGGAGTGCTATAATTCATAAGGGGCTCTCAAATACCATTATCAAGCACGGTTAATCTAAGCCAATATTGAATCAGAGCTAAGCAAGCCTCCTCTAATTTAGCACAACTTTTAATCATAATATGAAATTAGACAAAAACCCTAAACAATTGAGTAAGTGAAGGAGATAAAATGAGGGATAATCATTTTTTTCATTCTAGGGTTTTACTGGAAACACTTAATCATTCCAAATGCAGGAAGAAAACGGATGGAGAAGTGAAAAGTTAAAATAAAGAACAAAGCATGGATTTTTATGTAACGACCCAAAATCCGCCACAATTTAAAATCATTCTTTCTGAGTGAGTTTTTCACATAATTATACGCAGCAGGATAATAAAAAAAGTGTACAAGTGAAAACATAACATCACATTTCATTAATATACAGAATATATACACTGTCAGGTACAAAAGTGTCTACATTTATTACATTACAAATATCTAACAACGGTACAAGGAATAAACTCATGCTAACTCGTGGATGAGTCATGTCTTCAACTGGTATTCGATCTGCCTCTTCCTGAGCCCGTCTAGCGGGGTCTGGTACGCTGGTGCTCGGTTCCTAAAAAATGAGGAACCAATTAGTTTTGAAAACTAAGTGAATTCCTTACCCTTATCAGTAGCTTCACACTACCATCAGACAAGAGTGTCAGCAGCAATGAAATCTATATGAACATGTTTCTAAGCTAGGAACAAGTAAAATCAACAATTCTATATCTGATATCAAGTCATATTTCCTTTTATTCGTAGTTTGTTTCTCGAAATTCTTAGGGTCATTCAAATATCTCAATTATCCGGGTCCGTCGACCCTTCATATCATTATCCACTTTAGGACGTTTCTACGCGCTACAGGCTTCAACGCCTCCTATTGGATTCATATCATAATCTGTAGGAGTTCGACCCCCCTACGAGGTGTGAGAGTTCTACCCCCTCACGAGGTGTAGGAGTCTGAAATATTTCCCCCTACTAGGCTGACCCTTAGCATTTCGATGCGTCGACGCGTTCTTAATTTCAATTCGTTTTCAATCATTTCGATTCGTTCAGTTTCTTTCACAAATATGATTTATTTGTATTTAGTTCACCTCAAAATTCTATCGCTCGCTAAGCCACGTTAGCGTTTTTGGCGATTCATATATTCAGTGATATCAAACAACTGAAAAAAGTAACTAACTTAACAAGTTCACAAAAGAGGAAACAAAAACAGTAAGGACTCACCCCAACTTTTCTTTTGCCCTTGTCCTTCGAAAGGTTCACGTCACGTCTATCGTCGGACGCCATCCTCTGCAGTATCAAAATATCATTTACTTTAGGGTTGCACCATAAATAGTTACGAGCGGACTCCTACGACGGTCATAACTACGACCTCTAGGAGTTGTCTAGGGAAGGACTAGCGTGGGTGATCAAAAAGAAGGCACACCATTCAGGCAATAAAAGGATTCAAATAACCAAGATGTCTATCCAAATTGCTCCAATGCACAGCCGCAAGTGTTGTCACGATGGCAACACCAAGGACTGCGAATAGCAGCTCAAAGCAAGGTGTAAATACCCACAAAAATAGCTGGACAGCTAACACCAAACAGCCCAAAAGCACAACCGGCAGCCCCCAGGTAGCCCTCAACAACACATCCGACAAACAAAGGTTTACAAGGGGGTCAAGACAAAACCCCTAATGAAACCCTAACCTCATCTCTCCCAAAATTAGCTCAAATTCAAGGTTTAGGGTTTGGAAAGATATAAAGAAACTTTTGAGTTAGAAAGAAGTGAATCAAAACCAAAACTCCAAACCCTAGGGTTTTCATCCATCATCAATCCGTACACAAACTTCATGATTAACACAAAAGGAGTGGAGGGAAGGAGATTACCTCTCAATTGCAAGAATATTCACAGAAATCGGAGAAGAATCGAGCACTAGAAAGCAATCGGCGGTAGCGGCTTCCACTGCATTCGTTGCCCAGTTCGCTTCGTCAAAACGAAGAGGGACGAAATAAAGCAGAAAATATATCACGGAACCACCGCTTAAACCCAGACAACCGGTCACACCACCGGTTCTACCGGTCTCAACCCATGCACAGCCACAACCAACACACACTGGTTCACCCATTGCACAACCACAACCAAACCCAATTCCAACCAAGCCCAAGTTCATATCAAAGTCGGTCAACTCAAGCATTCAATTTAAATGAAAACTAAGCGGCTGTCGCAAATAAAAATGAAATATCAGAAGGAAAAATCCGAACATCAAAATTAAAGTGTGACGTCAAATCAGCACTGAAATCAATTGTTTTCCATCATCGGGGAATATTTACAGAGCCTTTTATTTATATATATGCAAACATATTAATATTAGACTTCGGGTCTTTCAATTTCTCCCCTCCTTATCAGAATTTTCGTCCTCAAAAATTCAAGCAGTTTCTCGATTCTCAAAGAAAGAGGGAAAAATTTTCATTAGCACGTCCTCTCGCTCCCAAGTAGCATCCTTGGCGGGGTGACCGGTCCACCAGACCTTGACAAAGTTCACCTGTCGATTTCGAAGGTTCTTGCTCTGCCGATCAACAATTTGATAAGGTGTCGTTGGACTGGACAAATCAGCTTCGATCTGCACATCATTGGCATATATCATCAAATCTGGGTTCGAAATATATCGTCTGAGTGCGGATACGTGAAAAACATCATGCAACCCTTGCAATTCAGCAGACAGAGCTAAGCGATACGCCACCTCGCCAAGACGTTCAATCACAGGGAAGGGACCAAAATATCTCGAACATAATTTTCCAATCCGTCTTAGTCGGGAAATCCCTTTGAACGGTTTAATCTTCAAACACACCTGATCGCCCACAACAAATTCCACCAGACGATGCCGGACATTGTAATATTTCTGCTGCCGATCCTGTGCGATTTTCATTCTTTGTTGAATAATGCGGAATTTCTCCTCAATTTTGTCTGTCCTCTTCTGCGAAAATAATTTCTTTTCTCCATCCTCTGCCCAGCTCAAAAGAGTTCTGCATCGCCTCCCATATAGAGCTTCGAACGGGGCCATTTGGATCGTTGCTTGATAGCTATTATTATAAGTAAATTCAGCTAACGATAAGTATTTTTCCCAGGAACCTTTTAAGTCCAAAACCACCATTCGCAATAGATCCTCAAGCAACTGGATGGTGCGTTCGGACTGACCATCTGTTTGCGGATGGAAGGCAATACTGTGCAACAGTCTTTTTCCCAATCTGTTGTGCACTCGTTGCCACAAATCAGATGTAAACCGTCCATCACGATCGTACGCGGAATACCATGTAATCTCACAATTACATTTACATAGAGTTGCACCAAGTTTTCAGTCGGTCCGCTTTGCTTGATCGGTATAAAATGGGCGCTCTTTGTCAATCGGTCAAAGAGGACCCAAATTCCATCATTCACAGCTTTACTGCGAGGCATGCCAAATACAAAATCCATCGCAACTTCATCTCACTTCCATTCCGGAATGGGAAGAGATCGAAGATACCTAGCAGACTTCTGATGTTCTGCTTTCACTATCTGACATGTATGACACTGAGCAATATACTGAATGACATCATTCTTCATATGTGGCCACCAGAAGTCCTGTTTCAAATCGTGGTACATCTTTGTTCGCCCAGCATGAATCGAATATGGCGTATTATGCGCCTCATACAGGATATCCTTCCACAGACTATCAACATCTGGTACACATAGTATGTCATTCTGGAGCAATAGGGCATCCTTTTCAATAAAGACACTCATTTCTCCCTTTTTCAATTTTGCAAATATCCCCATCAAAAAGGGATCGTGAGGTATCGCTTTTCAGATTCTCTTTTTAAGCGAATATTGAATCTGCATCTGGAATAGTTGTGCTTGTTTTTCTTCAGACGTAAATATCACGCATATTTCCATTTCCTGAAACATATAAAGAAGCTTCCTATTATACTACGGTATCACTGACAGTGCAACAATATTCTTCCTGCTTAATGCATCTGCGGACCACATTTGCCTTACCTGGATGGTATTGAATATCCAGATCATAATCTTTAATAAATTCCAGCCATATTCTCTGGCGTAAATTGATTTCCCGCTGATCGAATATATATTTCAGGCTCTTATGATCTGTGAATATCTCTCATCGAACACCATACAGGTAGTGACGCCAAATTTTCAAAGCGAACACAACCGCTGCTAATTCTAGATCATGTGTTTGGTAGTTCTTTTCAACATCCTTTAATTATCGGGAAGCAAAGACAATCACTTTTTCACGTTGCATTAACACGCAACTCAATCCTTTATAGGATGCATCGCTATAAATTTGAAAATCATCTGAGCCTTCAGACATCACCAACACTGGCGTTGTCGTTAATCTTTCCTTTAAAGCTTCGAACGCTTGCTGACAATCGTCTCCCCACGTAAATAATACGTTCTTTCGAGTCAATTGTGTCAAGGGTAGTGCTAGCTGCGAAAAGTCCTTGACAAATTTCCGATAATAACCAGCCAAGCCCAAGAAGCTTCGTACTTCAGTCACAGATTTTGGTCGGGTCCAGTTGATTATTGCTTCAATTTTAGCTGGATCAACAGCCAAGCCCTTCCGCATTAATCACATGACCTAGAAAGGCCATCTCATTCAGCCAAAACGCACACTTTGAGAATTTGGCATACAACTGTTGTTCCCTCAATGTTTGCAAGACTTGACGCAGGTGTTGCGCATGCTCTTCCTCTGTTTTTGAATAAATCAATATACCATCGATAAAACAATCACGAACTGATCCAAGAATGTCTTAAACACACGATTCATCATGGCCATAAAAGCTGCAGGAGCATTTGTTAGGTCAAAAGGCATAACCACAAATTCAAAATGCTCATACCTTGTACTGAATGCTATCTTGAAGACATCTCCTTCTAGAATTCTCAGCTGGTGATATCCTGATCGAAGATCAATTTTTGAAAATACACGTGCGCCTACCAGTTGATCGAACAAATCGTCAATACGCGGCAAAGGGTATTTATTCTTTATTGTCAACTTGTTCAGCTCACGATAATCGACGCATAGACGGAGAGATCCATCCTTCTTTTTTACAAATAATACTGGAGCTCCCCAAGGTGAGGTACTCGGTCGGATAAAGTTCTTATCAAGCAATTTTTGCAATTGCACTTTCAATTCTGCCAATTCTTTTGGCGGCATCCGATACGGAATTTTCGCCACAGGAGCAGCTCCTTCAATCACTTTAATTTCAAATTCAACTTCTCTGGCTGGAGGTACACCAGGTAACTTTTCTGGGAATACATCCACGTAATCCCGCACTACGGGCACAACCGTAATTTCTTTCTTTTCTTCTTTCATTTCTTTAATCATCACCAAAATGACCTCACAACCTTTCCGCATCATTTTTCTGGCTTTCATTGCCGAGATCCTGATTTTTGCAACTTCGCCCAGACCTTGATAGATCGTCGGACTTCCATCTGGGCATTTGAATGCCACCTCTTTCGTTTTACAGTTAATGACGGCTTCTCGCTCCGATAGCCAATCCATACCGAGGATGACATCATCCTCAACCAACGGTAAGACCGCAACATCAACTTCAATTCGTTTATCATTAAAAGGTAGCGAGACTACGACTCGCTCCTTCGTTATCAGAATTGTATTATTCGGTAGCAGTACACTTAGGCTCTATTTGTTTGGGCGTTTCGCAGCTCCGTTTTGAGCAAACGCCGCCGGAAGGAGGGTAAACAAATGAACCTCCGGCGGCGTTTGCTCCGTTTCCACCCTCCCTCCTTGAGAAACGCCCCAAAAAGTTCCGTTTGGAGCAGCCACCTCCCCCCTCCGGTTCGAACTCTTCGTTTCCACCCGCCGGATCGATCCGCCACCGCCGAACCAAATGGAGCCTTAAAGGTTGAGCAACTTGATATGGTCGTATATTAAGTGATTCAAGAATAGATGTTGATATAAACGATTGACTGACACCAGTATCAAATAAAACTTTCAGTACTTGATCATGAACAAACAGCATACCTGTGACAACAGTATCATCGACCTTCGTCTCTTGTTGACCGAGATTGAAAGCTCGGGCCTGGATCAGCCTCTCATCTCTGGCCCCTTCAGCAGGTGTCAATGTTATCGACTCCCCTTCCCTGGAAGTCCCAATATGATAGATTTTCTGAGGCAGCAAGGCTGGAGCTCCCCTCGAACTTTCATCCTTTTGCAGCTTTGGACAATCCTTTCGACAATGGCCCGACTTACCACAATAAAAGCAGACGCCGGTCAAGCATTCCCCTCTATGCATATTGCCACATTTGGCACACTTGGTCGACGTTGATTGGGACACTTGAGTGCTACCAGTTGACACTGATTGTTGCTGCTTCTTCTTTTTCCACGGGGCTTCACCTGTTCTGCCCGATTTCTCTTGGCTAGCACCCTCTTTTAACCTCTTCCTCATCTCCGTCCTCCTCTGTCTCTTCTCATTGTCTAACTCGACTAATCGAGATTTCTCCACCAGCAGTGCATACTCAGTAATATCAAACGGAACCACTGAAGCGCGGATATCATCCCGCAACCCTTCTTGGAACCGTAAACAGCGAGCTTCCTCGGTCCTCACTACAAACTCTGCATAGTATGCCAAGCTGGAAAATTCGGCTTCATACTGAAGGACAGAGCGGTTTCCTTGCACCAACCGCAAAAACCTCTCCTGTAGCTGCCTCTTTTCTGTCCGCGGTACGAACCATTTTGTAAATTCGCGAACAAACTCTGCCCATGTCACGTTCGCCAAACCGCGAGTCTGAAACTTCCCTTTCATCAAGTTCACCCACCATCTCTTAGCCTCTCCTTCCAGAAGAAAAACAACCAACTCCACCATCCTCTCCGCGGGGCACCGCATCGTATCAAATATTGTTTCAATCCGAAAAATCCAGTCTTCCGTCTCGATCGGAGACAAACCACCGCGAAAAGTCGGCGGTTTCAATTCCAGAAACTGATTTATATCAATATCAAGTAAGCGAGGTTGCTACGGTTCCACCAATGCTGGAGGAGGCATGACTGGCACAACTGGGGGTACTCCAGGAGAAGGCACAGCTGGAGGGGTGTCCCGAACCAACCTAATTGCTTCAGCGATGGCTTGTGCAATATCAGCGATATGCACTACAGAAGACTGTTGTTCACTCACACTTTCTTCTGATCTGGAATCTCTTGAATCCTCAGGTTCATTCAGAGCCTCTCGCATTCTGCGGCTCGAATACACTTGAAAAGGTTCCTGAGGAACAAGCATAAGATAGTTCAGTATATTATGATATTCAAATCTCATCATTGTGGTTTATGTTCCATTCTGGTACTCTCTGCGTTACATGCACTGCAAAAAACCTCCCTCTGATACCACTTAATTGTAACGGCCTAAAATCCGCCACAATTTAAAATCATTCTTTCTGAGTGAGTTTTTCACATAATTATACGCAGCAGGATAATAAAATAAGTGTACCAGTGAAAACATAACATCACATTTCATTAATATACAGAATATATACACTGTCAGGTACAAAAGTGTCTACATTTATTACATTACAAATATCTAACAACGGTACAAAGAATAAACTCATGCTAACCCGTGGACGAGTCACGTCTTCAACTGGTCTTCGATCTGCCTCTTCCTGAGCCCGTCTAGCGGGGTCTGGTACGCTTGTGCTCGGTTCCTAAAAAATGAGCAACCAATTAGTTTTGAAAACTAAGTGAATTCCTTAACCTTACCAGTAGCTTCGCACTGCCATCAGACAAGAGAGTCAGCAGCAATGAAATCTATATGAACATGTTTTAAGCTAGGAACAGGTAAAATCAACAATTCTATATCTGATATCAAGTCATATTTCCTTTTATTCGTAGTTTGTTTCTCGAAATTTTTAGGGTCATTCGAATATCTCAATTATCCGGGTCCGTCAACCCTTCATATCATTATCCACTTTAGAACCCTTCTACGCGCTACATGCTTCAACGCCTCCTATTGGATTCATATCATAATCTGTAGGAATTCGACCCCCTACGAGGTGTGAGAGTTCTACTCCCTCACGAGGTGTAGGAGTCTGAAACATTTCCCCCTACTAGGCTGACCCTTAGCATTTCGATGCGTCGTTTACTTGGGCATTCCCCCGTGTCAGGTATAGATTCAATTGCCATCCTTTTCAATAGCGGCCCATTGGGCTCGAGGGCTTGGGCGTTCAGTTACATAGACTTTCATCTCAAATAGGAGGTGCCTTAGCTATTTGTATTTGGTCCTTCCCTGTCAAAATCGTTCGCTATGCGCGCAAGGTCGCTAACCGGCTGCGTTAGCGTTTTCGGCGATTCATATATTCAGTGATATCAAACAACTGAAAGAAAGGTAACTAACTTAACAAGTTCACAAAAGAGGAAACAAAAACAGTAAGGACTCACCCCAACTTTTCATTTGCCCTTATCCTTCAAAGGGTTCACGTCACGTCTATCGCCGGACGTCATTCTCTGCAGTATCAAAATATCATTTACTTTAGGGTTGCGCCATAAATAGTTACGAGCGGACTCCTACGACAGTCACAACTACGACCTCTAAGAGTTGTCTAGGAGAAGTACTAGCGTGGGTGATCAAAAAGAAGGCGCACCATTCAGCCAATAAAAGGATTCAAATAACCACGATGTCTATCCAAATTGCTCCAATGCACAGCCGCAAATGTTGTCACGATGGCAACACCAAGGGCTGCGAATAGCAGCTCAAAGCAAGGTGTAAATACCCACAAAAACAGTCGGACAGCTAACACCAAGCAGCCCAAAAGCACAACCGGCAGCCCCCAGGTAGCCCTCAACAACACAGCCGACAAACAAAGGTTTACAAGGGGGTCAAGACAAAACCCCTAATGAAACTCTAACCTCATCTCTCCCAAAATTAGCTCAAATTCAAGGTTTAGGGTTTGGAAAGCTATAAAGAAACTTTTGAGTTAGAAAAAAGTGAATCAAAACCAAAACCCCAAACCCTAGAGTTTTCATCCATCATCAATCTGTACACAAACTTCATGATTAACACAAAAGGAGTGGCTGGAAGGAGATTACCTCTCAATCGCAAGAAGATTCACAAAAATCGGAGAAGAATCGAGCCCTAGAAAGCAGTCGGCGGTAGCGGCTTCCGCTGCGTTTGTCGCCCAGTTCGCTCTGTCAAAATGAAGAGGAACGAAATAAAGCAGAGAATATATCACAAAACCACTGCTTAAACCCAGGCAACCGGTCACACCACCGGTTCTACCGATCTCAACCCACGCACAACCACAGCCAACACACACCGGTTCACCCATTGCACAACCAAAACCAAACCCAATTCCAACCAAGCCCAAGTTCATATCAAAGCCTGCCAACTCAAGCCATTCAATTTAAATGAAAACGAAGCGGCCGTCACAAATAAAAATGAAATATCAGACGGAAAAATCCGAACATCAAAATTAAAGTGCGGCGTCAAATCAACTCTGAAATCAATTGTTTTCCATCATCGGGGAATATTTACAGAGCCTTTTATTTATATATATGCAAACATATTAATATTAGACTTTGGATCTTACATTTTACCTCTTCCCAATAATGGAAAGCGTTGAGGTTCCTTGAACATGGAAGAATCAAAACCCATAATTTTTGAAAATGAGCATATGAGAAGGTTGAACCATGAATCTCATAGGAAATATCATATCTCACAGTTATATGGATGAAACAGTGGAAGGGGGAGGTCGAGTGTGAACAAATGGGGCTTGATCGACTGTTTAGAGCAAGGTTCACCGCTTGCGGTCATCGACTTCGACGGGGAGAAAGTTCGTTAGAATTTGTTGTTCCGTCGGCCGACTGGGACGTTAGAGGGAACCCTAGTCCGACTTGCTCGGAACGGCTACGATTGCGACAAGAAAGGCGTGAAGTGTAAAAAGAGCATTATGCGATCTCCTTAACCTCTCGGGCACGGGAGTTATATGGCTGCTCTCAAAATTTACAAAATTGCCACTCTTATCAGATTCTTTTTACTTGAGGGTGACACGTCTCATGCCGACTTTCAAAAGTGCTTAAGTAAAATTCGTACATTATATATAAATTCATTGATTTCCATAAGGCCTTAACTGCATGCTTACCTCACCTTACGTTGACATCAACATTAATCTTAGTCAAATTCTGAATCAAAGATTTAAATTAAAAATTAAAATTTTTTGATGTTACAATTCTCCCCTCCTAATAAATTTTTTTCCTCGAAAATTAAAATCATACCTGGGTCAAAAAAGAAGACATATTATTCATTGCTCCGTAGTTCATTTTCTTTTTCACACATATACTCTGGTCGACCGCAATTCTTCCAAAGAACCTTGACGAAGCGGATCTCTCTATTTCTCAGTTTTTGAGTCCTTGAGTCCACAATGATAACTGGCATAACATTGATACTAAGATTTGATTCAACTGGCAGTACTGATCACTTGACCGGTTCTCTGACTGCTCTCTTCAAATAAAAGACGTGGAAAATATCATGCAAATCCCTCATCACTTCAGGCAAGGCTAACCTGTATGCAACCTCATCAATGTATTCAGGTACTTTCAACTGACCAACAAATCTAGGTCTTAATTTTTGTCATCCGCTTAAGTCTAGAGACACTCTTAACTAATATGACTTTGAGATAAACAAAACCGCCAACATTGAAATTTAGTGTTCTATGCCTCTGGTCATAATATTTGTCTCGTCGATCCTGAGCTATCTTCATGCACTCCCGAATAAGCTTTACTCGAATTGCGGTCTTATCAATCCATGATTCTTTATTTATATTTCTCTATTCGCTCTCTGCCCAACATAATTGTGTCTAACGTCATCTGTCACAAAGAGTCTCAAAAGGTGTCATCTCAGTACTTGCTTGAAAATTGTTAATGTAGGATAATTCTACCAAGTTGACATATTCCTCCCACTTATCTCCAAAGTTCAAAATTCTACCAGGGTCGACCATAGTTATACCAGGGTGAACTTCAGTAACTGCCTTCACCCTTGGCCAATTCCGATTGTTTCTATTTTCTTCGTTCTACTCCGAGACATCTCTGACTAATAATATGTCTTAAGAAAGCAACCTCTGAAAGCCAAAACTCAAACTTAGAAAATTTTGCATGTAACTGATTCTCCGTAAGAGTATTCAAAATTATCCTGAGGTGCGCGACATGTTCTTGACTCTTGAATAAACTAGGATATCATCAATGAAGATGATAACAAATCGATCTAGAAATTCCCAAAATATTCTCTTCATCAAGTCCATAAAGACAGACATGCCATAAATAAGACCGAATAGCATGATTATAAACTCATAGTGCCCATACCTCATATTGAACGTCGTTTTCTAAACATTCTCATCATGGATCCTCAACTGACGATATCCCGTTCTCAAGATTAATTTAGAGAATGTGCAAGCCCCCTCGAGTTGATCAAACAAATCATCTATCATCAGAAAAGGACACTTATTTTTAATTTTCAACTTGTTCAGCTTGCGGTAATCAATGCACAATCTCAAACTTTCATTCTTCTTTTTCACAAAGAAAACTGGCGCACTCCAAATCAATGTGTTGTATATGATAAATCTCAATTCGAGTAACTCCTGCAACTGGATCTATAATTCGGCTAATTCTTTGGTAGCCATATGGTAAGGGGCCTTGTCTATTGGTGTGGATCCAGGTATAAGGTCGATTTGGAAATCAACTTCTCTGGTAGGAGGGGCCCCAGGTAGCTCTTCTGGATGAACATCAGGAAACTCACAAACTACTGGTACTTCTTGCAAATTACTTTTGGCTTTTGCATCCATCGACACTAGAAAGATAACACAACCCTTGTTGATGTTTCTAGTACCCTTGATTGAAGAGATAGTTAGTTTGGAAACTCCTTTCATGCCCTGAAAGACGATGATGGACTGGTCAAGTCGTTACACTCAGAACGTCTTAGTCTTCCAGCTCGGTGGTATTGGTAACTAGTATCATAATGAGTTGCACATAATGGACCGGTCGCCTCTGCATACATGAAATGATTAGACAAGTTTATGAAAATTAAATAATGATATACCCTGCCAAGTATCGATAGTTGGTTCTTCATTGGCGGATTTAACCTCATCAGTTACTTTTCTTTTGTTGCGCTCAACTACTGCCTTCACAAGTTCAAATGTAAGTTCTTCAAGATCTTTTAAGTGGATCTCATGCCATTGCATAGACACCTCGACATCATCAAATCGATTCTACAAGATGTCTGTGACCTTGGTTAGGAAGTACTCATCTTCTTCCAAGAATACAACAACAACATTCAAGCCTTTATTCCACTATAGTGGGGTCGGCTATATGGATCCTTTGTCGCCATTGTGCCCTATCTTTTGTCATAATCTCACTAATGCCTCAGTACATGTCTTTCCTTACAGTTTCATTCCAAGTCTTTATTGGTCTACCCCTCGCTCGTTTAACATGCCTAGTGACTAGAGTCTCACAACGCCTAACAGGTGCCTCTAATGGTCTCCTTTGTACGTGTCCAAACCATCTTAGACGAGCTTCTCGCATCTTCTCTGCAATTGGTGCTACTCCTGTCTTATCCCTGATACTTCTATTCCTAATTTTATTCAATCTCTTGTGTCCACACATCCACCTAAGCATTCTCATCTCCGCAACTCCCATTTTTTGCTCATGTACACAATTCACTACCCAACACTCAGAACCATAGAGCATTGCGGGTCTAATTGCAGTACGGTAAAACTTGCCCTTAAGTTTTAGTGGTACTTACGATCACATAAGATCCCTGACGTGCCTCTCCACTTCAACCAACCCGCTTGGATTCTGTGTCACATCTTTATCAATACCTCCGTCCTTTTGAAATATCGATCCAAGATATTTAAAACACTCACTATGGGAAATATCTTGATCACACAACTCACTACGGGAATGGATGAAGAAAATGTGTTGTCGTGTGACCATGAGGTCACGGGTTTGAGTCCTGGAAGCAGTCTTTTGCAAAAATACAAGGTAAGGTTTGCATATCTTTCACCCTTGTGGTGGGACCATTCCCCGGACCCTCGCTGCGTGGGGATTGTGCACCAGGCTGCCCCACTTTTATGATACTATCTACATTCAACAAAAAAAATCAAGTGAAGATCATCCAAGTCGTATAAAGTAAAATGATATTAATAAAGCAAAATCAAACAAGCAAACAATCATAACAAAAATAAGTTTTTTTTAACAAACCTGTAGTATTTTTTTGTTGACATGATAAATAAAATTTTGATTTTTCAGACATTAGAACTTACAAGTATATGCCTCCTGACAATGATGCTAAAAACTTGATACGCCCTAATCGCACCTAATAATTATCACCTAAAAAAACATATTTTATTTTTTACTTGTATGAAAATAACTGTTTACTCTCTTCCTTGTGTATTTGCATTCTAGCTCCAGGATGATGCCAATAATGCAGTAAAGAGGCTGCCGCGGTGGCCACTCTTTTATTGTTCTTTATCCAAAAGTTTGTGAAATTGAACCCTTATACTTCCTATGTTATGTGAATGCACTTTTTTTGTTGTTCTCTCTGGTTAAACATCAATATTATTTTCTGAATACAAGGCCTGCTTTTTAATATTATTTTTTGTTTATCTTTGAAAAAAATAGGTGGCCTAGAAAAAGGAGAAACTATAATGCTGATGCTGTTGACTTGTTGTGATGTTTTAGGAGTTCAATCATGGTCACACAGATCTCCAGCTCTCTGTTTCAGTTGAAGAGATTGCATCACAGTTTGAACTTTTAAAGAATGCTTATGATACTTCATTTACTGTCACTGAAGAATGCCTTCACTTCTTTTTCATTTTATCTGAAAAATTTGAGGTAATTCATTAATTCCGATATACCCCTGCATTACCAGAGTCCTATCGACCATGTCTTTTGTTTCTCTTTTACATGATTTCTTTTTTGCTCATGGAACTTCAAAAAACTCAAACTTTCCTTACAACTGCTATTCTTCTTAAATTTTCTTTTACTACAGGCTTGACATCTTTAGGATGCATTTCGTACTTTTGAAATGTTTGTGCAGCTCTTTATAATGGACTTGCTTCTCCTCTTCCCATGTCATATAATATGATGAGTGCTTTCCCTTTTCTTTTTAGAAATCATAATGTTAAAGACCATTTATAAAAAGGCCAAAAAGAAAGCCTATTGTGCATTTTTCCTCCTTGTAATTAGTTTCATATTTCCAAATGGATATCCCCCCCCCATCCTTCTACTTATATAAAGAGAGGAGTTTCTATGTAATAGTAATACTTTGGTTTTTTGAAATAATAATTCATTTATATTTCAAATTCTCACATGATATCAGAGCCTGACAAAAATCTTCATTACTCTCTCTTGTTTACTCTTCTCGCATGAATTCTCCCGGTCTCTCCCGAACCACTTTGTTCTCGCGAACTCTCCCGATCTTACATGAGAGCTCCCCGAGCAATTTTGTCACAGCTGCCCATTGCATTCTCCCTCTATTTCAACTTCTCTTCCAGCGAGCTTTGGCGCTTCGTGCAATAAACCTACCTTACGAGTCTTCTGCTTGATCCACATCCTATAAGCTCCACCTCCCGCTTGCGCAACAACTCCGTGCTCACGTGACCTCCTCATGCGAGCTCAACTATCTACTTCCGCAATCTCCTAGCGTGAACTCCTTTCCCTGCTCTAGCGAGTTCTTTCGCAAGTTTCCTTCCCAACTCAAGCGTTATCCTCCCACCGTAGCAAGCTCCTTGTGCAAGCTCTCTGTTCCCAGCTTCCACGACGTCCTCGAGCGTGCTCTCTGCTGCCAGTTTGCACGACTTCCTTGCGCAAGCTCTTTGTTCCCATCTTCAGTGTGATCCTCCCAGAAGCTCATTGTGTATGCTCTCTTATACCAGCTCTTGCAAGCTCCTCACGCATGCCTCCTCCCAACTCCGACGATATCCTTGTGTGAATTCCTTCATTCTTGTGTTTATTGTGAGGAACTCGTCACCTACTGTAGCCGCTCCTCCACCAACCCTTGTTTTCAATGCCCCTGGCAATCTCGGGACGACTACCAAGTTAATTGCACCCAACTATGGTGATTGGAGCGTCTCCTTCACTTTCCTTATATTATCGCAACACAAGAAACACCATCTCACAGATACTCCTCCTGAAATAACATCTCCCAACTGTGTTAATTGGGATACTAGTGATGCTTTTATTTGCACATGGCTTGCAAATAGTCTTTCTAGTGAATATTTTTCTATCATTCGTTGTGGTGTGGTTGTGAAGGTTGCTTGAGATCATCTTGTCGTCCTTTACTCCGAAGGTGCCGAAGCATCTTGCATCTCACCGTCTACTCAGATCTTTTTGCTCGATCAAGCCTTTCTCCTAACCCTGTGTATCAGAAAGTTCTGTCTCTCGACAAAAATCTTCTCCAACATTGTCCCATCTCTTGGGTGTGGTCTCATGAGTTCATTAGCGATGTATGACACCGACGCTGAGTCTTCCCCCATACGAGGTTCATTTGATTATGAATGAGCCGGGGTGAACTGGTCTTAATTCCTAGGAAGATGATGTTGGTCCTTTGTACGATGTTCACTGGTTAAGTGCGGGCTAGCTAATGACCAATTGCGAGCTTACTGCGGATTGATTGTGAGCTAGGAGAGCTGATATCGAAGTTATGACGAGATTCTTGGGTATTTTGATAATGGGCATGGTCAAATTTCCGCGGGTAATCCTCGTTGAGTACCGGCTGCACACAATCCCTACTTTTTTTTGTATCGGTACGAGACCCCGGGCTCGGAGAACTGATTGCATGCAAAGAGCGGTTCAAGGCTGGACTTCAGGTCGACACACGCCCAACTGCCGCATGTTCGCGGGGCCCCTAGTAAGGGGGATATCTAGTGAGCTGAAAGTTGTGTGGATCGCTCGAAATCAAACATCACACTATACTGCTTGCCCTAGCGAGCTGAAACTCACATCGACGTCTGGAAGCCGGGCTTCACTCTCGACTATCGCGGGGCATCTGGCGAGGTAGATATTTAGCGAGCTGGAAGTCGCGTTGACGGCTCAAAATCAAACTTCACACTCCCAACTGTTGCATGTCTGCGGGGCCCCTGGCGAGGTGAATATATAGCGAGTTGAAAGTTGCGTCGACGTCCCAAAGCCAGACTTCACACTCCCGGCTGCCGCATGTCTATGGGTCCCCTAGCGAAGTGTATGTCTAGCAAGTTGAATGTCGCGTCAATGGCTCGAAGCCAGACTTCACACTCCCGACTACTGCATGTCCGCGGGGACCATGGCGGGTGTATATTTAGCTAGCCGAAAGTCTTGTTGACGACTTGAAATTGGACATCACACTCTCGACTGCCGCATGTTTGTGGGAGTCTCGACGGGGTAGATATCTAGCTAACTGAAAATCGTGTCGATGGTTCGAAGCTGGACTTCACATTCCTGTTTGCCGCATGTACGACAAGGTGAATTTTTAGCGAGCTGAAAGTTTCGCCGATGGCTCGAAGTCGGATTTCACACTCGGCCGTCGTATGTCTGTAGGCCTCCTAGCGAGGTGGATATTTAGCGAGCTGAAATTCGCATTGACGGGTCGAAGCCAGAATTCACACTTTAGTATGCTGCATACCCGCGAGGACCCTGGTGAGGTGGATAGTTTGCCAAATTTGTAAGATTCTTCAGGAAAGGGTGAGGTGAAAAATATCAAGAATTAGATTGTTTGACCCGTAATTCGCCGAGATCTTAAATAACTAATGTACAACCCCATATTTGCTGAGTGGGCTCGTCAAGGCACCATGCAGTCGGGGCCAGCCTGGACCGAGTGAGTAGGAGGGGCGAATGGGGAACATCTCCCTGCACTCGCCCCAGGCAATTAGGGGGGCGAGTAGGGAAAACTTCCCCGTACTCGCCTCGTCCCATGAGGGCGAGCGAGTGCCCGCATCATTAGGGACTCGCCAATCTCAGGCGAGCGGGGGTAGCCCAACCTCGACTTGTCTATGGTGATTATAATCAACTTCCCAGGGAATCCATTTTGGCTTGCCATCAGCCTCTCCAAGCAACGAGATTTCGTTGTCGGCAGACCAATTTGAGCCGCACTTAGTCAAACAAAAAGGTGAGATTTCGCTATCCACAGACCAACTTTAGAAAACTATAACTAGACCCCCAATGGCACCTTTGGGGAGGACTTCTTTTCCACTTCTCTCTTCTTTGGCTAGCTTTGGTTGGCAAGGGCTCCAACTCTTTGATCACCGTGGTTTCTGGGTGTGTAGTCGGAAGTCCTCTAATGCCCTCCAAGGTGCCCGACTCAGCATTGGCTTGGGAGGAAAAACTCTCTTAGATCTTCTGTGTGTGTGGCAGGACCTCCTCGCTACAGCTCGCGGGTCTGTTCTTAGTTTTCCACCCTTGCAGGGGAATTTCTTTTGCTCGTCTGCCCCTTCTCGTCCCATCTCACCCGGGTCGAACACTAGATCAGTAAACTTTGGTCACCCCCAGGTCCGAACGCAAGGACAAAATTTTGATTCCAACATTTTGGTGCGATGCACATGGACTGTGATCGGAGGAAGAAACTCTATTGCAATTTGCAAGACCTCATGGCGAGCCATGATGAGAAGCATGTGAGGCGAGCTCTAGCTGGGAGAGTGCCAGATGAGGCAAGATCCAGTTTGACGAGTTCCAGCTGGGCGAGTGCCAGAGGAGACAAGCGCCAGCTTGGCAAGATCCGACTTGGCGAGCTCCAGCTTGGCGAGCTCCCGCTGGGCGAGTGTCGGATGAGGCAAACTCCAGCTGGGAGAGTACCGAGTACCAGATGAGACGAGATCCAGCTTGGCGAGCTCTCGCTGGGCGAGTGACAGATGAAGCGAGCTCCAGCTGGGAGAGTGCCAGATGAAGCGAGCTCCAGCTGGGAGAGTGCCAGATGAAGCGAGCTCCAGCTGGGAGAGTGACAGATGAGGCGAGATCCAGCTTGGCGAGCCCAGTTGGGCGAGTGCCAGAGGAGGTGAGTACCAGCTTGGCAAGCTCCAGTCTAAGGCTCTGTTTGGGACAGCGGCTGCGGATCAGAAATCTGCTCTCTGATCCGCAGCCGCTATTAATCATGTTTGTTTTATGTGGCGTTTTAGGAATCGCGGATCAATAAACAGTAGAATAATCTATTCCTCCAGCGCTATCTCCCCCCCCCCCCCCGCGTCAGGCGTCCGAAAAATCGCGCTCCTTTCCGCCTATTCTCTCCCACGCGCGATTCTCCCAAATCCTTCCTCCCGATCCCGATCCCGTCGCGCCTCCTCCAGCCGATTTCCGGCGCACCTTCCCGCAGAGGTCCAGATCCCCTGCGTCGTCCAGCCGCAGAGCTCCAGATCGCCGGCGTTACCTGCCTTCCCGCCCATTTCCGGCGTCATCCATCCTTCCCGCAGAGCTCCAGATCTCCGGCTCCTCCCGATCTGCCTCCAGATCTCCGGCTCCAGATCTTCGGTGTGTTGTGCTTCTCTACCCGATCTCCTCCTCCACATTCCTCTGCCCTAGCTGGATCTTCTTCTCCATTGCAAGGTATATTTCCTCCACCAGATTTTATTTTTGGTGTATCTCATGGTCTATCTCATCATGTTTCTGTTTATTTTTGGTGTATCTCATGATGTTTGTGTTTATTGGTGTATCTCATGTGTGTGTTAGGCTTTTTTGTGTATTTTCGAACAAGTGATCAAAAGGATTAGAAAAAGGAGTCGCCGGATGTTGCAAGACCTTTTTTTTCTATTTGCTAGAACTATGTAAAAGACTCTTGTTATCAGTTATTTTTATATATTTATATATTTTAGTTTTTTAAAAAAACAGCTTCCAAAAATTGTTTCTCCAAACAGCTAAAAATAGAAAATCGCTCTTCAAAGCGCACTTCTGCACAGAACACCCAAACACTCTGCAGCTTTTCAAAACTGCTCCCCAGAGATCTATTTCAAAACAGCTCTATCCGGACAGCAGCTTTTCAATCCGCCAGAGCTGCCCCAAACAGACCCTAAGTTGTTAAAGGCGCTCCTCAGGCACGCCTAAGGATCCAGGCTCACCAGGTTCTGATGCACCTTCGTGCATCTTTGGAGCATAAAAGGCGCACCTGATTGAATTCTGCTATAATTATTTTTATCAAAATAAAGAAAAAAATAATATAACAATTCAATAATTTGTACATGATGTAGTAGTGTTTGTGAAGTAGGGAGGGCTGTGCAGTGGACTCCTAGAATGCAAGCTAGTGACGTGGAGGGGTGGATTCGCTCAAACCTAACCACTATATGACATGACAAATTACAATCAGGCGAATTAATTAATAAACGCAACGAAACATCATAGTATAACACAACATTCACCCATAATAAAATAAACAATTTTCTTTAGGCGCTTTGGCAATAGCTTTCCTCCGCTCGGAGGGCTAGGTTAGGCGCGCGGCGAATTATGGCGTCCTGCAAGTTAAGAGATTCACAGGCAAATAGCAACAAACTATAATTCCTTTAAGCAAGAGTTCCACAAAGTGCGCAATGCTTTCACAACCAGACAATAACTAACACTGCAAATCACGAGCAATATAAAATCTGAAATAAAACTAGAGCTGCATGGATCGTAATAAATCTGAAATTGTGGAGGTGGTATGGGGTTTCCAGATGGTGAGAGACTGGAGCGGGTAAGGGAAAGTGGTTCCACGGAAGGGGAAGGGGTGGTGGCTGTAGGTATAGGTGATGGAGGGCTAGATTAGCGGGAGCCGGACGGGATCTGGACGAATAAGCCCAGATCGGGACAGATCCGACACTTACGGTGGGGCAGGGGAAGGGAGGGTGGCGCCGGGGTGGTTGGCGTGCGGCTGTAGGGAGGGGAAGCTGGGGTGGAACGGCGGCTGTTGGGAGGCGGGCTGGACGGGCGGCTGTAGAGCAGCGGGACTAGGAGGGGCTGGCGGCGGCGGGAGTTGGAGCGGGGTAGAGGGCTGGCGGCGGCAGGGGTTGGGGCGGAGTAGAGGCTGGCGACAGCAGGGTTTGGAGCGGGGTAGGGGGCTGGCGGACGGTAGGGGAAGAGGGAAAACAGTGAGGAGGAAGGATACTTACCCAAGGAGTCGTCACCAAGGGGTTCCGGGCGTCGGCACCACAGAAAGATCACCGGAAATGAGGAAGAACCCTTCTCCAAATTTCAGCAATGCCCAAAACTGCAGCCCTAGGTTCTTATTTATAATGAAATAGAATTAGGGCAACCAAGATGGACGGCTATGATTGGCCGTCGATCTCGGCGCCAAAACAACACTAAATATTATCCGAAATACAACATGCTATATATGAAAATTCATCAAAACGACGAGCCGGACGAAACCACGGTGGCGGATCGGCGATCCGGTCACGCCCTCCTGCGAGAATACACGACCGTGGGGTCCGCCCTGCGCCGTGTCGCGCCAGATGGTCCCCCATCAACTCCCCCGGACTGAAAAGTCTTCATCTCCGATGAATGGAGACGCTCGTACTGAAGTCGAAGTCCCGGGGCGAGTTGATCCAACTCTGCAGCAGCAATCCAGGTGTCGTCAGTGTAGGGTCGTCCAAGCCAACGAACCAAGTAACGACACACGAGCCCATCCGTAGAGGGGACGAACTCATGCGTAATGATCTCAGTAATCTGCTCGGCCCGGTGAAAGCGATCCGGTGATGGTGGTGGTGCCTCAGGTGAAGCCAATGGTGCTGAGCTCCTGGGGAAGTGGGAATCAAGTGGAGGTTGGGTGGCGGGAGAAAGGGGCGGTGGTGTAGGCTCGGAAGGGCCGCTAAGGTAGGGATCAGGGTACTCGTGAGGTGCAAAGTAGGGTGTCAGGTCCTCGACATTGAACACAGGGTGGATACCCATGCTCGCAGGAATGTCCAGCTCATAGGCATTCAACCCGATTCGTCTCACAACTGAGTAGGGCCCAATTCGCCTGGTGCTTAGTTTCTTAGCAGGCCCCTGAGGGAGCCGCTTCGCACGGACTCGTACCATCACCTGTTCGCCAACCAGAAAATGTTTTTCCCGTTTATGCTTGTCTGCCTGTTCTTTATAATGCTCATTGCTTAAATTAATTTTACGCCTGATGGACTCATGCAACTCATGCAAGTGACGTGTGAAGGATTCGGCCGACTCACTAGGGCGTGACTCACTCGGGACGGGTATAAGATCAATGGGCTTCCTAGGGTCATAACCAGATACGACCTGAAACTGGCTCAGACCAGTCGTCCTATTGATGGAACTGTTATATGCAAACTCAGCTATAGGGAGCACTGAGTCCCAACTAAACGCATGCTCACCAACTAAACACCGCAGCAGATTACCTAAACTTCTATTCACCACCTCAGTCTGACCGTCCGTCTGAGGGTGGTATGCAGATGAGAATTTAAGAGTAGTCCCGGTTTTACGCCATAACGTCTTCCAAAAGTAGCTAACGAACCGCACATCTCGATCGGACACGATAGACTTTTGGAGACCGTGTAATCTAAAGACCTCACTCATAAATAAGGCCGCGATGCGGGGGCATCGGTGGTCTTACTACACGCGATAAAATGCGCCATCTTTGAGAACCTGTCGACCACAACAAAGATAGAATCGTGCTTCCGCTGGGTGCGTGGAAGCCCAAACACAAATTCCATACTAATGTCCTCCCAAGGACGATGGGGAACGGGTAGAGGGGTGTATAAGCCCGTGTTCTGCTTCGTTCCCTTGGCCGTTTGGCATACACGACAATGTCGGACGATATGAGCCACATCTTTCTTCAGACTCGGCCAATAGAAACGATCCTCTACCATAGCAATCGACTTGTCCCTCCCAAAATGACCGGCAGCACCCCCGACGTGTAATTCCCATACTAAATAGTCACGATACGTGGTGTTGAGCACGCACAAACGTGAGCCCCGGAATAAGTTCCTATCAATGATCTGAAACCCCTCAATAGGATCAGTAGGGTACCTCGATAGCGCAGTGTATAATTCAGCAAAATCAGGACAAGTGGGGTAGTCCATAATCATCCTCTCGAAACCATCCACCTGGGCCCGCAATGTGTGTAGTAGAGAGACTCGACGACTGAGTGCGTCGGCGGGTTTGTTCTCAACACCAGCGCGATGTTTGAGAACGTAGTGGAAGTCCTGCAGATACTCTACCCACTTCGCGTGGCGGTGACTCAGCTTCCTCTGAGAGTCGAGGTAGCGCAGGGCCTGGTGGTCAGAATACAGTACAAACTCCCTGGGGAGGAGGTAGTGTCTCCAATAACGTAATGACTGGACGATAGCATAAAATTCTCGATCGTAGTTCGAGTATTTTTGCTTGGCTTCGTTCAGTTTCACACTAAAGTAAGAAACTGAGTGTCCCTCTTGACTCAACACTCCCCCAATACCCACACCTGACGCGTCACAAGCGACCTCGAAAGCTCTGCTAAAATCGGGGAGTCGGAGAACGGGAGCGGATGTCAGCTTGTCCTTAATTTCCTCAAATGCACGAGTGGCCGCGGCGGTCCACTGAAACTCTCCCTTACGCAAACAACTAGTAAACGGGGCCATGATCGAACTAAACCCCCTAACGAATCTCCTGTAAAAGGTCGCAAGTCCATGAAAGCTACGAGCCTCATGAATGGTCGATGGTGTGGGCCACTCGCGTATGGACTGGACCTTCTCAGGGTCAACAGACACGCCTGAGGAGGAGATAATGAATCCCAGAAAGTGGACTGACTCGGATAAGAAGGAGCACTTCTTCATATTGATAAACAATTTCTCCTGTCGGAGAATGTCGAATAGGAGTCTCAAGTGCTCGAGGTGAGCCAGCTCGGTATGGCTATAAATCAGGATGTCGTCAAAGTAAACGACTAGGAATTTGCCCATATAGGGCCGCAGGATCTGGGTCATGACTCGCATGAACGTGCTCGGAGCATTCGAGAGCCTAAATGGCATGACCAGCCCCTCGTACAAGCCGTCTTTCGTTTAAAGGCCGTTTTCCACTCGTCTCCTTCTCGAACTCTGATCTGGTGGTACCCGCTTCGGAGATCGACCTTCGAGAAGATTTGGGCTCCGGACATCGTGTCTAATAGGTCATCCAGACGAGGGTTCGGGAAACGATACTTCACCGTGATCTTGTTGATAGCTCTACTATCAATACACATATGCCAACTGCCGTCCTTCTTCGGGGTAAGAAGGGCGGGGACGGCACATGGGCTCAGGCTCTCGCGGATAAACTGCTTCCGGAGAAGCTCGTCAACTTGCCTCTTGAGCTCGGCGTGCTCAACAGGATTCATGCGGTAGTGTGGTAGATTTGGGTGCGAGGCCCCCGGGACTAAATCTATAGCATGTTGGATGTCCCGCAGAGGGGATAACTCGTCAGGGAGCTCCTCTGGCATAACATCCGCAAACTCACCTAATAAGGGTCGAACGGCGGGGTGGATCTCAGGTGTAGGGCAATCAGATAACATAGTAGCTGCCACTATATACATGATACCAGCATCAGTGCTGTCTCTCATAAACTCACCACGCCTCAGGATATGCACGGGTCTCGAGGTAGTCGTGCTGGTGGAAGGCTCAATCCGACCCTTAGGTCTCTCTCTGGGCTGAGTAGGAGATAAAGTGATCTTTCGCCCTTTGTCATAAAAGACACACGTGTTCGAGCGACCGAAGCACGTGACGTCGCGATCGAAAAGCCAAGGGCGACCCAATAGAACGTGGGCGACATCCATGGGGATGACGTCGCACCAGACCCGGTCCTCAAAGGAAGCGATGCTGATCGGTACGAGACAACGCTGGGTTACCTATATCGCTGTCTTGTCTACCCAGATGACACGATAGGGGTGTGGGTGAGGCTCCGCCTTCACCTGCATACGGTCTAAACCCTTTTGAGCCACGATATTCACGCAACTCTCACTATCGATGGCCAATTTGCAGGGTACGCCTGCACTCGGGAAGTACGTGTAGAAAATGGTGGTGCGACGCCAATCCTCGTCGGCACGTGGCGTATGTAGGAGGCGTCGGACCACTCCCACCTCTAAGGAACGCTCAGCGTCGCTCTCCCAACCCTCGCCAACGGTGGCAGTAATCTCCTCAGTAGCCTCTTCATCTCCCTCTAGTCCTTGCTCCTCATCTTCAATCAACAGGTTCCGCGTGGGGCAGTGTGCCGCCACGTGTCCTCGGCCAGAGCATCTAAAACACTGGATACCCCCAGGCCTCTGGCTCTCAGTAGCGACAGCCTTCCCCGTCATGTCAGGAGTGACTCGTGGGGGTGGGGCGGCTGTAGCAGTCTGGGCTGGAGCGGGCTTCCTAAACGTCGACGACTCCGTCCGGGAGGGGAACTGTTTCGTACCAGATGTACGAAGGTACTGCTCGTACTCTAGGGCGAGCTGGAATATCTGGTCTACAGTCTCCATGCGATGGGGAATCAGCTCTCTCCGGAGCTCCGAACGGAGGCCAGCCTTGAATCGAGAGGCAGTGGCAATGGGCTCCTCCGAAATATCGCTCCTAACAACCAGCTCGTCAAATTGAGCCATATACTCGGCTACCGTAAGCGTCCCCTGACGTAAGCTCTGCAGCTGATCTAGTAGCTGGTCACGGTAAGAGGCAGGGAAATACTTATCCTTGACTCTCTCCTTCATGTCCTCCCAACGGGTGATGGGGTAGGAGCCGTCTCTCTCAACAGCTCTCTCTACACTAATCCAGAACACCTTGGCCTGCCCGACTAACTTCATTTTAGCAAACCGGACACAACGCTCATCACTCATATCATACCAATCAAAGTAATGATCCATGTCAAGGAGCCAATCACTAAAGGCCTTTGGATCCAGGCGGCCATCGAATGTCGGGGCGTCAAGGCGAATCCGACGAGTGATGTCAAAGGTGTGGTCACCTCTCCGCGGGTCAGGGTAATCATCAGGATAGTCGTCACGGTCGTAATCGTGCCGGGCGGGCGGGAGCCCGCGCTCACGTCGTCCCGGCGGATAATACTCATCTCGACGCTGGTCATGGCGGCCGTGTGGAGGTACACGGTTCCTAAAGTCAGGCTGACGTGGCATGCGGTATTCATCCCGCTGGGGCGGGGGTCGAACACGCGCTGGCTCTAGGTGTCGCCTTGCCGGTGGGGTTGGGACTCGCATGGGAGTATCACGACGATAGCGGTCTGCTGCTTGCGGATCATCTCTGAACCGCTGGCCGCGACGGGGGAAATCATCAGGGTCGTCCGCGATCTCATCGTCATGCTGTGAGGGAGTATCCCTGACGTTCTCTAACTGGTCGAGGCGGCGATTTACCGCGGCGATATCGTGACGCACGTTATCGAACTGGGTACCCAATGCATCAAAACGTTCTAGGATAAGGTGCTGAAAGTCAGTGGGAGCGGTGCCCGAATTCGAGCCCGCTGCCCGGTCATTGGTGACTGGCGGATCTACCATGCTTCTAAATGCCCTACCACTACGGAGCATGCAAAAATGGCCCAACCTCGCTTTGATACCAAAATGATGTAGGGAGGGCTGTGCAGTGGACTCCTAGAATGCAAGCTAGTGACGTGGAGGGGTGGATTCGCTCAAACCTAACCACTATATGACATGACAAATTACAATCAGGCGAATTAATTAATAAACGCAACGAAACATCATAGTATAACACAACATTCACCCATAATAAAATAAACAATTTTCTTTAGGCGCTTTGGCAATAGCTTTCCTCCGCTCGGAGGGCTAGGTTAGGCGCGCGACGAATTATGGCGTCCTGCAAGTTAAAAGATTCACAGGCAAATAGCAACAAACTATAATTCCTTTAAGCAAGAGTTCCACAAAGTGCGCAATGCTTTCACAACCAGACAATAACAAACACTGCAAATCACAAGCAATATAAAATCTGAAATAAAACTAGAGCTGCATGGATCGTAATAAATCTGAAATTGTGGAGGTGGTATGGGGTTTCCGGATGGTGAGAGACTGGAGCGGGTAAGGGAAAGTGGTTCCACGGAAGGGGAAGGGGTGGTGGCTGTAGGTATAGGTGATGGAGGGCTAGATTAGCGGGAGCCGGACGGGATCTGGACGAATAAGCCCAGATCGGGACATATCCGACACTTACGGTGGGGCAGGGGAAGGGAGGGTGGCGCCGGGGTGGTTGGCGTGCGGCTGTAGGGAGGGGAAGCTGGGGCGGAACGGCGGCTGTTGGGAGGCGGGCTGGACGGGCGGCTGTAGAGCAGCGGGACTAGGAGGGGCTGGCGGCGGCGGGAGTTGGAGCAAGGTAGAGGGCTGGCGGCGGCAGGGGTTGGGGCGGAGTAGAGGTTGGCGGAAGCAGGGTTTGGGGCGGGGTAGGGGGCTGGCGGACGGTAGGGGAAGAGGGAAAACAGTGAGGAGGAATGATGCTTACCCAAGGAGTCGTCACCAAGGGGTTCCGGGCGTCGGCACCACGGAAAGATCACCGGAAATGAGGAAGAACCCTTCTCCAAATTTCAGCAATGCCCAAAACTGCAGCCCTAGGTTCTTATTTTTAATGAAATAGAATTAGGGCAACCAAGATGGACGGCTATGATTGGTCGTCGATCTCGGCGCCAAAACAATACTAAATATTATCCGAAATACAACATGCTATATATGAAAATTCATCAAAACGACGAGCCGAACGCAACCACGGTGGCGGATCGGTCACGCCCTCTTGCGAGAATACACGACCGTGGGGTCCGCCCTGCGCCGTGTCGCGCCAGATGGTCCCCCATCAGTTTGTTAAACACGATCGAGCGTCAAGACTTAAATATGATCCTAGTGAAAACATTGATTTTATTTTTTAAGTGATAAATGATAGTAATGAATGATTAATGAGTAGAATAGATGAAGAATCTGATCAGGGAGATGAACTGATGTTTAATGATAATTATTTAAAATGGATGTGATTGTGTCTTACCTTCGTCAGTCGCGCGCCTGCGCCTTGAGCCTTGCGTCTAGGCTCCAAGACTCCTTTGCGCCTTGGTGTAACTTGCACCTTGAATAATTAAGGCTCTAGTTGAGGCGAGCTACAGCTTGGCGAGCTCCTGTTGGGCGAGTGCCAGATAAGGCGAGCTCCAGCTGGGAGAGCGCCAGATGAGGCGAGATCCAACTTGGCGAGCTCCCTGGGCGAGTGCCAGATGAGGCGAGCTCCAATTGGGAGAGTTCCAGATGAGGCGAGATCCTGCTTGGCGAGCTCCACCTGGGCGAGTGACAGAGGAGGCGAGCACCAGCTTGGCAAGCTCTAGCTAGGCGAGAACCAGCTGAGGCGAGTTCCAACTCAGGGGAGCTCAAAATGGGCGACTTCTTCATGTCGATGACCTCAGTAGGTGAGTACGAGGTATGGGGACCTCAGGTGGCGAGCTAAATCTACTCGCAGGTACCCACTCGCTTATATTCTACTCGTATATGTTTTACTCGCAAGATGCGAGATAAACCTATGTAGACAACCACATCTTGGGAAGCTTAAGGTCAGGTGAGATGAAATCTAACTCGAATCTAGGCGACTTCGCGACACTTGCTCCGACCTGGTTTTCACTTTTTTTGGTGCCAATGCTTTCTCATATATAGTACATGCTAACACTCACGGGTGCTTTGGCAAAACCCAAGAGTGCTTCGATGTGATTTGTTATACTGCTGGCTTTGGCATTTCATCCACAACGACAACCGCCACAAGAGGATCAAGGTGAAGTGTATACTCACAGGATCTCTTCAAAAACTTTATTTGTTCCACGGCTTCATGTCCACAAGGTGTTCAACACCCCAATATTATTTCACGAGCTCATCTCGCGAGGTCACATGGTATTCTTTCTTATTCCGGGAGCCCATCTCGCAAGGTCACAGAGTGTTCTATCTTATTCCGCGAGCTCATCTCATGAGGTCACATGGTATTCTATCTTATTCTGCGAACTCATCTCGCGAGGTCACATGGTGTTCTATTTTATTCCGTGAGTTCATCTTGCGAGGTCGCGGGGTGTTCTTTCTTATTCTGCGAGCTCGTCTCGCAAGGTCATAAGGTATTCTCTATTAATTATACATGTCCATACTCGTGTGTTCTTCACTGCAGTAACTATTGTCATTACATCTCTTCAAGGGCTCATACTGGCAATGACATCTCCAACAACTCATCTCTACAAGATCCAGAATAAATCTATATTCAGCGAGTGCTCACTCGCAATGGGTGTTCATACTCGTGATGACCTTATTTAGCAGCTTATACTTCATGATGAAGACTCAAAGGTTTATTGGTCATGACTCACTTCGGCGGGTAAAGTCATCATAGGTCAAGTCAGGTAAAACATGAGTTTTTTATTTTAGTCACTACATAAATCAACGTAAACCTCTCGCTTAAATGTTCTTTTGGTTGAGGGAAGCCCCCAAAAAGATTCTGTTGACTGGGCTCTCACCAGCCAACATGGCATGTTGATCTCTCGGGTTGCAGGTTGAAAAATATGTGTTTAGTTGAAAAAAAGCCTCCGAAAAGATTTCGCTGACCGGACTCTCACAAGTTGGCAGGTCAGGTTGATCTCTCGGTTGGCAGGTTTAAAAATGTGTTTGGAAAGAAAGAAGCCCCCGAAAATATTCCACTGATCGGGCTCTCACAAGCCAGCAGGGCAGGTTGATCTCTCAGGTGGCCGGTTGAAAAATGTGTTTGGTTGAAAAAAGCCTCCTTTTAGATTCTGCTACCCGGGCTCTCACAAGCTAATACTGCAGGTTGATCTCTTGGTTGGCAGGTTGAAAAATGTGTTTTGTTGGAAAGGAGCCCCCAAAAAGATTTTGTTGATCGGGCTCTCACAACCCGACAGGGTAGATTGATCTCTCGGTTGACCGGTTGAAAATTATGTGTTTGGTTAGAAAGAAGCCCCGAAAAGATTCCGCTGATCGGGATGTCATAAGCCGGCATGGCAGGTTGATCTCTCGGGTGGAGAGATGAAAAATAAGTGATCTAGTTAGCAAAAGACTCCGAGAAGGTTTCGCTGACTGAGCTCTCACAAGCTTGCATGGAAGATTAGTCACACCTTCAATTGAGCTTGGATCCTGGGAGGTATTGAGCTCTCTCCACCTCCAGTTGAGCTCGACTCATGGGAGGTGTTGAGTTTCCTCTATCTCCAGCTGAGCTTGTCTCCTGCGAGGTGTTGAACTCTCTCCACCTCCAGTTGAGCTCGGCTCCTGCGAGATGTTGAGCTTCTTCCACCTCCAGTTGAGTTCGGCTCCTGGGAGGTGTTGCACTCTCTCCACCTCTAGTTGAGCCGGGCTTCTGGGAGGTGTTGAGTTTCCTCCATCTACAGTTGAGCTTGGTTCCTGGGAGGTATTGAGCTCTCTCCACCTCCAATTGAGCTCGACTCCTGGGAGGTGTTGAGCTTCTTCCACCTTCATTTGAGCTCGGCTCCTGGGAGGTGTTGAGCTTCCTCCACCTCCAGTTGAGCTTGACTCCTGGGAGGTGTTGAGCTTCTTCTACCTTCATTTGAGCTCGGCTCCTGGGAGGTGTTGAGATTCCTCTACCTCCAGTTGAGCTTGACTCCTGGGAGGTGTTGAGCTCTCTCCACCACCAGTTAAGCTTGGCTCCTAGGAGGTGTTGAGTTTCATCCACCTCCAGTTGAGCTCAGCTTCTGGGATATGTTGAGCTTCATCTACCTCCACTTGAGGTTGGCTCCTGGGAGGTGTTGATCTTGCTCCCCCTCCAGTTGAACTCGACTCCTGGGAGGTGTTGAGCTTCCTCCACCTCCAGTTGAGCTCGACTCCTGAGGTGTTGAGCTTCCTCCACCTCCTGTTGAGCTTGGCTCCTGGGAGGTGTTGAGATCTCTCCACCTCCAGTTGAGCTTGGCTCGTGGCAGGTGTTGAGCTTCCTCCACCTCCAGTTGAGCTCGACTCCTGGGAGGTGTTGGGCTTCCTCCACCTCCAGTTGAGCTTGGCTCCTGGGAGGTGTTGAGATCTCTCCACCTCCAGTTGAGCTCGGCTCCCGGGAGGTGTTGAGCTTCCTCTACCTCCAGTTGAGCTCGGCTCCTTGGAGGTGTTGAGCTTCCTCCACCTGCAGTTGAGCTTGGCTCCTAGGAGGTGTTGAGCTCTCTCCACCTCCAGTTAAGCTTGGCTCTTGGGAGGTGTTGAGTTTCCTCCATCTCCAGTTGAGCTCGGCTCTTGGGTGGTGTTGAGTTTCCTCCATCTCCAGTTGAGCTTGGCTCCTGGGAGGTGTTGAGCTCTCCACCTCCAGTTGAGCTCGGCTCCTGAGAGGTGTTGAGCTTCTTCCACCTCCAGTTAAGCTTGGTTCCTGGGAAGTGTTGAGCTCCCTCCGCCTCCAGTTGAGCTTGACTCTTGGGAGGTGTTGAGATCTCTCCACCTCCAGTTGAGCTTGTCTCCTGGGAGGTGTTGAGCCCTCTCCAGCTCCAGTTGAGCTTGACTCCTGGGAGATGTTAAGCTCCTCCACCTCCAGTTGAGCTCGGCTCCTGAGAGGTGTTGAGCTTCCTCCATCTGTAGTTGAGCTCGGCTCCTGGGAGGTGTTGAGCTTCCTCCACCTCCAGTTGAGCTTGGCTTCTGGGAGGTGTTGAGCTTCCTCCACCTTCAGTTGAGCTTGGCTCCTGGGAGGTGTCGAGTTATCTCCACCTCCAGCTGAGCTCAGCTTTTGGAAGGTGTCGAGCTTGTTCCACTCTCCTCCACCAGTTGAGCTCCACTCCTGGGAGAGGCAATGAGTGTTGTGTCGTCTAGTGCCGATCTCTCCGAACCACGAGTCCTACTTTATTTTTTTCGAGCTCATGTTGAGCCTGAAAAAAGCGGGGATTGTTTATGGCCTGTAATTCGTTGAGATCTTAAATAACTAATGTACAACCTTATATTTATCGAGTGGGCTCGTTAAGGTACCATGTAGTCGGGGCCATCCTGGCCCGGGCGAGTAGGAAGGGCGAGTGGGGAACATCTCCCCGCACTCGCCCCTGGCGAGTACGGGGGCAAGTATTGAAAACCTCCCCGTACTCTCCCCGACCCAGGAGGGCGAGCAAGTGCCCGCATCATCCGGGACTCGTCACTCTTAGGCAAGCGGGGGTAGCCCAACCCCGACTCGCCTCTGCTGATTATGATCAACTTCCCAAGGAATCCGTTTTGGCTTGTCATTAGCCTCTCCAAACAGCCGGATTCCGCTGTTGGGAGACCAATTTGGGCTGCACTTAGTAAAACCAAAAGGCGGGATTTCGCTATCTACAGACTAACTTTAGAAAACTATAAATAGACCCCCAAGGGCACCTTTGGGGAGGACTTCTTTTCAACTTCTCTCTCCTTTGGCTAGTTTTAGTTGGCAAGGGTCCAGCTCACTGATCACCGTGGTTTTCGAGTGTGTAGTCGGGAGTCCTCAAGTGCCTTCCAAAGTGCCCGACTCAGCATTGGGTTGGGAAGGGATACTCCCTTAGATCTTCTGTGATGTAGACTAGGGTTAGGGTTTCAAAAATTAAAATACTTTCAAGCAAAATAATTTATTGGATATAAAAGAAAATTGGGATTTTGAAAAGACTATGTTGAGTTTTTTTAAAAAATTAGAGAATCTGAGCGGTCCAATTCGAAACTTTCGTGCTTAAACTACTTTCAACGATAGACTTCCACAAACATCGTTAATTTTTTATTCAAATACGATCCCTCAAGCGATTTGTGAGTTCAAGTACGATCCGAACTTCCGCAAGCAAGCACAAATAATAACTTATATAAAAAAGGCGGTAATAAAGGCGATTGAACGTTCAGGACAAGCTCTTAATTATTTATGTGGTTGCATGAACTTAAAACTAAATAGTGCGAGCAATAACGGGAGAAGGATACCACAAGAGACAGTTCGTTCCAAATACATCTGTAGAGGTGCGGGCAGAACCTTCGGTCGTTTGCTGGAAGAGCAATCTGGAGTGGACAGCAATCGGCAAGGAGGAGGGGCCTGACTGGCCACCAGAGGGAGGAACTGGAGTGGGCTGTCGGCCGTTTGCTGGAGTATGAGTCAGAGTCGACAGCAATCGACACGGGGGTGGAGCCTGGTTGGCTGCTGGCGTCAAGAGGTGAGGTCTCCCACCGATGTCGACTGTGGAGGTCGTCGTCCGTCAGGTTTGGTGAAGGTCGTCGGTGTGTCGGAAGGTCGGGCGTCGAGATCTGGAGACAGGAGTGACATGGGCCTCTGGAGCGTCGTCAAGGCTGCTAGGGCTGCGGCGGAGCGGGGCTGGGCCGTCGGTAGAAAACGAAGACAACGGCTGACTTCGGCTTGCGGCGGTGGTTGGCGGGCTTGAGCGGCGGAAGAAATAGTTTCACGGGGAGGAAGCGCCGACAATGCAAAGAAATTGAATTAGAATTCAATTTCTCTGCTGTCCTGTCCCTCTTTCCCAAGTGCTGGCCTCTTTTTTTAATAGAGAATGATATTTAATTGGCTGATTTGCCCGATTATTTTCTTCCTAAAATTGTTCAATAACTTTTGCATAAATTGTTTCCAAAGTGCACTTTTCCAAGTATTTATCAGTTCAAAAAATATCTCTCAAATATAACATTTTCTCATATAATTATTCTATTTTTAATTTTAACTTTTAAATTGATGTGTTTTAAATAATTTTAAGCTTGCCCGTTACGCCCTAACGGCTAAAATTAGTGGACCTATTTTTTCAAGGTCTTATCGGACGGTCAACCCGCTGAGCCGAACAATTGTAAATAAAGCAGGTGTGTGACGAAAGAATACATGAAAATAAATGCACGGAAAAAATACACGAAAGTAAATGCATAAGTAAAAATTCACGACGCATAGTGACGTCATGCAATTTTGGTTGCGATGGCGGATGCATCATTCTGGGTGTGTGGCGGGACCTTCTCGCTGCAACTCGCGGGTCTGTTCTTAGTTTTCCACCCTTGCAAGGGAATTTCTTGTGCTCGTCTGCCCCTTCTCGTCACATCTCAGCCCGGTCGACCACTAGATCAGTATACTTTGGTCACCCCCAGGTCCGAACGCAGAGACCAAAAATCTTGGTTCCAACATAGATTATTTGAGAAAATTCCGCTAGCCAGCTCAAAGCTCGGTTTACAAAGATCATACCTTAGCCGCTCTGAGGCGAGACTCTACGGACAATAACTTTTTAGACCGTCACTTCTCGATGTGTTTCCAAGATCCTCTCCCGTGTATATGAGATGCATCCTCAAAGTACCACGAGATTCGCGGTATTTGTATATGATGATTCCAAATAACAAAGCACACCAAATACCTTTTTAGATATGTATTAAGCATGTACAACGAAGAGGAAAAGATTTTTAATTTTATTTTTTATATGTATAATACTAACCTCTACATATCTTGGATCGATAGTTCAAAAAGGCTGAGGTATTGATAAAGATGTGACACATAGAATCCAAGCGGGTTGGTTGAAGTGGAGAGGCGCGTTAGGGATCTTATGTGATCGTAAAGTACCACTAAAACTTAAGGGCAAGTTTTACCGTACTGCAATTAGACCCGCGATGCTCTATGGTTCTTAGTGTTGGGCAGTGAATTGTGTACATGTGCAAAAAAATGGGAGTTGCGAAGATGATAATGCTTAGGTGGATGTGTGGACACACGAGATTGGACAAAATTAGGAATGAATGTATCAAAGATAATACAGGAGTAGCACCAATTGTAGAGAAGATGCGAGAAGTTCGTCTAAGATGGTTTGGACATGTACAAAGGAGACCATTAGAGGCACTTGTTAGGCGTTGTGAGAGTCTAGTCACTAGGCATGCTAAACGAGGGAGGGGTAGACCAATAAAGATTTGGAATGAAACTATAAGGAAAGACATTATGTACTTAGGCATTAGTGAGATTATGGCAAAATATAGGGCACAATGGCAACAAAGGATCCATATAGCCGGCCGCACTATAGTGGGATAATGACTTGAGTGTTGTATAATACTAACCTCCATCTGCGTGTTAGCGGGGGTATGTGGCTCAACAAAACAACATGTGTGGTTCGATTGGGGACTCAAAAGTCTAAAGGTGCTGGAATTTGAACTGGCGTTGTGCTCAAACATGTAATCCGGCTGGTGTGGAGCTTATAGAAGAACAAAGTATGCCTGGCGGGATATGCAGAGGCGTTGACTTGGTGCATCGATGTGGTCATTGGAAGAGGAGGTGTGCATTGGACAGGACACATGCATAGGAGCCTATGAGGGCGGCGATCATATCAATGGTTAGTTGAAGAATGTGATCGTTGTTTGGGAGACACGCAAAAGCTGTGCTCTGATGCTGAGAGGCGGCCGCTGGTTGGGAGACATGCACAGGAAGTCGGGAACGATGATGACAGGCCAGCACTCCTCGTGGCATGTCAATGTCGACACCACAAATGTTGGACAATGATCTTCTATGGATGCCTAAGTAGGGCCGTCAAGATACGATGATGGCGGGTCGACACTCCTCGAGATACTGAAAGCGTTCGAAAACGATCTTCTCTGGATTTCGACTGAATCTGAACCTTTTTTTCGACCTGTGTTTCGATGTTGAGAACAGAGGGTGTGGGTTTTCAAATCACATACTGTTGTAGTTAGACAACAAAGGCTTCGACTGGATCTAAACAGGGAATGAGTACTGCAGAAATTGTGCATGGATCTGAGGAAGGAGGCTCTGATGTCAAGTTGTTACAGGCAAAAGCGTAGGACGTTGGTCGCTTCGCCGGAGGGTGGCCTGAGGCGATGATGACGATATTATGCATTTAGAACCTCAGCTGTCTAGGGTGTGCTCAAAGAGGGAGAGCTATCACGATCTCATGACAAGACGAGGAGAGATTCTAATTCTTTGATACCTTCATACCAACATCACTTTCTTTTAAATAGACTTTCAAGGTTCTTAATGATAACCGCTAAATATTAATTTATTTTAAATATTGATTTTCGTGGACATTCTTAATCATTATATTATTTTATTTTTTAAATATATCTTATACATTTTCGTTACCCCTACCTAAAAGTAATTGATATCTATTTATGTGTGCTGCTCTTAATCAGGTTTTGGAGTCTACTTTTGATAAATATTTATTTAATTTATTTTATAGATTTTTAAGATGCTTCCATGGTGGTGTATGATGCAATTGAAGTCCATTGTTTCAGGCCATAATAGCATTAATATTCATATGAGCAAGAAATTTCAGAAAATCCAACTTGAGAAGGTATGTATTGATCTATCTTCTTTTTCCTTTCTTCCTTTGAATATATATTCGTCTTTTTGTATAAGAAATAAATCCATTCAACTTCAGAATGTCTTGAGCAACCAGTTGTATGGCAATCAGAAGGAAATCCAAAAGCTTAAGGCTGATTTAGAAAGCAGCGAGAAGATTGCTGCGGTTTGTTAATACCTTGCTTTTCCTAAAATTAAAAAATTCCGCCCATGTTTCTACTCTATTTTGAATCTTACTGGCATTGCGGTAGGAGCAAAATCTTTACCATGAAATGAAAAAGGATGAGCTGGTCTCCCAGATTCTCTATCTTCAGAAGGAAGTGTCGCATTTATCATCATCTGCTCTGGCACAGGAGAAGGAAGCTTTGAGGAAGGAACTTGATAAGAGCAAATCAAAATTGAAGGATACTGAGAGCAAGCTGAAGAACGTTATCCAGGACATGGTTAAGCTTGAGGTAATTAATTTTTGTCAGGTGTTGTGAAGATTATTTATTTCCCCATTATAAGTATAAAACCTTCTGTTTAAGGGTGAGAAAGCACAAGCTGAACGAGAGATTAAGATCTTGCAAGGACAACGAGCTATTCTTGAATGTGATATTTTGAAACATGACTCTCATTTAGATAATAGAAATGAATCGAGGTCTGACATCAATAAGGCGAGTTTAATGCCCGTAGCCCAGCAATACTTGCAGGTAATTTACCAACTTGATATTATTCTGTACTTCATTCGTATTGCCCTGCCTTTTTTTCCTTTCGTGCCAGTGGAGTACTTTGTCACAGCTTTAGGTTCAGCATCTCTTCCGAACGCAAATAATAATGGAAAGGGCCTAACTCAGTGTCACTCAAGAAAGATCATAAAAGTCATCACAGCACAGTTTCTTTTTCCTAAAGCACCACACCATCGGCAATCACCAAATAGGAGTGAGGGTTATCTATACCACTATACATTATTCTAAATGTCTGCTAAATTAATATTTGATTGTAATAAAATATTAATAGACCACAACATTATTGACTATGCCTTTGAACTTTATAAGGTCCTTAATTAACTGCGAATTATTTGTTTATGATTGTTGTCCTAGGTGTTTTTTTATTCCTGCTTTTACATAAAATCCATTAATGATAATTTGCGCACATAGTTACTGTTTATTCTCAAATAGTTCCTGTGTGAACTTATCTTGCATGTTGTTACAAAATGAATAAAGCTCATGTATTTAGGCCCATAGGGCCTCTCTCCTCTTACTTGTTTTAGTCCCACATCTTTAGTTTGTATTTAACTCTCTCTCTCTTTCTATAAAAGGACACCCATGTACAATGTAATAGTTGATTTTCATATTACAAATAAAATATTTGCACATGGTATTAGAGGTAATATGAATCATAATTTTTTTTTCAATTGAGCTCACACTCTCGTTTCTTGCTTAAGCCTCGCACTCGCCTTTCCCGCTTTCTGCGAACTCAGGTGTTAGTCTGCAGCTCTCGTGGCCTTTACTCCTGTATCATTCTTTTTCTTCTGCTGCTTGTTGTTTTTATAACCCGCTTCAGCTGCTTGCTAGGACCCACCACAACCCTTGCAGTCCACACCTCTGTGGTCTCATATCGAGCTCTCCTGCGCATCGTGTGGCCTTGCGCCAATTTCTCCTTGCGGACTCTGTGCTCGCTGAGATCTGCCTCGTGCGGATCTCTCCCGCACACCGTGCGGCCTTGCGCCAGTTTCTCTCTGTTACCTCTATTTTCACCCCGTCTTCTGTGCAGGAGGCTCTTCAAGCATCTGGGGTGGCGGACGATAATGGATGAGGAAATGACAGCTCTATGAGACAATCACACATGGACATTGTTCCTCTTCCTCTGGATCAACATACATTGAGCTGCAAGTGGATATTAACCGTGAAGCATCATTCGGTTGGGACTATTGACTGCCTCAAGGCTCGTCTTCTTGCTAATGGTTTTACTCAACAACCTGACCTTGATTATGAAGAGGCCTTTTCTCCGATGGCAAAACTCAACATTGTTTGTGTCCTACTCGCACTTGTCGTTCATCGTCATTGGTTGCTTCATCAACTTGACATTAAAAACACCTTCGTTCATCACAATCTTTTGGGCACTGTGTATATGCAACATATGCAACCATGAGGGAGTCCCTTGTTTGTTATTTGAAAAATCTTTCTATGGCCTTAAACAATCTCTGCGGGCATGATTTGAGAAATTTATGCTCTGTTTGGGGGGACTTATTTTCACCGGTCAAGCGGTTCCGAACGCATGAACCTGGCCTTAATTACGGTCCGATTCATGCGGTCGTAACCGCTTGACCGGTGAAAATAAGTCCTCCCAAACAGAGCCTTAGTATGGTGGTTCGTGAATTTGTCTTTCCCTTCCAGTTATTGTTACACTAAAGCACTTACAAGCGGGGTCGTACGCCAATTATCTGGTCCACCACTATTGGGCCTCCCCTTTCAGGAGAAAACCCGCTAACGGAACCTTCTTGTTCTCTGAGCACTCCATCACCTCAAGCAGTTCACGGGTCTTAATCAGCCAATCATCAGTCTCCATCGGCGTCTCTTCTCCAGTGAAGTTGGAGGGATGAAGATCGCGGAGGTTCCTTAGATAGCGCTTCATCCCTAAATACCTTGCAGCTGGCATTGGAAATGCAGCTTGATCTGACTAGCAGACAGTGCATTTCTGAATTCCAGCATAGCTAAGGCCACCGCTCTAGCAATAATGGCGGTCATATCTGCTGGGTCTGGCACTGCCGGCGCTGCAAGTGCTGGAGGCGCTGTTGGGGCACTATTATCATCCATGACTATCTCAGGTGTAGTATTCTGGCGAGAAGGCTCGCCGGCCTCAACTAGTACGCGGTACCTATAACACGTGAGGAAAGTAAATATTTATTCCTGAGAAAATACAATAAAGGATCTACTAAGAAGGGCAAACTTAAACGCATGCACAACTAAGAATTGGATTAAACTCGATGACACTATCGTCGAATGAGTGATTGAGACGAAATCCTAAGGCTCTGTGAATTTTCTAGGTCAAGATATCTTAAACCTGCCTCTGATAACAATTTGTAAAACCTCAACCTAGTTTAACAACCAATCAGCCGTCCGGCCGGATCCGACGACAAGAAGTCAATTAAGAAATGGTATTAAAAACTGGTACATAGCAAGCATAAGTGAAAAGAGCTAAAATGCAAGCTTACAGCGAAAGTTGAATATGAAACTAAGGGTAAAAGTGTACCCCATCAAGTTGAATTCACAGAGCCACTAGATAGAAAAAAAACCAAACCACTGAATATTTGAAATATTACACAGTTTTGGTACATATATAAATTCTTAAACATTATATCACAATAGTCCAAAACAACAGTAAGGTACTAAAGTAAAACAATAACTGGAAGGAAAAACAAACTATAGGAGCGACTGCAATGACACGCTCATCCTATGCGTAGTTTCCCACCTGGGTCCCCTGTAAAAATATGCCCAAAACATGGGTCAGCCCAAAATGAGAGTAAGAAAAATTATTGCTCGTAGTGACACTAAAATTATTTTAGAAGAAAAGTATGCGTATTTTGAAAATACTTTTATGCTATAAGAAAAACTGTATGATAATGTACTATGCATGATTTTCTAAAACTAAAACTAGCAAAATAAATGACTGTACTAATTACTCATAATGTGTGAAGTTTACTCAAGTACCAAATAATTTGGTTAACTAGGAGTTTCTAGGGTTCGGTCTAAACTTGAGTTCTAATTTCACTTATCGTTGTTCCTCGACAGAGTTCCAGGCTGAGTAGCTCCTAACGCACAATACTAGTCTAACGATCCGAGTCTTACTGACAAACTCAAGTGTTCTAGTGTCTATACGAACACAGACTCGAATCTATTAATTTCTAAAACGGGATACATCTCCCAAACAATTTGACTCATAGGGTATACTACCACCCACATGAAGGATAGTGCGCCTCTATCAAACACAGGATAGGATCTCCACCGTGCTTACACAACATTCTCTGTCTAATGCTACCCTGCTTGTGAACATGTGCATATGGTTAAGGCGATTCACCAAATTGGTTTAAAATGACTAGAGCCACACTTCTAACTTCAACGCTTCCTGCTCGTCAATCTCAACGAAAGACTATATTGTTCGTATGGTCTAACTGTTTTGGGACTTATTAAAATTAAACGCATACTGCATATACTAGTTACACAATAATTGCATTAACAATTTCTATTGATAGTAGAAATTTTCGATACACGCGTATCGATTTTACTGAATTATACTAACCATTATTATACAGGTTATCTGATATGTCTAGCTAGGAAGAATAATAATTTCTTACAGCGGGGTTGCGGCGCTCGTACACCTGATGCGGCGGCATTGTTTTGCTGTTTGGAAATTGCTAAAAGCCCTCTTTTTGAAACTTCCTATACCCGTAAAAGCAAAATTCAACCCAAGATCACGACTTCTAATTTAGGGCTTGCTATTACATAGTGAAGAAAAGAAATTACCACTTTCTTAATGTCGAAGGGTTAGAGTTTCCGAAACGGAGTAGTCGATATCACTAAATTTCTGCAATCAAAGAGCATCTTAAAAATTTTAATTTCATACAGAAGGGGAAAAAGGAACACTAATTACTTAGAGAACAACAAAACAGAGATCGAAATCAATGCTGAAAGATCGATCCTACGTTGAGAATGACTAAGTAAGAAACTCACTTTGCTGAAAGAAGAAACAAGAGAAAACCTCAGACCTGAGGCTTTCGAAAATCTCTGGGATCTTGGGGAGGTTCTACCGGCCTGCACGATTGAAAACAGGAAAAGTCGAGTAACCCTAGAAGAAGGGGAAACAACTATGAAGGGTTACCTACAGGCTGGAGCCGCTGCCGATCAGGGAGGAGGCAGAGGTTTCCTGCAATGGCACAAACTGGAGACGGACGAAGCGTCTGCGGAGGGTTTCACCGTCGGCTTTGGAAACTGCAGGACGGCTTGATCGCGGAAATAGGGTCGTGGAAAGGCAAAAATACGGCTTATAATGAGCCACCGGATGCGGTTTTTGTAACCACCGGGTGAGAGAGGGAAGGGTGAACCGGGACTCTCGCGCTGCTACTAAACATATGGTGAATTCGAACCCAATGGCTAAACTATAACCAAGAATAATGTAACACTATTTAATCGTACCTCGACACGATAGTTATTCGGTCAACTCTGCTCGAGATCAAACCCTGAGAACTTAAATTATATATTTTTTTAAATTTACGGGTGTTACAAATCTCTCCCCCTAAGAAAATTTTCATCCTCGTAAATTACAACATACCTGAGTCAAAGAGGAAGGCATAGTCTTCTACCTTCCAAAGCTCATCTTCTCTTTCCCAATTGAACTCGGGTCGGCCACAGTTCATCCAAAGAACTTTTACAAACGAGATCTCTCTACTCCTGAGCTTTTGAATCCTTGAGTCTACTATTCTGACAGGTTTAACATTGATTCTGAGATCTGATTCAATTGGTGCTTTCTCGGTACTGATTATCTGGCTAGGATCTCTAACTGGTTTCCTCAAATAGGAGACGTGGAATACATCATGTAGACCACTCATTTCTTTGGGTAAGGCCAACCTATATGCAACCTCACCAATGCGCTCCAGTACCTCGAAAGGACCAACGAATCTGGGACTCAATTTGTTCGTCCGCTTAATTCGAGAGACTCCTCTAACTGGTCTGACCTTCACACATACGTAATCACCAACATTAAATTTCACTGTATTTTGGTTCTGGTCAAAATACCTGGCCTGACAATCCTGAGTTATCTTCATACGTTCTCGAATGAGCTTGATACGATCAGTGGTCTTGTCAATCCATGATTCCCTGATGACAGATCTTTCTTCGCTTTCAGCCCAACACAATGGTGTCCGACAACGCCTACCATAAAGAGCCTCGAACGGTGTCATCCCAATGCTCGCCTGATAGCTGTTGTTGTAGGAGAACTCGACGAGAGTAACATACTTCTCTCACTTTCCTCCAAAGTCCAGAATGCAAATCCGAAGCATATCTTCCAAGGTTCTATTTGTACGCTAAGTCTGTCCATCTGTCTGAGGATGGAAAACTGTACTGAAATGTAGCTTAGTGTCCAACCGCTCATGAACGTATCTCCACTCCTTAGAAGTAAACCTATCATCTTTGTTTGAAAATATTGTCTTGGGAACACCGTGAAGTCGAACAATCTCATCAACATACAACTGCTCCAATCGGGGACCCTGATCTGTCCTCCTATTGGGTATGAAATGGGCAACTTTAGAGAGACGGTCAACTATAACGCATAAGGAATCATTCACATTTTGTGATCTGGGAAGGTCATGAACAAAATCCATCGAAATGTCCTTGAAATTCCATTCTGGGATGGGAAGTGGCTGCAACTTGTCTCCTGGCCTTTGATATTCAGCTTTGACTAACTTTCAAGTTTCGCACTTCCCCACATAATCAGCAACGTCACCCTTCAAGCCTGGCCATCACACTAACTTCTTCAGATCAGTATACATCTTTGTGCTACCTGGATGTATCGAATATCTAGAATTATGGGCTTCAAACAATATGTCCTCTCGAAGGTGGCTAACTTCTGGAATGCACACCCTACCGTCGTGCAGTAGTAAATCTTCAAGTATACTGAACTTCTCCTTCTGATCTGCTTTAGTCAAAACCCAAATTTCTGACATCTTTGGATCTAAGGGTAGAGCTGTTCTGATCCTATCCTTGATGTCGCTAGTGATTTCCATCCAACTCAACCTTGCAGATCCAACCTTTGAACGCGGTACAACACTGATTTCTAGCCTCTCCAACTCTCGCACAAGTTCCTCCTGCTGAGTAAGGAGAGAGTAACTCAGTCCTCTACGGCTAAGCGCATCTGCCATCACATTCGCCTTTCCTGGGTGGTACTGAATGTCCACCTCATAGTCTGATAGAAATTCTAACCATCTGCGCTGCCTCATATTGAGCTCTTGCTGGTCGAAAATGTACTTGAGACTTTTGTGATCAGTGAAAATCTCACAACGGACCCCATAGAGATATTGCCTCCAAATCTTCAGAGCGTGGATGATTGCTGTTAGCTCTAATTCATGTACGGGGTAGTTCTTCTCATGAACCTTCAACTGTCTGGAGGCGAAGGCTATAACCTTACCATGTTGCATAAGCACACAGCCCAAACCTTGACCTGAGGCGTCGCTATATATCTGAAATCTATCTGATCCTGATGGTAAACTCAAAATCGGGGCGGTCATCGAGCTGGTCTTCAGTTCCTCAAACGCCATCTCGCACTCCACTGTCCAACTAAAAGCTTTACCCTTCCTGGTAAGCAAAGTCAGTGGTAATGCTATCTTTGAAAAGTCCTTTATAAACTCATGTAATATCCTGCCAAACCCAAAAAGCTGCGGACCTCCGTGACTGCCCTCGGTCTCGGTCATTCCCTTATTGCTTCTATCTTTTTCAGGTCAACGGACAAGCCTCTCTGACTGATAACATGTCCTAAAAATGCAACCTCTGACAGCCAAAATTCGTACTTAGAAATTTTTTCATACAACTGATTCCTTCTTAGCGTCCCCAAAATAGTCCCGAGGTGAGAGACATGATCCTCTGCACTTCTAGAATACACTAAAATATCATCTATGAAGACAATAACAAAACGGTCCAAGAATACCCAAAAACCCTGTTCATCAAATCCATAAAAGCGGACGGGGCATTGGTTAGCCCAAACGGCATAACCACAAACTCATAATGTTCGTATCTGGTCCTAAACGCCGTCTTCTGAATGTCTGCTTCCCGAATCGTCAATTGATGATAGCCTGACCTGAGGTCTAACTTAGAAAACACGACAGAACCCTCAAGCTGATCAAACAGGTCGTCGATCCTGGGGATAGGATACCTGTTCTTTACTGTTAACTTGTTCAGCTCGCGGTAGTCAATGCACAGCCTCAGACTACCATCCTTCTTATTCACAAACAAAATTGGAGCACCCCAAGGCGAAGTGTTGGGGCGAATGAAACCCAGATCGAGCAACTCTTGCAACTGGACCTTCAACTCTACGAGTTCTCTGGGGGTCATCCGATAAGGAGACTTGGCCACTGGTGCCGCTCCAGGTACAAGATCGATCTGGAAGTCAATCTCCCTAGCAGGAGGGGCACCGGGTAATTCTTCTGAAAAGACGTCAGGAAATTCCTGGACCACAGGTACCTTTGCTAAATCGGCCTTGGCTTCTGCATTCATCAGCACTAAGAAGGTTTCACAACCTTTGCTAATGCATCTAACCGCATTAACGGACGAGATAATCAGCTTAGCGACTCCCTTCATGCCTTGGAAAGTAACCGCGATTTGGTTGGGTCCTTCAAGCTGTATCAACTTATTTCTGCAGTCTATCTTAGCGTTCACAGCCGATAACCAGTTCATCCACACAATCAAATCGAAACCCGCGATAGGGAGTAGTAAGGCTTCTACAACAATCTCCGCTTCTCCAAATTGCACTGGTACCCTACACTTATCTCCGGTCTGCAAGAAGGATCAATTGGGCATCATGACCTCTAACGGTAATGCCTCTGGACAGACTTCTAATCCAAGCCTATGTACTAGAGATTCTGATATGAACGAGTGTGAAGCTCCCGTATCAAAGAGATCTTGGAGGGTACATTATAAATCATAAGAATACCTACATGAGTGATTAAACACGGAAATTTACAGTGTCACTAAGGAGGATTTAATTAAATTTTCTATAAGACAGACATACTATAACACTTACCTGTCACCACATCCTCCTGTTCATTGACTTCCTGTTGGCCAAGGCCATAAGCTTTAGGCTGCACTGTCCACGTCCCGGAGCTAGTCTCGTGTCAGCACCCATTGGTGTTTTTCCTTTGTCAGCTTTACTCGGTTCACCAACCTTAAATTTCGACTACAAAAGAGGGTTGTGATAAAACAGAATAAGGCAAAGAAAAAGGGGGGGGGGGGTTACATAAATATTAATAAAACACTTAAACTAAAATACCTGATTCCCAGAAGTTCCCTGACAGTAACGGGCTATGTGTCCTGGTTGCTGACATTTGTAACTTACCCCTGCGGTAGTCAAACACTCTCCTAAATGGTGTCGATAACACTTTGGGCAAAGGGGGTAATCCTTGATCCTGGTCCCAGTCTGATCACCTTTCTGGGCTCCTGACCTCGACTTCTTGTTCCAGTTTCTACCCTGGCTCGTTATGTTGCTGCTGAGGCGTATCATGAGGTCGCTTCGAACAGAAACTGTTGCGCTTTTGTACTTTTTGCTGATCAGCTTCTAACTTTCTGTCAGTGTTCATTAAACTCTTATAATCTGCAATCACCATTGTCATCAACGGTTGCCTCAGCGAATCACGCAATCCGTCAACAAAACGGCTGCACTTCTCGTTCTCGTCCCCCCGCATCGTGCCCGCATAATGAGAAAGATGGGTCAGCTCCCTTTCATAAGTCACCACTGTCTTGTCCCCCTGGATTCAGCTTAAGGTACTTCTCCTGGAGACTGCGACGCTCGGACGGGGGAACAAACCAGCTAGCTAGCGCTGACGAGAAGTCATTCCTGGCGAACATGTCTGCGGTACGACCTGACAACATGGATAAACACAAGTCATTACGCTATAAGAATAAGGAAAGCTAAGTAAAGATAAATGTTACACTAAAGCACATACGAGCGGGATCGTCCGCCAATTGTCTGGTCCACCACTAATGGGCCTCCCCTTTCAGGAGAAAACCCGCTAACGGAACTTTCTTGTTCTCTGGGCATTCCATCATCTCAAGCAGTTCACGGGTCTTAATCAACCAATCATCAGTCTCCATCGGCGCCTCTTCTCCAGTGAAGTTGAAGGGATGAAGATCACGGAGGTTCCTCGTATAGTGCTCCATCCCTAAATCCCCTGCAGCTGGCACTGGAAGTGCGGCTGGATCTGTAGCAGGCAGTGCATTTCTGAATTCCACCATAGCTAAGGCCACCGCTCTAGCAATAATGGCGGTCATATCTGTTGGGTCTGGCACTGCCGGCGCTGCAGGTGCTGGAGGCGCTGGTGGGGCACTATTATCTTCCATGGCTATCTCAGGTGTAGTATTCTTGCGAGAAGACTCGCCGACCTCACTAGTACGCGGTACCTATTACATGTGAGGAGAGTAAATATTTATTCCCGAGAAAATACAATAAAGGATCTACTAAGAATGGCAAATTTAAACGCATGCACAACTGAGAATTAGATAAAACTCGATGACACTATCGTCGAATGAGTGATTGAGACGAAATCCTAAGGCTCTGTGAATTTTCTAGGTCAAGAGATCATAAACCTGCCTCTAATACCAATTTGTAAAACTTCAACCTAGTTTAACAACCAATCAGTCGTCCGACCGGGTCCAGCGACAAGAAGTCAATTAAGAAATGGTATTAAAAACTGGTACATAGCAAGCATAAGTGAAAAGAGCTAAAATGCAAGCTTACAGCGGAAGTTGAATATGAAACTAAGGGTAAAAGTGTACCCCATCAAGTTGAATTCACAGAGCCACTAGATAGAAAAGAACCAAACCACTGAATATCTGAAACATTACACAAAGTATGATACATATTTAAATTCTTAAACATTTTATTATAAGAGTCCAAAACAACAGTAAGGTATTAAAGTAAAACAATAACAGGAAGGCAAAACAAACTATATGAGCGACTGCAATGACACGCTCATCCTGTTGGAAGTGTATGCTAAGCCTCACCTGCTGCAGTTTTGACATGTCTTATCAGCCACCTTTTGGCAGGTCTTTGGTATCAGCAATAATGAAAAAAAGCATGGGCTAAGATGAATTGATCCAGAATGTCGACATCCAACTACCAGCGTCGCTTGGATATGAAATGCTAGAATAGAAAAATATTATTAGCTTCTTTTCCTGCCTATAAAAGGCTTGTTGTTTTGAAAGATGGCAGTAAGGCTGAATATCAAAAAACTGTATCAAACGTCTTGAAGAAATGTAGTCGATTAGAGCTTCTCCCTCTCCCCTTGCCTTCTCTCATTTCTATTTTATGTTTTGTTGTTTCAATTTTATGTAAGTATTGTTATTTTCTTCCAACAAATTCCAACACATCCTATGCGTAGTTTTCCACTTGGGTCCCCTGTAAAAACATGCCCAAAACATGGATCATCCCAAAGGGAGAGTAAGAAAAATTATTCCTCCTACTGATACTAAAATTATTTTAGAAGAAAAGTATGCGTGTTTTGAAAATACTTTTGTGCTATAAGAAAAATTGTATGCTAGTGTACTGTGCATGATTTTCTAAAACTAAAACTAGAAAAATAAATGTCTGTACTAATTACTCATAATGTGTGAAGTTTACTCAAGTTCCCAATAATTTGGTTAACTAGGAGTTTCTGGGGTTCGATCTAAACTTGAGTTCTAATTTCACTTATGGTTGTTCCTCGACAGAGTTCCAGACTGAGTAGCTCCTAACTCGCAATACTAGTCTAACGATCTGAGTCTTACTGACGAACTCAAGTGTTCTAGTGTCTCACGAACACATACTCGAATCTACTAATTTCTAAAACGGGATACATCTCCCAAACAATTGGACTCATAGGGTATACTACCACCCACGAGAAGGATAGTGCGCCTCTATCATACACGGGAGAGGATCTCCACCGTGCCTGCACAACATTCTCTGTCTAATGCCACTCTGCTTGTGAACATGTGCTTATGGTTAAGGTGATTCACCAAATTGGTTTAAAATGACTAGAGCCACACTTTTAACTTCAACGCTTGTTGCTCGTCAATCTAAACGGAAGACTATATTGTTCATGGTCTAACTGTTTTGGGACTTATTAAATTTAAACGCATACTGCATATACTAGTTACACAATAATTGCATTAGCAATCTCTATTGATGGTAGAAATTTTCAGACACGCGTATCGATTTTACTAAATTATACTAAGCATTATTATACAGATTATCTGATATGTCTAGCTAGAAAGAATAAGAATTTCTTACAGTAGGGTTGCGGCGCTCGTACACCTGACGCGGCGGCATTTCTTTGCTGTTTGGAAATTGCTAAAAGCCCTCTTTCTGAAACTTCCTATACCCGCAAAAGCAAAATTCAACCCAATATAACAACTTCTACTTTAGGGTTTGCTATTACATAGTGAAGAAAATGAATTACCATTTTCTTAATGTCGAAGGGTTAGAGTTTCGAAGCGGAGTCAATATCACTAAATTTCTGCAATCAAAGGGCTTCTTAAAAATTTTAATTTCATACGGAAGGCGAAAAAGGAAAAATAATTACTTGGAGAACAACAAAACAGAGATCGAAATCAATGCTGAAAGATTGATCCTACGTTGAGAATGGCTAAATAAGAAACTCACTTTGTTGAAAGAAGAAACAAGAGAAAACCTCAGACTGAGGCTTTCGAAAATCTCTGGGGTCTTGGGGAGGTTCTACCGGCCCGCACGATCGAAAACATGAAAAGTCGGGTAACCCTAGAAGAAGGGGAAACAACTATGAAGGGTTACCTACAAGCTGAAGCCGCTGCCGACCAGGGAGGAGGCAGAGGTTTCCTGCAATGACACGAACGGGAGACGGACGAAGCGTCTGCGGAGGGTTTCACCGTCGGCTTCCGGAAACCGCAGGCCAGCTTGATCGCGGAAATAGGGTCATGGAAAGGCAAAAACGTGTCTTATAATGAGCGACTGGATGCGGTTTTGGTAACCGCCGGGTGAGAGGGGGAAGGGTGAACTGGCACACCACTGAAATTTTTTTTATATATAAAATCTGTTATTAAAAGGAAATTTCCATTTTTCTAACTCTGAGAAAATTTTAAAATGTTACACTCCCGCGCTGCTACTAAACATACGGTGAATTCGGACCCAACGACTAAACTATAACCAAGAATAACGTAACACTATTTAATCGTACCTCGACACGATAGTTATTCGGTCAACTCCGCTCGAGATCAAATCTTGAGAACTTAAATTGGATTTTTTTAAAAAAATTTACGGGTGTTACAGTTACGTCATCCTGCCCCTTGGCCTTATGCTAACCAAATTTTTACGCTGTGGGCTGCACCAGAGTCCAGACCTCTTCCTGGGGCTGGCTTTACATTAGAGTTTGTAGAGACCCAAACCCTGGGCTCACGTGCGTGAAATTTTGGGTTGTCACAAAATTCATCACTGTATTTCCCTTGCCAGTCCTACTTGGACCACCAACCTCGAACTTCGGTTATGGAAATGGTCATAATCATGAATATTAGACTATAAAGGTGTTTATTAAATCTAAGGTGATTACAAAACTTAAAGAAAGTTGTTGTCTGAGTATTTGAATGGCCCTGGCAGTAGCGAGCTATTTGTACAGGTTGCTGACACTTGTAACACACTCATACAACAGCTAAGCATTCACCCTGATGGTGGAGGTTGCACTTAGGGCAAAGGGAAAAATCCTTGATCTTGACTCTGAACTGATTTCCTCTCTACTCTACCGTCTTCTGCTTCTTGCTCCAATTTTTCCCTTGATAGTTTCTATTTTGAGGTTGTTGCGTCGCATCTTGTTTTCACTTGTGTGAGAAAATACGAACAAATTGAAAGAAATACACGTAATTTTATTAATTTCTCAAAGATTCTCATACATACAAATATTTGTACACTTAATTAGGAAGAGAGAGAGGACAATGATTCTCATTTTAAGATATGGAACTAAATCCTAAAGAGATAGTGGGCTCTAACTGGGCCTTATCTTAGTCCTTTACGTTTATTTTCTCCAACACTACTCTGCAAGCTGAAGCATACAGATCGTATGCACTAAGCTTGAACAAAAACTGGTAGTATAATGGTCGTGGTAAGACCTTGGTAAGGATGTCTGCAATTTTGTCCGGCAACAGGAACATATTTTAATTCCAGCTTCTTTCATTGAACCTTCTAACGAATAAATTAACGATCAACTTCGATATGTTTGGTATGTTCATAGAATACATGATTCTTGACAATATGTATAGCATCTTGACTGTCGCAAAATAGAGTGGCCGATGATGAAAGTTTGACTCCCAAATCTCCAAGGAGACTTTCTAGCCATGTAACTTCAGGCACCACAACAGCCATTGAACGATACTCGGTTTCAGCAGATGAGCGAGCAACCACAGATTGCTTCTTATTGCGCTAGGTAATAAGGTGTCCTCCGAAGTAAGTACATAATCCACTTGTGGATCGTCGGTCATCCAAAGAGCCAGCATAGTCAGCATCAGAGTATGCAATCAGAGATAGACAAGAAGAGGGTTTGTATACATGCCCTTGTCTAGGAGCAGTCTTCAAATATCTGAGAATGCGCTCGACAGCCTGGTGGTGAGATGTCCTTGGAGCATGCATGAATCGACTGACAACTTCAACAACAAATGTGATCATGTCTTGTAACTGTAAAATAAATCAATACAAGACGACAATAATATTCTGGGTTTGGAAGTAGTAGATCACAGTCGGAGTCATGAGCGCAGAGCTTGTGGTTGACATCCGTAGGAGTATCCTACAAGACGACAATGATTCCCGCAGTTAGTGTTTTAAATATCTGGGATCGATAGTTCAATAAGATGGAGGTGTAGATAAAGATGTGATACATAGAACCCAAGCAGGTTAGTTGAAGTGGAGAGGCATGTCTGGGATCTTATGTGATCGTAAAATATCATTAAAACTTAAAAGCAAGTTTTACCGTACTGCAATTAGGCCAGTGTTGCTCTACAATTCTGAGTGTTGGGCAGTAAATTATGTACATAAGCAATAAATGGGAGTTGTGGAGATAAGAATACTTGCATGAATGTGTGGACACACGAGACTAGATAAAATTAGGAGTGAATGTATGAGGGATAAGACATTAACGAAACCAATTGTAAGAAGATGCAGGAAGCTCGATTAAGTTGGTTTAGACACGCACAAAGAAGACCATTAGAGGCACCTGCTAGACGCTGTGAGAGTTTAGCTACTAGATATGTTTAAACGACGAGGGGGGGGGGGGGGGGGGGGGGGGGGGGGGGGGGGTTGATCACAAAGACTTGGAATGAAACTATAGGGAAAGAAATGATATGCTTAAACATTACTGAGATTATGACTAAAGATAGGGCGCAATGGCGACAAATGATCCATATAGCCGACCCCGTTATGGTGGGATAAAGGCTTAAGTGTTGTCGTTGTATTTTTTTCTAGGATGATCAAGTATACTATGTTATCTTTCGCAACTGCCTTTGCATCTATCTCGTTTATTTTCTTTGTAACTGTCACCACATAACTAGTAGTTTTAGGAGAAGGGAGAATGATAATAATTCATTACCCTAAACCGGGCCAAGGTACATATATATGACAATACTCACATACATATCACGTGAAAATAAGAAGCGGGGAAAATAAAAGTTGAATTAAAAAACCGCGTGTAACGCGTATATTCAACTCTCCCCCTCAAGTTGAGAATATATATCGATTATTCCCAACTTGATTGTATTGTTCATGAAGTTGTCACTGCTCAATCCCTTGGTGAAGATGTCGGCTAGTTTGTCATGTGAGTTCACAAACGGAGTACATATATTTCTCTTGTATAGGTGATTTTTGATGAAGTGTCTGTCAACTTCGACATGCTTCGTCCTATCATGTTGAACCAGATTGTGAGCAATATTGATGGTCGCTTTGTTGTCGTAGTAGATCGTAACTGGTCTATTCACCTGGAGACTCATATCTTGGAGAATTGTCTTTAACCACAACCCCTCCTATACTCCCTGCGCCATAGACCTATAATCTTCTTCAGCACTTGAGCGAGCTACAACATTTTGTTTCTTGCTCTTTCATGAAACAAGGTTGCCGCCCATAAATGAGCAATACCCGGTAGTTGACTTTCCATCGTCTTGATTACCGACTCAATCAGCATCTGTAAACACTTCAATCTCCAAAGGTTGGCTCGCAGAAAACAGAATACCACGACCCGGAGATTTCTTGAGATATCTCAATACCCGATACATTGCCTGTTGATGGCGAATAGTGGGAGAGTGCATGAATTTACTTAAGACACTCATGAAGTACGTATTGTCAGGGCGAGTATGAGATAAATATATGAGTTTGGTAACTAGAAACATCAACTTTTTCTCCACTAGTATCATCATCAATCTTGTGATTCGCCTTAATAGGTGTATCCACGGGAGCACACCCAAGCATCTCAGTTTCCTCCAGAAGATCAAGGGTATACTTTCTCTGTAAGATGAAGATCCCTCGACGAGACCTCACTACTTCAATTTCCAAGAAGTATTTTAGCTTCCCAAGATCCTTGACTTTAATTTTTTTGCCCAACTGATCTTTCAAATGTTCGATCTCCTCTACATCATCTCATGTAATGATGATGTCATCTACATACACAATTAAAATCGATACTTGAGCTCCTCTCCTCTTGATGAAGAGAGTATGATCAGCCTGCCTTGAGTATAGTCTAGTCAAAGCATGGTCTTGTTAAACCGACCAAACCACGCCCTAGGAGACTGCTTCAGGCCATATATGGATTTCTGCAGATGACGGACCTTTCCATTATACCCTTCTTTGGTAAAGTTAGGGGGATAGTCATGTAGACTTCTTCTTCCTGATCACCATCCAAAAATGCATTTTTTTACATCAAACTGTTGTAAATCCCACCCATAACAATCAACACAAGAGAGGATCAGCCGAATGGAATTCATCTTTGCAACAAAGGCAAAAGTTTCTTGATAGTCAATTCCTTGGGTCCATAGTTGTCAAGGCGCGCGCCTAGGCGCGCCTGAGGCGTCAGGCACACCAGGCGTAGCCCGCCGCGCCTCAGCACAGCTGAGGCGGGCGATGTGCCCCAGGCGCGCCTCAGGCACTCCCAGGAGCGCCCAGGCGCGCGCCTTACAGGCTCCCAGGCGCGCCCGTGACTTTCAAGGTATTTTAAATTTTTTTTTGATATGGGCAAAAACATGATCTTAGACGCACCCCCTAGGCGCACTCAGGCGCCCAATTCGCCCAATTTCAGCGAATTGGGCGCCCCATTCGCACAATTTCAGCGAATTGGGCGCTCAATTTCAGCGAATTGGGCGCCCAATTCGCTCAATTTCAGCGAATTGGGCGCCCAATTCGCTCAATTATCCCCCCCCCCATTTTTGCGCCTCACGTGCCTCAGGCGCGCGTCTGCACCTTGCGCCTAGGCTGCAGGGGCCCTTTGCGCCTCGGTGCGCCTTGCGCCTTTTATAACTTAGCTTGGGTCTGGGTATACCCTTGAGCCACCAGGCAAGCTTTATACCGCTCCACCACCCCATCTTGGTTTTGTTTCACAGAGAAGATCCAGCGTGATCCAACTGTTCGCTTTCCAGGAGGAAGACAAACAAGCTGCCAAGTTTAATTTTTTTCCAAGGGACACATCTCTTCTTTCATAGCCTGTTTTCACTCCTGTATCTGAACAAACTCCTGCCAGGTCTTAGGAACCACAATAGAGGAAAGAGAGTTTGGTGAACCTGAGAGAGATGAGTGTAAGAGATGTAGTTAGCAATGGGGTCTTTGGTGGCAGCAATTTTACCTTTAAGACAAGCAATGGGAACATGAAGGTCATCATCAGAATCTGGAGCGGAGACAAGCACCAGCCGGTGGAATCTCCACGGTCTGTACTTGCTCGACAGTCCGAGGTCTGCGAGAGTATGTATATAATAATGGAGGTGGTAGACCAGACACAATACTCAGAACAAGAGTAGAGAAAATATGAGGAGAGCCAACAATCTGAAGAGGAGAGTCGATGGTCCCGTCACTGTTACTTCTCATCTCTCCCTGACGCGGACCAAAGTACGACTCCCCCTCACTAAAGGTAACATCAACATTGCAATAATAGTGACGTGTAGGTGGTGATTGCGCTTATACCCTTTAATGGAAGGAGAGTACCCAACAAAAACACATCAGAGAGAGCGAGCATCTAGTTTATCGCGATGCGGGGAATGAACATGAACAAAACAGACTGGGCCAAAGATGCGAGGATCGATGTTAGAGGTGTGGACTATATTGTGCTTGGCTAAACGGGATAGAGGCGTATCGTAGGAGATGGACCGAGACGGAAGACAATTAATGAGATGAGTGGCAATGAGAACCACATCTCCCCAATAGGACTTAAGAAGATTCATTGCAAGTAACAAACACCGAGTAACCTCCAGTAAGTGCCTATTCTTCCGTTCAGCGACACCGTTTTGAGTGGAAGTGTGGACACATATAGTTTGGTGGATAATACCATGTTCGATAAGGTAGGAACTAAACGCTCCCCGATCATCATATTCTCCCCCATTATCACTACGGAGCACACAAATGATGTCGTTGAACTGATTCGCAACCATGCGATTAAAAGACTGAAAGCAAGAACGCACATCACTCTTCCGTTTTAATAAATAAAGTCAAGTAGTACGAGAATTACAATCAATAAATTTAACAAATCATTTATAGCCAGATAAAGATAACACAGAGGATGGACTCCAGATATCAAAATGTATAACATCAAAAGGACATGAACTAGGAAAATAAACATGATTGATACTCTGACGAACATATTTTGAGCATTCGCATGTGTCACAAGAAAACAATTTAATTAAACTACTAAAAGAAGAAACAATTTTTTAAGATCGAGGGCAGAAGGATGTCCAAGGCGCAAATGCCAGCGCCGGATGTCATGAAGAGTCAGAGCACTGGTGGTGGAAAGTGCACTGGGAGAAGACTGGTTCAACAAGTACAACCCGCCAATATTTCTACCACGGCCAAGCATCCGCTTTGTTTCTAGATCCTGAAATACATAAACATCAGGAAAAAAGGTTATAGAGCAATTTAAAGAACCAGTTAAGTGACTTATAAAAAGAAGATTTTGAGGAAACGAGGGGACATGTAAAACGGAAGAGAGAGAGATCAGGAAAGCACACAATAATGCCTTTGCCCGCAATAGAAGAAAGGGAATTGTTAGCAGCAATGATCTTATCACGGCCAGAGAGAGGAGTATAAGAGGTAAAACCTGAGGCAGAGCCGGTCATGTGATCCGTCGCACCTGAGTCGATGATCCACTCAGAAGGGGAAAAGTCACAGCATGAGCACTGGAGATACCTGAAGTAGCAAACACAGTAGGAATCAGCGAATGGAGAGTCACTCTGGGAACACAACATACGGCGAAATGCCTCTAACTCCGTAGTAGAAAGGCCCCCAGAGTTATTCTCATAAACCTCGGTAGAATGCGCAGAAAACTAAGTACGGGCACCAGCCTGACGACCACCACCACGGTGACCACCTCTCACTCGAGCACCAGAACCCCGGCCAGAGGGAGCAAGATGAGGATGAAGACAAAAGCTAACGTCTTTAGTATGTCCTTTCTTCCCACAGTGGCTGCATAGAGGTTGAGGAACTCGAGTAATCCCAGCCAGAGCAGAGTGGTCAGTAGAGGAACAGTATGTGGCTAGTAGGCTTGGCCTTCTTCATATTAATCTCGACAGTTTTTAACATGCCTAGGAGCTCGGACAGTGTCTTGTCAATTTCATTCATGTTATAGTTCAAGACGAGCTGCTCATAACTGTCCTACAACGATTGCAGGATCAAATCAGTGACCATTGACCAACTCTTGGTTCAAAGGAAAGTCTAGTCTCTCAAGGTTCTCAATGTACCCAATCATCTTGAGTACATGATTCCTTACTGGGTCTCGAGCTCTCATTTTGCACTGAAACAATACCTTAGAGATGTCAAACCTCTCTTGTCGAGTTTTTCCTTGAAACATTTTCTCCAGGTGCTCGATTATCTCATAACCACACATGTTCTCATATTGCTTCTGAAGCTTAGAGTTCATGGTAGCAAGCATGAGACATTCAACATCTAATAAATCGTCTTTATACTTCTTTTAAGCATCTTTATCTGCTCGAGAGACAGATGCGGCTGTCTCCGCAGGGGGATTCTTCTTCCAAGACATAGTGCTTGCGCTCTTGTCGGAGAACAATTCTCAGGTTTCTATACCAGTCCAGGAAGTTAGCTTCAATTAACTTGTCCTTCTCAAGGATGGCTCTTAAGGACACGGTGGAGTGTGATCATGTTGTCATGGAAATTTTATAAAAATTTATGCAAAATAGTTTAGTATTATATTTCAAAATATATTTTATTTTAATATGAACTTTTATTAAAAGCTCTCACTATTATGTTCAAATTGATAACCCTTAATATCAATTCAGAGAGTTTATGCGAACTACTCTCTTATGGACAAGATTCGCATTTCACCATATCATAAATCTGTTTTGGCTGATCACCCATAATGTGGCTATTTAGGTAGGCAATTTTTTTTCAATTGCATCATTGCAATTCTTGTATAGCTGGTGACTAATACTTATTTGCATCTATCTTAAGGTGCATGTCAACCCTATGCCTCTAGGAACTCAACCTTTGAGGTCACCTAGTTAAGTTGGACTCGATGTCGACAGTGGGGTATCACAATTATCCACTTGCACTCTTACCAAGATAGATTAATGCACTTTGCTTTGCCAAGCTCCCACTTCATCGATCGAGACAGGAAGAGTGTCATCCATCTGAAGGCATTTGTATATTTAATATTAATTTTAAGGAATTTTTCATGATATGTGATTAACAATTAATCATGATTAACTTTTAATCATTGCACATATTTTCACATAACCATAAAACTTTTACACCATTCACATTCCAGATACATCTTAGATGTACATAAAATAAAACCACCAACGATTGATGTCAAAAGGGATAAATCTGAACATTTCGAACATTTATAAATCTTCGGATTTACATGTATTGGACACAGGCACAAGAATCTCCACTTATGCAGTAGACAAGCTCGTCTTTCATTATCGGATTCAAAATCTAAAACAACTTTTGGATTCACAAACCATTCAAAGAGACAGTTACTGTTAAGGAGAAATAATTTCTAAAATAAAGAAATCACAACGAAATCACAGACGCTCCTGGCGGGGTTCCAAGAATAAATCTGGACATTTAGAACACTTCTAAATCTCCTGATTTACACGCACTAAATCACAACCTGACTCTGATACCACTGTTGGGTTTCATCACGTGGTTACACATTACATGTGCGCATCGAAATAGTTTACTAGAAAACCCTAAACGATAATGGATCTTGCCTATGTAGTCAAGGTGCGCGCCTAGGCGCGCCTGAGGCACAGGGCGCAACCCGCCGCGCCTCAGCACGGCTGAGGCGAGAGATGTGCCCTAGACACACCCCAAGCGCGCTCAGGTGCGCGCCTTACAGGCTCCAAGGCGCACCAAAGGCGCGCTCAGGCCTTTTAATGTGTTTTTTTCAATAAATAATTTGAGATGAACAAAAACATGATCTCAGACGCACCCGAGGCACCCCTTGGCGCACTTGGGCGTCCAATTCGCTGAAATTGAGTGAATTGGGCGCCCAATTCGCTGAAATTGAGCGAAGTGGGTGCCCAATTCGCTCAATTTCCTTGTCCCCCCGTTTTTGCGCCTCATGTACCTCAGGCACGCGCATGCGCCTTGCGCCTTGTGCCTAGGCTCCAATTTCCCTTTGCTCCTCGGTGCGTCTTGTGCCTTTGACAACATAGGATCTTGCAATCTCCATGAATCAAGAAATAAATATAATCATTGCTATGATTACCTGTGCTGGATCAATTCCAAAATCGACCAAGATGCTTTAGAAAGCTTTGTCGATCTGTGGTTGAACAACAGACGGTTGAGTCTTCGAGCACAGAAGTAAATCTGCGCCTTTACAGCAGTCCATTTGAACATTGGAGAACCCCAAGGTCTTGTCCAACAAGATCTGGGTTGGAGGAGTGTAACGGCCCGATTGTCCGCCACAATTAACAATATCAATATTTGCATATATAATCAGGTACAGCGGAAATATACATATGCATTTCATAACGAGTACGTATCATAAACATCATTCTATAGCAAGGACAGAAAAGAAATAATCAGTAAATTTCTACCTGAGCTCTAATGACGACCGGTCGCTGGCTATCCGGTTCCTAAAAATGTAGAGAATACAACCGTTAGTCTTGTATAAAGAGTAAGTGAAAATTTAGCTTTTTAATCTGCTGTACAGTTGTATAAACATGATAAGAAATAATTACTGTTGCAATTAAATAAGTCAATATATAACAGTTCATTTCATTAATGAAACAATTTAGAGCATGTTCTGTAATCCGTCTTGCAGTCAAATCAATATAAGTAACTAACAGTATTGTTATAAGAAATCATAAACAGTAAACAATAAACATCTGCTACAGTCTAAGCTATAAGACAATATTCTTTTTTGCTTTTATTTCCTTTCATATAGGCACTATTAAGGGTAATTCAATGAATTTTGTATCAGTCTCAGTATTCCGTTTTTCAGTCTTTGGGCCCAACCCCTTTGGGGTAATCAGTCTCCAAACCAGTACGTACAACACGCGTTTATGCCTTTCGGCTCGACTGGTTTGGTAATTCAATACATAATATCAGTATTATTCATTTTACCTTACCCTTAACAGTTTCATGTGTCGACACATATTTTTATTTATGATGAGTTCTTTATTTTAATCAGTCCCCTCAGAATATTTTCTTACTTGATTGCCTCTATATGAGGTCATTCATAGCAATTACAACATATGATATTTTAGTATAGCAGTGAAATGTTTTAGGTAAAGCATACATTAAAAAGAGAAATTCTCACCGTGGCTCGTTCTCGTTCCTTTTCCTTGCCCCATCTCAAATAGACGTCGCGTCTACTTGGAGATGTCATCCTTCGCAATATCTGTATATATATAAGACAACAACATTTTATTCCACGAGGTTGCATCTCACACAGTGACCCGACGCATTCAAGCCAATGCATGCAAAGTTTCATATAGTCGGCCACTCAAAAAATGCCAACTAAACCATAGCATAACCAAAAAGATGATACCAAACATCCCACACCAACACGAACCCAACCGGCCAACAATAACAGTCCAAACCCATAGCTACACCAGCCGGCCAACAATCCACATAAAAATACAGCAAAGAAACCTAAACAGTCCAATCTATCCAATAAACCAGCCGGCAGCAGAAAGAAACAACAAAGAAAAGCCAAACAATCCAATCTATCCACTATACCAGCCGGCAGCATAAAGAAACAACAAAGAAAAGCCAAACAATCCAATCTATCCACTAAACCAGCCGGCAGCATAAAGAAACAGCAAGGAAAAGACAAACAGCCGACTACAAATCCAAAAACAGCAGCCAACCTAGGGCACAGCCGGCCAAAAAGGAGGCTAACTCTCGGCACACCAAAGCTACAACCAACACGCCCCCAATACAAGTATAAATCATGACAAAGATCATTACCTGAGTCCAAATATTCACAGTTTTCTCCGACCAGAGCCAACCAAGGTCCGAAATCCCCGAAATCAGCTGAAGAAGAGGCGTTTAGAGCTCATACAGGGAGAAGAAGAAAAAGAGTGTAAAATTTCACCATACCAGGTGACGGGAAGGAGAAAACCACCAAACCCTAGCTCTCGGGTTTCGCCAGGCAGCAGAGAAAGGAGCGCAAATGCGGAACAGAAACAGGGAATCGGGATATATCCCGTGAAGCAGGACAAATGCCACCGCTGAAGACCGGTTAATAATAAAAGCAGCGGATGGAACCGGTCAAGCCAGCCCACACTTCAACATATATCCAGACCTAACCAGCCAGCCCAACCCATAGACACCCATTAACATTCATTTGTAACATTCCCACATAAGTGTAAACCAGCATCATCAACAAACCAACCAACCATACTCGTGCAAATACAACATATAGATATAAATAAACAAGTCATGCGAGCATACAACAATATTCTGTGTCGTCCACATCCATATCATCAAAATATTAGACATACAAATATATTACGTAGCCCGCAAAATATAGCATAACATTTTCATAGTAATAACTCGCACGACGCCAAATCACAGCTCATGGCGACGCCGATTCAAGACTGCTTAAATCTTTTTTCATCATCGGGGACGTTACCTGTAATAAATTGAATTTCGTTACACATCATCATATGATTTATTATTTCATGTAGGCATAAATTAATATTGCATACCAAGCATAAATTAATATTACATACCAAACATAAATTCATATTGCATACCAGAAAATGTGTGCGTCACAAGGAGTGTCCTCAGTGTCTCCACGAATGACTAGATTCGTTCCAGGAGAGGCGACAATAGTTGGATGGGATTTTGGGGCTCGGCTCGAAAAAACCATTTTCCCGTCTAAGCTTCAAAAGCACACACACATTGGAAATTTTTTTCCCATGTCTACTTATACCCGAGGATATAAGACATACACGAGCCTCCACAATCCGCTAAGAACTCGACTTGCGTCGACATGCGTCAAATTGAACTTGACGTACGTCGATAAGCACTCGACGCAACCCGCATCGAATAGAACTCGACATGTGTCGATATCTACTCGACATGCTTCGATATCTGCTCGACGCAAGCGTCGACGTAAGCCCTCTTTGATTTCAACTTCGGTTGTGTCGTATTGAACTGCGTCAATAAGTACTTGACGCAACCTGCCTTGATTTTGTGTCATAGGAATGGCCATTCACTCATATCCAATATGAGTAAGACCAACACAATTCTTTCTCCAACTTCTCCAAACGCTTTTATGTGTGACCCTATAAACTCATATTGCATTGGCAGTGAGGCCAACTGCTTGATTACTTTCAGATCATCCTGAAAAACTCCAACACATTTCTATGTTGTGTCCAAAGCAATGTTACTCTAACAAAGCTGTTAGAATAACCCATGTATTGGGCCCATCTTTTGGGCCCATTAGTGCTCTCTTCTCTTTTAGTCCCACATCTTGTATAAGATTTATTCTCCTCTCTTCCTCCTATATATTTGCATTCTCTCCTTGTATTCATATACTCAATCAATACATACAAGTTTTGAGCTTTCCCTACATGGTATCAGAGCCTAAATCGCTCTCTCGCGGTCTCCCTTGGTCTGTCCGCACCTAGTGATATCTCGCGGCCTGCCTCTCGCGATCTGCCTCCCGTGGACTGTTGTTTCTATCCGCTTCCCTCTGCGGCTTGCTCCTCTCAGTCCGCTTCCTTTTTTTCCGCTGCCTCCTGTTGTTCTCTTTCTCCCGTGGTTCAACCCCCCCTTCTTATAGTCATTTCTCCTCCTCAATCCGTGGGGCCACCTTCTCCTTTATTCTCCGCTGTCCGCTGCGGCCTCCCTACTTGCCGCGGTCTGTCTCCAGTCCGCTGCTCTGCTCTCCGCTACTGGCTTTCCGCGGACTGCCTTGCTCGCGACCTGTTCCAGCTCGCCGCTTCCCGCCTTCTCTATCCGCTTGAGTCTCTCTACTCGCGGTTTCCTTCTCCTCAGTTCGCTGTTGTGATCCGCCTGACCGTGCGGGCTGTTCCTCTCTCACCCGCATCTTGGTCGCGGTCTCCTCTGTCTCTTCTCTTCTCTGTCCGCGCGACTTGTCTCTGCCCGCTGCGGACTTCTTCTCCCAGTCCGCTTCGCCTTTGGTCGCGGCCTCCTCCCGCCGCTTGTTTTTCACATCTTGACCGGGCGGTCTCTGCTCGAGTTGCGCGGGCTCTCCTCTCTTGCGGATTGCTCTTATCCGCCGACCTCTCTTCTTGCGGCCTGCTCCTGTCCGCTGCGGACTGCTTCCTGTGCTCTGACCGCTGCTGTGTTCACCTCGACCGTGCAGACTAGTTCCCTCTTCCGCTTTCTTGGTCGCGTTCTCCTGTCCTTCCCGCAGCGGCCTTGTCGAGCGGCCTCCTGCTCTTTTCGCGGCGGTCTTCCTAGGTCCTCTGGTTCTGCGGCCTGCCTCTATGGCTTCTTTCGGTAACTCTACAAGCTCGGCGGCCAGTCCGCCTATTGATCGCCCGACATGTCCGCCTGACCGCCCTGTTTGCTCTGCTGAAGTCCGTGACGAGCTAAGGATCACTACCTGTCTCTCTTTCTGGCAAGAAAAACTTTATTCCTTGGGTACACTCAGTTTGGCGAGTTCTTCAGGCTAAGGGTCTTCTGCCTCACCTTACTCAGCCACCTCCGTCTCCTCTTACGGATGATTAGCTCCGCAATGATGGATGCGTTCAGACTTGGATCCTGAATTCCTTGGATGGTGAGCCTTATCAAATGGCTATGTACCACGACACCGCCAAGGCTATGTGGGATGAGCTACATTCCTTGTACTCAGGCCGCGACAGCCTTCAACATCTTTATGACATCCTCACTGACCTCTTTGCTCTCGACACTGGCGGCGCTTCGGATATTACCTCGTTTGTCGCTTGGGCTAAAACTCTTGTTGAAGCCTGTATCCATCATCAGCCGCCCACCAATATTTTGCTGCTCAGCGCGCTCAGAAGGAAGCCGCTTGCATTGCCATCATCATGGTCCGTCTTCCATCTCATCTTCAGAGCCTTTATGCTCAAGTCCTGGCTGCTCCCACCACACCATCTTTCTTTGATATATGCTCCATGATTCTCCGTGTCTCCCCTCCTCCAGATCCTCCTGCTCCTTCTCCCTCGGCTCTTCTTCAGCAAGCCCCTCCGCTCTTACCATCCCCTCCCACTACTGCTCGGGGGGGGGGGGGGGAGGGGACGTTCGGGCTCGCAGGGCCGTGGCCGTGGTGGCCGGGGACGGCCAAAGTGCTCCTTCTGCGGGAAAGATGGTCATCTTGAGGCGACTTGCTACAAGAAAATCGGTTATCCCCCTCGTCCGACGGCTTCTGTTGTTACTGACGCCAGTCCTCCTGATCTTGAGACCGTCCGTCTTCAGCTCCAGCATCTCCAGGCCTGCCTGCTCAACCCACCATCGGCCTCCGTCGCCTCCGTCTCCAACACAGGTACTGCTTGTCTCTCCACCAGCCTGGGATGGATTGTGGACTCTGGTGCCACTCATCACATTACTTCGCGACGGCCTGCCAAGTACTCGGATTCTCCTTATCCGAAGTCTATCACTGTGGCCAATGGGGCGCTGGTTCCTGTCTCCGGCTCGGCAGATCTTTCTCTCAACCAGTCCCTCCCTCTTCGCTCGGCTCTTCATGTTCCGAGTTCACCCTTTAATTTACTATCTGTTGGTCGTCTTACAAGTGATCTGGATTTTTCCGTTATATTCACTTCTTATTCCTTTGTTATACATGATCGGCGGACGCGGACTACCATTGGTAAAGGCCAGCTGCGGAACGGGCTCTACCTTCTCGATGAATCTCCCACCATTTTGTCCTCTGTCTCCTCCACTGCATGACATCGCCGACTTGGACATGCCCCTCTACCGGTCCTCCAGCGGGCTCTTCTAGATATTCCTTTTCTTCTTTTCAGTGTGACTCATGTATCCTCGGCAAACAGCCGCGTTCTTCTTTTCCTTCGCATTGTACTCGGAGTGCTGCTCCTTTGATTTAGTTCATTCTGATGTATGGGGTCCATTTAGGATTCCCAGTATCTGTGGTTTTTGCTATTTTATCACATTTATTGATGATCACTCTCGCACTACGTGGCTCTACTTACTCCGTGAACGCTCTGAGCTTCCCCGGGTTTTTCGGGCATTTGTCCTCGAGACCCGTACGCAATTCTACACCACACTCAAAATCCTCCGTACTGACAATGCTCGTGAGTACACCGGTCACGACTTTACCACTGTGTATTCTGAATACGGGATTCTTCACCAAACCTCCTGTGCTTACACACCCCAGCAAAATGGGGTTGCCGAACGAAAGAACCGTCACTTACTCGATGTCGCCCGTTCCCTCATGCTTCAAATGCATGTTCCCAAGCCATACTGGAACTTTGCGGTCAAGGACTTGTGTACCGGACTTCTTCGTCCGCTTCAACTTTGGTGGCATACTCTGATGCTGATTATGCTGGCTCTCTTAATGACCGACGATCTACTAGTGGTTTTTGCGACAGCCAAGCGGCTATACATATCGCCAAGAACCCAGTCTTCCACGAAAGAACGAAGCACATTGAAGTCGATTGTCACTTCATTCGGGAAAAAGTTCAAATGAAGAAGCTCGATCTAAAGCATGTTCCAGGGACGGAACAAGTTGCGGATGTCCTCACAAAGGCTCTTCCCAAGTCACTCTTCTATCAATGTTTGTTCAAGCTTGGTGCATAGGATTTGTACGCTCCAGCTTGCGGGGGAGTGTTACAATAACCCATGTATTGGGCCCATCTTTTGGGCCCATTAGTGCTCTCTTCTCTTTTAGTCTCACATCTTATATAAGATTTATTCTCTCTCTCTTGACTCTTCCTCCTATATATTTGTATTCTCTCCTTGTATTCATATACTCGATCAATACATACAAGTTTTGAGCTTTCCCTACAAAAGCATTAAAAAGGTAGAATCCATTTCAACTGTCCAATGCGTACGAGACTGCTCAGTCCTGCCTCCAAACTTAGATGCGTTGTTATCCATGATATACATTCTAATTATTAATAATCATATATCAAATCTATAATAAAGGTATTAAATGTAGAAATTAACAACTTATACAAAACTGCATAAGTAAATTGCAACAACAATTTAACATAAATTATCAACATAATCATAAAGCAGTTTAATATATGTTAATAATAGTCTCACACCGCCAATCCGCTCTGGTCTGATCTATTTATATGGCAAGACAACCCTCACCTGTTGACCCGGTTTTTTAGGTTGAGTTAGGCCAAACCTAACATGGTATCAAAGGCAGGTTCCATCCAATTTCTGTCTGGTTCCGTCCGGTCCGCCCATGAGCTTTGTATCCCGGTTCCGTCCGGTCAATCCATGCTATGGGCGAGGGGGGATGTTAATAAGTCCCACACCGCCAATCCGCTCTGGTCTGATCTGTTTATATTGCAAGGCAACCCTCACCTGTTGAGCCGGTTTTTCAGGTTGAGTTAGGCCAAACCTAACATGGTATCAGAGCCGGTTAGAAAAGCCTACTTTAAGGCCCATCTAGGGGCTCATTCTTCCCTCTTCTCTCTCTCTCTCTCTCTCTATTTGTATTAGTCTCACATCTTGGATTGAGATTTCTCTCTTCCTTCTTCCCCTATATAAAATGTATTCATACTTGTAATTACTAATTCAATAAGGATATACAAGGTTTGGAGCTTTCTCTACATGGTATCAGAGCCAGGTTCTCCTTGAGCGGCTTCCCCTTCTTAACCGATTTTCCTTGAGCGGCCTGTCCTCCTGTCCGCTGACCGCTCGGACTCCTGCGGCCTGACTCCCTGTCCGCTTCGCTCCACTTCGTCTGCTTCCTCTTCTTCTCTAGGGTTCCACCCCTCCCCTCCGGCTTCTTATAGCTTCCCCCCTCTCTCTCTCGTTGGGTCCACCTCTCCCTACCTCTCCTCCAGACCGCTGCCTTTCTCGCGGCTTGTTCCTGCTTGCTGCGGCTTACAGCTCATTGCGGCCTGCTGCTCTAACTACCAGATCTTGCTCGTTGCGGCTTGCTGCTCTTGCGGCCTATTCCTTCTCGCTGCGACCTGCTTCTCTTGCGGCCTATTCTAATTTGCTGCGACCTGCCTGTCGCGAGCTGTCCGTCTCTATCCGCTTGCCTCTGCGGCTTGCCCCTCTTAGTCCGCTTCTTTTCCGCTACCTCCTGTTACTCTCCTTCTCCTGTGGATCCCCCCTGCTTTTTATAGTCTTTCCTCCTCCATAATTCGTGGGGCCGCCTTCTTTTCTATCCGCTGCGGACCTCCTACTCGTCGCGGCTTGTCTTCTGACCACCGCTTTGCTCTCCACTCCTGCCTGTCCGCGGACAGCCTTGCGTGCGACCTACTCCAGCTCGCCGGCTTCTGTCTATCTGCTTGTCTCTATACTCACGGTTTGCTTCCTCAGTTCGCTGCTGTGATCCGCCTGACCGTGCGGACTGCTCCTTTCTCACCCGCATCTTGGTCGCGGTCTCCTGCTCTTCTCCTCTCTGTCCGCGCGACTTGTCCCTGGTACTGCGTACTTCTCCCTGTCTGCTTCGCCTGTGGTCGCGGCCTCCTCCAGCCGCTTGTGTTGTTCACTCCTTGACCGGGCGGTCTCTGCTCTAGTCGCACCGGCTATCCTCTCTTGCGGATTGCTCTTATCAGCCGGCCTCTCCCTCTCTTCTTGCGGACTGCTCCTGTCCGCTGCGGACTGCTTCCTGTGCTTTGACCGCTTCTGTGTTCACCTAGACCGTGCGGACTCCTCCTTTCTTTCCGCATTTGGGTCGCGATCTGCCTAATCGCTGGTGTAACCGTGCGGACTGTCGCCAGGTGTTTGCTTCTGTTGCGATCTTTTCCTATCCGCCGCGATCTCTGTTTCTAGCCGCTGCGACCTCTGTTCTTCCTGCGCTGGTCGTGGCCGGTTCTTGCCGCTGGTGCATTGTCACCGAGTCTGCTGCGGACTACTCCTTGCAACATGATCGACTGTCCTCCGGGCTCTGTGGTGTCTGTTTCCGATGATGGTATTTCCTGCCTTGCTTATAGCTCATCTTGGATTTTGGATTCCGGGGCCTCTCACCACATTACATCACGAAAACCACCGCAATATTTGCCCTCCGTGCATCACCAGTTCATTACTGTTGCTAGTGGGGACACTCTTCCCGTCTCTGGTGCTACAGATATTCGCCTCACTCCCTACATTACTCTTCGCTCTGCTCTTCATGTTCCGGGCTCTCCGTTCAACCTTCTCTCTATTGGCCGACTCACTGCTGACCTCGATTGTGCTGTTATTTTTTCTTCTAACTCATGTGTTGTGCAGGATCGCAAGACGCAAACCATAATTGGAAAAGGGCATCTGTCAAATGGTCTCTATATCCTTAACCCGTCTCCTCCAACGGTGCTGACGTCTATCAGCTCCGTTGACTGGCACCGACGTCTGGGTCATGCTCCTCTCAACATCCTCAAAAAATCTCTCCCCGACGTGTCCTTCCACGAGTTCACGTGTGAGTCTTGTATATATGGGAAACATCATCTCTCTACGTTCTCACCACATCCTTCTCGGCGTCCTGCTCCCTTTGATCTTATTCCCTCTGATATTTGGGGCCCTTACAAAATTACAAGTATTTTTTGATACCGCTACTTTGTCACATTTGTCGATGACTACTCTCGGGTAACCTGGCTGTACCTCCTTTGTGACCGCTCTGAATTACCCGGTGTATTCCGTACCTTCTTTATTGAAACTCGCAACCAGTTCTCCACAACCATTAAAACCCTCCGCACCGATAATGCCCGCGAATACACCAGTCATACCTTCTCTCACCTTTGTGCGGAGTTTGTGGTCATCCATCAGACCTCCTGTGTCAAAATGACATTGCTGAACGCAAGAATCGACACCTGCTCGAGTTCACCCGCTCCCTTATGCTTCAGATGAATGTTCCAAAACAATATTGGAATTTTGCGGTTTCAACCGCTTGCACTCTTATTAACCGTCTGTCCTCCTCTATCCTCAATTTTGTGGTTCCCTACAATCTCATTTTTCCCTCCCACCCTACATTCTCCATCACCCCACGCGTGTTTGGTTGTGTGTGTTTTGTTCATCATCTTGGTCCGTCCACTGACAAACTTGCTCCCTGTGTCACTAAATATATGTTTGTGGGCTATTCTCGTACTCAGAAGGGCTACATTTGTTTTTCTCCCACGGACCGCAAGGTGGTTACTTCTGCTGATGTCACCTTCCTCGAACATCAGCCATACTACTCTCCATCTACTGACCCAGGCTCTTCCGCCACCTCTCCCGCGACCTGTTATCCCCGTCCCTTCCACCATCCCACATCTATCTTCCCCACCCATCCTACCTAAACCACCTACACCACCAGTTATTTGTGTGTACACTCGACGTCCTCCCTCGTCTACTACCCTACGAGAGCTGCCCCGCTCTAATGATGTTTTGCAACCTGCGGATCCGACAACTGCTTCCACTGCCCACTCGATGACTAACTTTGTCTCTCTTCATCGCCTCTCTCCGGAACTCCGTCAGAGTGCTCTCTCTTTATCCTCTACCTCCACTCCTACTTCTGTACAGGAGGCTCTTCACCACCTCGGATAGCGGGCGGCCATGGAAGATGAAATGCGGGCTCTCTGGGCCAACCGCACTTGGGATCTAGTTCCTCTTCCTGCAGGTCAATCCTGTGCTAGCTGCAAGTGGCTCTTTGTTATTAAACATGCGGCGGATGACACCGTTGAGCGTCTCAAGGCCCGCCTTGTGGCCCGGGGTTTTACTCAGCAACAGAGCCTTGATTATGAGGAAACGTTCTCCCCAGTGGCCAAAATGAACACTGTCCGAGTTCTTCTATCCTTGGTTGTTCACCGTCATTGGCCTCTTTATCAGCTGGATGTTAAGAACGCCTTCCTCAATGGTGATCTTCAGGAGACTGTTTATATGCATCAACCTCCCGGGTTTGAGACCACCGGGGAGTCTCGGGTTTGTCATCTTCGGAATTCTATTTATGGTCTTAAACAATCCCCGCGCGCTTGATTTGACAAATTCAGCACGGTAGTCCGCAATATTGGCTTCACTAGGAGCTCGGCTGACTTATCTCTCTTCACTCGACATCGGCCAACCGGAACAGTGATTCTACTTGTCTATGTTGACGATATCCTCATTACGGGCAACGATACTACAGGGATACAACATTCCAAGCAACAATTGAACTCCGCCTTTCAGACCAAAGATCTTGGTAACCTACGGTATTTTCTCGGGCTTGAGGTTGCACGACGGCCTGATGGCCTTGTATTATCCCAAAGGAAGTATTGTATGGATCTTCTTCATGATGCTGGCTATTCAGGATGCAAACCTACAGATACTCCAATGGACGCGAATCATAGGCTATCGGCCCATAGCTCTGACTCCGATGAGCTGCTTACGAATCCGGAATACTACAGACGTCTGGTTGGGAAACTGATCTACCTTACAGTTACTCGACCAGACATCTCCTTTGTCGTTGGAGTCGTGAGTCGATTTATGCATGCCCCGAGGACATCTCATCTTCAAGCTGTCGAGCGCATTCTTCGGTATCTCAAGAACGCTCCAGGACAAGGGCTTGTGTACAAGTCAACCACTTCTTTATCCCTTGTCGCTTACTCTGACGCTGACTATGCCGGGTCCATTGATGATAGGCGTTCCACAACAGGTTTTTGTACCTACTTCGGTAGACATCTCATAACCTGTCGTAGCAAGAAACAGAATGTGGTTGCTTGCTCTTCTGCTGAAGCTGAGTACCGCGCTATGGCTGCTGTTGTTTCCGAGTTGACTTGGCTTGAGAGCCTTCTGAGAGACTTGGGTGTTCGTCTCTCATCGCCAGCGACCCTATTTTGTGACAGTCAAGCGGCAATCCATATTGCCAAGAATCCTGTATATCACGAACGCACAAAGCATATTGAAGTTGACTGTCACTTCATCCGAGAAAAGGTACAAGCAAAGAAGATAAATTTAGAGCATGTTCCTGCTGCAATTCAAGTTGCTGACATCCTGACTAAAGCTCTCTCCCGGCCTCTATACTACCAGTTTTTATCCAAGCTTGGTGCCTACGACTTGTACGCTCCAGCTTGCGGGGGAGTGTTAGAAAAGCCTACTTTAAGCCCCATCTAGGGGCCCATTCTTCCCTCTTCTCTCTCTCTCTCTCTCTCTCTCTCTCTATTTGTATTAGTCCCACATCTTGGATTGGGATTTCTCTCTTCCTTCTTCCCCTATATAAATGTATTCATACTTGTAATTATTAATTCAATAAGGATATACAAGGTTTGGAGCTTTATCTGCAATATAAATATCAACGCTGCTCCTGATATTTATGGCCATAACTATCCCTTAATCTGTTCACTCATTTGTTGCTTGGATTTGATTAATAGCGTCAATATAATCATAAAACTTTTCTTTTGGCTCTTTCCCAAGGAAACCCGAATTGGGTAGCACTCTCTAATCTCTTCTCAACTAAGGTGTGTAAAATGCAACACGGATCTATAACCTGTAATTGTGTGTAAAAATATTATTAGATTTTCTTTCTGCAAAATGAATGATTTCTAAATAGATCACTTTATACTTTCACTTTTGTATCAAAGAATGATGGTGGCGCAATATAACCCATCATATATGTAGCAAAGTTCTCTCAATCAAATTTCTTTTTTTAGCATGCCGTAAATTGAACAATTCTTTATAATTTGTAAGGTTATTTTTCTAGATTGACCACTCCTTAAGGTGATAAGATGTTGAACGATATGGGGCAAGAAGCTCTGGATCATGACATCAACAAGATAATACTTATACAGTAAAAAACATTAATTTTGACAAATAATTTAATTATCATGTTTGCAACAATGAATTCAATTGTTTTACCATTGGGATTTCAAAATTATCTTGTCTCTGCAATGCATCATGTAACACTCTTGCATTCGACAAAGAACTTTACTACCCTGTCAGTATATATTAGAACTGTATTACTATCATATACACTCAATACATTGGTCTTGTTTGCCTACGTACAGTTTTGATATCTGTCTTAATTCTCCGCAGGAGCAGTCACTTTAATATGTGTTTCATCTAAGGCACCAGCACAATCTTCAAATCATCTCGATCTGTGTTCTTGTATAGATTCAAACAACTTGATATAATCATTTGCTAGTTTTAGGATTGCAACAGATCCTTTATTAGATATAAATTGACTATCAAAGACTAAATTTTTCGTAAAATATCACACTGCTAATTAAAAAGTTTACTTCATGTACATCATATATAAATATTTTAATTAACTACTTTTAATACATTATTGTCTACAACATCTATAAGGTATCTAGGAATGAACTCTATAACTACAGCAACTGCACCAAGAGTCACTACGACAATGGACTTTCTAATTCCATCCTAGGAAGGCTAAGCATAAAAAATCATATCCTCAATCAATCATAAAAAACATAATACAGTATATACTATAGCCATTAATATAATATTGAACATTAGATGGGAAAAAATTACATCCTTGTGACTACATTGATGATTATGAATACATACTCAGGGCAAGGCCAAAAAACAAACATAATTATTCATATGATTGGGGAAGGACAATAAATAGAAATTTAAAAAGAGGAACTGAAGAAGAAGAAGAGTCGGAAAGGCCAAAAAACAAAGAAATAAGAAGAAGAGGAAGGAGGAGGTCAGATTTAGGGCATGGCTGAAAAAGATGAGGAGGGGAGATAGCGAATTATTAGTGGGGGATGGGATTCAAGATTATGAATTAGGGAGTTGGGAGCGACGCTAGGAGAAAAACCCACAGATTCTCCGCTTAATCAGGTAAGAATTGAGTTGAAAGATTTTTGGTTTATTTGAATTCAGTTTGAAGCATACCCAAAGCCAATTCCGACTGAATTTTGTCCATCTGATCATCATAATTGATTTATTAACTCCCAAAGTCAATTTCAGAATGTCATCGCTTAACCTCGTTCTGATACCACTATTGGGTTTTTCTATACGACATAACACTTGTGCGCAGCGGAAGAAGGAACAAGAAAAGCGCAAAAGAAATAGATCTTGCGATAAACATTGATCAAGAAGTGAAATGCTGTAAATCAAAATTTACCTTTGCGGGATTGAGTTTCTACTCAACTGAGATTATCCAATAAAACCGGCAGTCAATTTCAGAATGTCATCTTCGTCGATCCCACTAAACCCTTATATATTACAAAATAAGGTAACTAAATGGTAATGACTTAATAATTCGTAGTTTTTCTAAAATATTTTCCAAATTATAATTTTATTTGTGTTAAAGGCTTAAAGCCCAAGATCAAAAGCCCACGTAGAGGTTTATTGTAGTTTTTCTCATTGTATTTAGTTTCACATTTTCAAATGTACATACCTCTTTCTCTACTACTCTATATAAAGAGGGAAGCTCTCGTGTAATTATTCAGAATCTTTTGGAATAATATTATTTAATATTTTAAATTCTCACATGGTATCAGAGCGGGCGTAATTTCTCGTTGCACTTCTCTCGCGTGATTTTTCCTGCTTTCACACTAAGGCTATATTTGGTTCAACAGTGGCGGGTGCATCCGGTGGGTCGAAACGCTACTTTGGAACCGGAGGGGAAGAGGTGAGGGTCGAAACGGAGCGGATCGTGGCCATTTTCCTCCTTGCTGCGGGTGCAAACGGAGCAAACGCCGTCGACGGCCGTTTGTTTACCCGCCGTCCGGCGGCGTTTGCTCCAAACGGAGGCGGCGAAACGCCGAACCAAACGAAGCCTAAATCTTTTCGGCCTCGTGTGGATATATTTGTCCTCATGCAAATTCAATCGCATAGGTACTCGTTACATCCACGCCATTACTTGTTACCTCTTGAGTCCTCTAATGGGGCAACCCTTATTGAATTAGTCTCCTTTCACGGGATATTTATAGACTCTACTACGCTGAAGCTCTCACCGCTTCTCTGTGCATTTCTGTGAATCCTTCAGTGTCAACGAGAAGCACCAGTGAGATGTCTCCCTGAGAACTCCATCGCTGCTCCAGCTTGTCGAGCCCACATCCATCCAGAAGTCAAAGATTCCGCTGATTATGTGTGCTCGACGATCCATCCCCAACAGTTTCCGCTGATCACATAGATTCAGCGCTCGCCAAACTCACCTGTTTTGCTTCTTTTATGAAATACTTGCTGACTCGTGAACTCCGCTCTCGCCGAGTCTCCAAATCCAATGGTCTTAAGAAACCATTCGACATATCCTCTTCTGCTTCCTGCCAGCTCCTGCAAGTTCTTGCCTCCTGCAAACTCGTAGTGTCTTCCTATGAGCTCACGCGAGTTATGTGCTCATTGCCTCCTTCCCAAATCATCATCATGCGAGCTCTCCCCGTGCATTTGTCGTCTCTCCTGTCGTGCTCCCCACACTTGTGTTCAACTATGGCACATCCTCCACTTCGTTCTACTTCTACCAATGTTACGCCTCCCACAATTATTTACAGTGCCTCTGAAAATCTCTACAGAACGTTAAAATTAATTGGACCCAATTATCCAGATTGGAGTATCTCCTTCACCTTCCTTTTGCTCTCTCAATCAAAACGTCATCATCTTACTAACGCTCCATCTGATCCTGCATCTCCTGCATATGCTAATTGAGACGCCAATGATGCCCTTGTTCGCACATGGCTTGTGAACAACCTTTCTGATGCACTTTTGTCAATCATACGCCATAACGACACCGTGAATGCAGTATGAAGCCATCTTGTTGCCCTTTACTCCAAAGGTGACAAAACATCTCGTATTTACACCCTGTATTATGATCTCTTCGCTCGGCCAACTCTCTCTCATGATGTTGCGTATCAGGAAGTTTGATCTCTTGGCGTAGAATCTCTCCAGCATCGCCCCTTATCTGCTGACCTATCCACTCAACAGAAACATTTTTCAGGAACTCCCAGATTCATATGAGATAATCCGCTAGCAAATCAGGAGAACCTGACACTCCCACCTTGGATGCTACTGTTGTTCGCATTTTTGTGATAACTAACATTCTGCAGCGGCCTCTGATTGTGCCACCTTCTCCCTCCGACAATTTTGCTCATGCAGTCGGTCACGGAGGTTGCATCGTCAGTTTTGGGGGATCTCACCGTTTTTTCTCCCATTGTGGACGGCTTGACCATCTTGTCAAAAATTGCTTTGTCAAACCTCCGTCTTCAGACACATGTCAACACTGTTTCACCTGAGCCTCCTACCTCACCATCCACCCCCCCCCCCCTCCCCCCCACAAAAGTTCGTCGTTAGTTTTGTTTGGCAGATAGTAAGGCTCCCATCAATGCCTCCAAGAAATTGGCCTTAATTTCCACTTCATCGAGTAACACGCATATTGCTATTAGGGGTGCAAACGAGTCGAGCTGAGCAAAATTTCCAAGCTCGAGCTCGAACTAATCATTTTGAGCTCATGCTCGAGCTCGCCGAGCCCATTTTATCTGGCTTGAGCTCAATACCTACTTATCGAGCTCGAGTTTCGAACTTGCGAGCTCGAGCTGCTCACGAGTTTTTTTAGCTCATGAGGCTTATTTTCTTTATATTTTTAATTTTTTAAAGGTAGAAATAAAAAACTTGCGAGACAGCTAAGCTCATGAACAATAATTTCTAAGCTCGATGAGCCGACTCTCTTATCCATTCGGGCGACACTTCATTTGTTCCCAATTTTTGTTGCAATTTGTTGTTTGTCAATGCTCTATCACAACAATTCTAATGCTTTATCTCATTTTCTCCTACTGTGTGTTATTTTCAGAACCTTCATTCATAGAGGAAGACCGCTACTGGAATTAAATTCGCCAGTCTCTACTACCTCAACGATCTTCCCACTTTCTCTGCATATACTGTCTCCACTTCTCTTCTCCAGTGGCATCATCGTACTGTCTTGGTCATTCGTCGCTTTGTCTCCTCCATCAATCATTCCCTCTTACCAGACTGACTCCTCTTTATAATTTGAGGCTTGCCAATATGGCTAGCATCATCGTACTTCTTTTCCCGCTAAATTACATAAAAGTTCTGTTCGTCATTTTTACCTTGTTCATTTTGACATCTAGGGTCCTAGTCCCACCAAGTCTGTTGGTGGAGGCAGTTTTTACAACTTCTATTTATAATTTTTCTAGATGTAATTGGGTGTATCTTTTAAAAGAACGTTATGAACTTTTTTATCTTCTCAAATTTTTGTAATGAAATTCGCTCTTAGTTCGGTATGCTGCTCAAAATTATTCAAATTGATAATTCAAAAGAATACATGAGTCAACAGTTATTATCTTTTTTCACCTTCAATGTATTATTTATCAGACCGGTTGTGTGCATACATCCCAACAAAATGGGGTAGTTGAAAGGAAAAATCGTCATCTGCTTGATTTTATTCGGACACTTCTATCATAGATGAATGTTCCCTGCTCCTCTTATTAGGGTCATGCAGTTCTCATTTTTTATTTTCTACTTAATTGTTTACTTTCTCCTATCCTTCAAGATAAGTCCCTTTTTCGCTCTTCTATCCTTCAGAGTAAGGAGGAGCTCACAACATTCTCTTACTAATGTTGTCTCATATGTTAATCTCAGTCCCTCATGCTGCAACTTTGCATGGACTCTCTCTACCATCATCGTTCTTGCTGCTCATGAGGAAGCTCTTCGTATACCTTACTATATAGCGGACATGGATGAGGAAATCTCTACCTTAACATCACATAGTACTTCGAATTCTTCCCTACCCCATCTGGGGGAGATTTTGTCGAGTGTCGCGGTCTTTGTCATCAAGCTTCTCCCAGACGGTACTATGGATCGGTACAAGGCTCGGCTAGTTGCCAAGGGGTTCATCCAAACATATGTTGTTGATTTCTTTGACACCTCTCTGGTTGCCCATATTAGTACTATCTGGGTACTCTTCTTCGTTGTCGTCAACCGGAATTGACAAATGTCTCAACTTGATGTCAAAAATATCTTCCTCCACGGTGACTTGCACGCATAAGTTTATATGGAACAATCTCTTGGTTATGCTGCTTAGGAGGAGTGACGGGTGTGTAAGCTTCAGAAGGTCATCTATAGTACTAAACAATGCCCTTGCACATGGTTTAATAAATTCAGTCAAGTCATCTCTACTATTGGTTTATCCCGAAGAAATGTTGATCACTCTCGCTTTTTATGGAAAATCAACCATTGCTTAGTTAATCTCGATGTCTACGTTAACGACATTCTTCTTAACAGAAATGACTCCTCTGGAATAAAGAAAACCAAGAAAATTTTTTTGGAGCATTTTGTTACCATAGAAGCAAAAATATGGGCCCTCTAAGATATTTTCTGGGAATTGAAATTGCGCAACATAATAACTGCATAGTTTTCTCCCAACACAAGTATTCTCTTTGAATGTAACCTGCTCAGAATCCCATGCATATAGGCACTTACAAAGTTTGGGAAGAGACATCCCCTCTCCTACAGGACATAACTCAATATAGACGGGTGGTTAGTAAACTTATCTATCTTACTGTAAGCAGACTTAGCATCTCTTATGTTGTTGAAAGGGTCAGTCAATTCATGAAGGCTCCTAGACAGTATACATATATCTTCCTCTACTACTCTATGTAAAGAGGGGAGCTCTCATGTAATTATTCAAAATTTTTTGGAATAATATTATTTAATATTTTAAATTCTCATAATTAGTAAAATTGTTCCCGTATTATAATTTAAGATGTAATCATAATAATTAAAGTAGAATTTATCAATTTATGATGATCATAAAAATCACATAATTGCATAAATATATTAAATAGTTATATTACATAATTCTATATGTACTGTGTTATATATTAACTAAAAAAGTATGATTAATAATTTTAAATGTTTATGTACTCTAAATTATTTAATAAAATGGTGAGTATTTATTTACTAATTAATAATGGATGTTTGCTAAATATTCTTTTTACTTGCTTTTTTATTAGATTTTTTTGAAGTAAATTATGCTTGTTCAGATATCTCTTGTTATGGAAATTGTTATTTAGTGGTTAAAAATGATGATGTTGAACTTAGCCAGAATTTTTTTTAGTAAATTTAGTCATGCAAGAAATAGTATATGAGAATGCCAAAAAAGGTTCAGTGCCTCTCTTCTTTAATATGCTATATAATAGAGATATTCCAGTTTATATCCATATGAACATACTTTGAGGCTTTCCCAACTTTTTAAACTTATTTTATTTTATATTTTACAGATAGATCTTCTATTTTATTTGTTAAAGCAGGTGTTAAGAGAGTTGGAGTTATGTAAAGGACAATGTAACTGTTCCAGAGAAAGGTTGTGCCCTTCCGAAGAAATTATTAAAAGCGAGGACTCCAGGTTTTTCTCAAGTCTTTGTTATTATCGGTAATGCAAGATTATGTGTAATTTACTGTAAATGGAACCTAGAAAATAAAGATTTTGGTTCATTCAATGTACTTATTTTTGGTATCCTCCACTGCTATCCTAAATTCCTGATGTGGTTTGGTCATGGAATTTTTTTTCACTCCCTTACATAATTTACTTTTTAAGAGCTTTCAAAATGAACTTAAGATACATGTTTTTTATTTCTTAAATTGCTTTAATTTTTTTAATCCTTTTAAATATATGATTTGGGATCATCCCTTCAACCTCTGAGTTAGAGCTTTTAGTTAGGTTAACTTATATTTTTACAAAAGATAAAAAGGCTTATTACAAAAAAAACATATTATGTTAAGTTATAAATCTTGGTTTTAATTTGCTTCATCTCTCTTAAATTGGTAGACATCTTGCATCCAATGGCAATACCCCACCCGTGACAATGCCCCCTGCGTGACGACACTCCCATCACTCGCATCCTCCGAGTGCACAATTGCAGTCCCCTAAAATGACTGCCCTTAGGGGACGATGGTGGGTGGCAGATCGGGAGGAGAGTGGATCATGAATGGGTTGTCGGCTCACGGTTGGAGAGGCGCTTGGGGTTGAAGTGGGATTGCAAGTAGGCACTCGGGGTTTTTATGAGTGTTTTTTTAATCAATGGTTGTGATTAATTTGATGGGCCTCACCATTATACCATTACACTGTTAAGAGAATGTATATATATATATATACATACAAGTGACAATGCACGCAGACCATCGTGTGGAAAACATTTGGCGGACTCCATCATTCGACGGCTTCAAGCGGGCTTCGCTCGCATCCAAGCTTATATTATGTTAACTTATATTAATTATAAAAGTTATAATATAAACGTATATTTATAGTAACTTATATTTAGATAATATAAATATAAGTTAAAATATGTTTACTTATATTACTTATAAAAGTTTTAGTTTCTTTCATTTAGATAATAATTTTGGTGCTTACAACTGTTGAAAGTCAAGCTACCTTAGTCTCACTAGGGGGGACTATATCCCTTGCTTTGGTTTATTATTACAAAGGGGAGTTTATTTGACGGAATTGGATAATGAATCATTCTTCAAAATTAACATGGTATTAGAGGCTGTAACTCCCTTGTCGACTTCTACCTGAGGGCTCAATCATTCGGTTTCATCCCTGGTTCTCCCCTTCCCCTCGATTGTCTCGTTGTGCACCGTTGAACCCTTGGGAAGTTCTGTCCTGATTCTACTGCTAGATCACCTGCAAGCTGTTGGGTGTTCCTTCCCGTTTCTGCTACTCGGCCCTGCACCAGTTCTACAGCATCAAAGCCGCTTGCACTAATTTCTGGAACCAGTGCTCCTAATTGATGTTGTTGTTCTTTCTGCTGTTGTCGTTGTCCTTCCTCTTGCTACTGATTCTTTCCTTTTTTTCTACCGCTTCCTAAAGCGAGTTCCAAAGGTAAATGATGCTCTAAACAAGATAAAAAACGAAAAGACTGTTGGGCCAAATGATATACCCATCGAAGCATGGAAATGTCTGGGGAATGAAGGAATTTTGTGGCTTGTTTTTTTAATAAAATACTGAAGTCAAAGAGGATGTCAGACCAATGGAGAGAAAATATCTTGGTACCTTTGTATAAGAACAAAGGAGATATACAAAATTGTGTTAATTACAGAGTAATTAAATTGATGAGTCATATCTTGAAACTATGAGAACGAGTAATAGAAAGAAGAGTAAGACGAGAGACTGACATCTCGGAAAATCAATTTGATTCATGCCAGGGCGGTCGACCATGGAAGCTATACATCTCTTGAGGAGACTCATTGACAACTACCGAGAAAGAAAATAAGATTTGCGTATGTTGTCCATCGATCTTGAGAAGGCTTATGATAGAGTTCCAAGAGAGATCTTATGGAGAGTTTTAGAAAAGAAAGGTGTAAATGTATCATACATTGACATAATCAAAGATATGTATACAAATTCAGTGATAAGGGTGAGGACATCTGGAGGATTAACATAGTAATTCTCTATCATTGTTGGCTTACATCAAGGTCCACCCCTTACCTCTTTACCCTTATCTTAGATGAGCTCACCAGACATATCCAACAAGCAATACCTTGGTGTTTATTGTTTGCAGATGATATCATTTACGCGCGTGAGTGTAAACGCAAAACTTGAATCTTTGCGAGACACTTTAGAAAAGAAGGGTTTTAGGTTGAGCAGGGCAAGACGGAGTATATGCAGCTTAAATTTAGTAGTGCAAGAAGGACAGATGACTTCGTTATTAAGTCGGGTGATCAAGATATTTTTCGTAGTTAGTGTTTTAAATATCTTAAATCGATAGTTCAAAAAACAGAGGTATTGATAAAAATGTAACGCATGGAATCCAAGCGTTTTTGTTGAAGTGGAGAGGCGCGCTACGGATCTTATGTGATCGTAAAGTACCATTAAAACTTAAGCGCAATTTTTACCGTACTGCAATTAGACCAGCAATGCTCTATGGTTCTGAGTGTTGGGCAGTGAATTGTGTACATGAGCAAAAAATGGGAGTTGCAGAGATGAGAATGCTTAGGTGGATGCATGGACACACGAGTCTCGATAAAGTTCGGAATGAATGTATTGGGGATAAGACAGGAGTAACACCAATTGCAGAGAAGATGCGAGAAGCTCGACTAAGATGGTTTTGACACGTACAAAGGAGACCATTAGAGGCACCTATTAGGCGTTGTGAGAGTTTAGTCACTAGACATGTTAAACGAAGGAGGGATGGACCAATAAAGATTTGGAATAAAACTATGAGGAAAGAGATGACGTACTTTGGCATTAGTGGGATTATGACAAAAGATAGGGCACAATGGAGACAAAGAATCCATATAGCCGACCCCACTATAGTGGGATAAAGGCTTGAGTGTTGTTGTTTCCTAAAGCAAGTTCCTATTTTTGTGTGCTCGCGTGGAGGGTAAATTTAATGATGTTAATGCCCCCTGAAGGGGTTGTTGACCAATCTAAGTACTATGGTGGAGGAAGTTCAAATATAGATTTTACTCATGACATAATTCACATCAAACTCAATAAAAGAAATTACTTCTTACTGGCGCAGTCTATGCAGATATTCATTTTGAGTCACCGAAGACTTGGGTTTATTACTGGATCTAAACCTGCTCCAAGCAAGGCCGACCACACTTATGACGAATGGGGAGGTGAGAATCTTGTTGTGATCAATTAGCTTGTCAATTTTATGGAACCCAAGATTGTTAGTCAATTTCTATTATTTTAGACTGTTAAGGAAATGTGAAAATTAATTGAACGAAACTATTCAAAAAGAAACTTGGCAAGGATCTATCAACTTCAAGATGAACAACTACATATGACTGGTATAAATGATTTTGAGGAGCATTATAGCAAGCTGACTCGTAAGTGGGCAGAAATTGATCAATGCTCGGCCATTCAAACTATTGGGGATTACATGACTGAACTTATGCAATGCAAGATATTTGAAATGCTTTTTGGCCTTCCTTCTGAACTTGAATTCCAAAGAGTTCAGATGTTAGAAATAGATTTTGTCCCTTATTTAGAGATCGTTTCTCATTATATTCGAGGAGAATCTAGTCGTATAAACTCTCTTTGTATTGACGTGCATGTGGGATTTGAGAAATCTACTCTTGTTGTTGAACAAAAGAAGTGGAATTCTAGAAACATAAAGATTAGAGTAAAATAAAGTGTCCCCTTTGTGGGAAGAAGGGACACAGGAAGGATTAGTGTTGGAACTTGCATCCCAACTTGGTAACTCCTGTAAAACCCCTATTTTAGTTTATATATTAAGCAAGAAGTGTGGGGTGCCATTAGAAAATGAAACCGGCTAAAAATTAAGTGAACCGGCACCTTCCGGTTTTTAACAAACGTGGCGTGCGGGTGTTAAGCGGCGCCGATAGGAATAAAGCAAAGGAAAAAACCGATGTTTCTCTTATTTCTCTCCCGATCCCGCGATCCCGCACAGAAGCGCAGCAGGCGGAAATCAGCCGCACGCCGACGGACGCTCCCGAGCGCTCGATCTTCCTCCGTTCTTCGTTATTTTTCCTCCGATTGAAAGGTAATCACTTCCTCTCTACTCCTCTTGCTTCTTTCTTACTTCTTTCATGAAATTTTGCATGGATTGTAGTTGAAGGAAACTTTAGATTTTAGGGTTTCCTAAAATCTTTGTTTATTTTTATTGAAAACACTTCTGTAAAGATTTCTCTAGCTAAACCCATGAATTTGGGGAAACCCTAGTGCTTGATTTTGGTGTTAGGATTGAAATAGGTGAAACCCTAAATATCCTTAGCATGAATATTATGTTGCCCTTTCTCTAAACCTAAACCAGTGAAAGAGCAGCAAAACCCTAAGGGTTTAAAGAGGTCTTTGACCTAATTAGGTCAAGTAGAACCCTCAAAAGGGATTATGACCTAATTAGAGACCTTAGTGATATATTAGAAATGAACAAATCTTGTTGTAATAATTAGAACATCAATCTCTTAAAGGATGTTGAGCTAGGGAAGCAGAATTAGCTATAGCATAATGTTCCCTCGCCAATTTGGACCAGAAGCCCCTTGATTTCTAGATAGAATAACCAACAATTAACACCCTAATTAACTCCTTGACTTAATTAGGTCAAGTGGAGTCCGTCAAGACCATCTTGAAGTGGTTGACCAATTTATGTGTTTTTAACAATATTCTCAATGTAGGATATGGCTTCACGAGGTAGTGGAAAGCAAAATGACGATGGTGGACGCAGGGATAAAGGAAAAGGGGTAGAAAGGGTGAGTTCTTACCCTTTTGTAATCACTTAATTTTCATTTATATTTTCATGCTTATATTTTTATGTGTATGCTATATGAAAGAACAATGAAAATTAAATATAAATGAAAATAAAGTAGAGGAAAAAGTAAAAGAACAAAGAAATGAAATGGGCTAAGTTAGGGGTCAACCCAACAGTGGAGGTGGGGTGAATGTCCTCCCAATGATGATGAAAGAAAAGGAACGTGCGAGGCACGTTAAGAAATGTGTGCGAATATGAAAAGGCACGCAAGCGCGCTATATAAATGAAATGAAAGATTAATATTCCCTTAACACTGCCCAATAACAACATGAAAAATCTAAAAGAGACTAAGAGAGTACAACCCATGAAACAATATATGTATGAGTAAAAAGATAAACCAGAGAAGAAAAAGATTCATAATAAGAATATGATGAAAACGATTCATGTAATATAACGAGAGAGAGAGAACGTAATCAATATAAAGTATGAAATCCGTAAAATGCAATAAGACATCATAAATAAAAGGGAATAATGAGAATTCATTTAGTCTCTGACTAATAGAAAATGTAACTAAACAGGTAAAGGTGGAGGCTTCCCCTGCTAGCTCTAGCAGACCCCCTACACGCCAGGAAAAGATGTACAAGATCTGGGTGGATGTCATCACAGCTGTCTTCGAAGTCATGGATGCCCACAAGGCGTCTTGTCGCGACCCCGACTGCCCCCACGACGAGTTTCAGTTTTTTTCAAATAGTTACTTATGGTTCTCACATGTTACAGTATAGCTTTTGGTGCTGGGTTACTTGTATAGTTTTGAGCTGATGTGATAGTATCTGGATAGTTGTAGCTCAGACATTATGGTGACTCCTTTTTGTTATATATATGTATCAAGTCACCTGTACTATACTGTATCAGATGTATGATAAATAAGATGGGATGTACTTGTCAGCACTTCTTTTACTCTGTCAATACCTATTTATATATAAGCAGTGATAAATATATAACTGTCATACTCTGATTTGCCTATGAAATATAGAAGATCAAAAAAAATTGCGACGGTAGCCTAATAAGAGGGGCCGTTACAACTCCGGGTTGGAGTCGTGGCACTGATGGAAGGTTTATGAGATCATCAACGGCTATGTATGGAACATTGGAGAATACAGGTCACGTTATTGTGGAAAAGGAAAGTTTAATTAGAGAGCTAAATGCCCTAAAGGCCATTGTTGGTATACCTCCTTGTACAGACATGTCTGATACCGCTGCTCATGTTTAAACCACTTCTTTATCTGCTATAAAATCGACTACTCCTTGGATCATTGACTCAGGAGCTTCTGACTATATGACAGGATCTTCTAGTGGGATTACTTTTGTCTATGCTTCTGACTATATTACCGTTGCTCATGTTTTCTTCTACAGCCGCGCGCCCCTGCTACAACCGCCCGCCCCTGCTACTGTCGCTCGACTCTGTCGCTAATCCCGCTACTGCCGCTCGCCCCTGTTTCGATTTCCCGCTAGCGCCACCCTCCCAGTCGCCATTTCCTGCCACCGCCACCCTCCAGCTGCTGTCACCTGGTACCGCCACCCCTTCCATTCAACATCCTTCCTTCTATGGATCCACCTCAAGCCTTCCCACCTTCAGATCTACCTCCCACGGCTTGGATTCGTCTTCTTACAGCCGGATTTACCCTCCCACAACTCGGATCCGCCTCCATACAGCCGGATCTACCCTCTCGTTGTTTGGATCCACCTCCATACAACCGGATCTACCTCCACACTGTTCCAGTCATCTCACTCATCGTCCCACCTCTGATTCCCCCCCTGGATCGCCGTCAAAGCGCATCATTTCTCGGGATCTCCATTGTCTTGGACAACACCCTTACTCTGTGCGTTACTTGTTGTATGAGATTATTATTTTCATTATATTATCGTTTTGATCTCATATTTACTTAGATAAAATTGTCTGTGGATAGATCGCTTGTAATTTGCATGTGAGACTTATTTGTCGTGTGCTTTACTTTGGCCTTTCGAGCAGAGGAAAGTCATTAATTGTTTAGCTAACTGAATGTCTTTGTTTTCCTTTACATATTATTATGTGGGTTGATTATCTTTATCACTTGGTCTTTGTATCATCAACTTAATTTGAAAAGTGTATTTCTTTACAGTGAATTAAAGGAAAAAATCTACATCATTCCCCCGCTTGACCTGGAAGTACCTAAAGGGCATGGATGCCATTTTAAGAAGGATTTGTATGGCCTTAAACAATTACCTCGGGCTTGGTTTGAAAAACTAAGTGTCAAACTTCTGAGTATGGATTTTTCTTGTTGTACTTATCTTTATCTACAGAAAGGAACAATATATTGTTATTTTTATTATCTATGTATATGTTATCATTATCACCGGAACTGATGATCAAAACATGGCTCTTGTGAAACGAGCATTGGCCTCTACTTTTGAGATTAAAATTTTGGGACTCCTTCGATATTTTCTTGGAATTGAGATTACTAGATCTTTTGGGAAGTTATGATCTCTCAATGGAAATACATCTTGGATCCTCTCAATGATAATGGATATTTGGTGGGAGTGAAACCTGTGGATAGTCCCGTTGATGCTATCCACAAGGATGATTCTCCTGATCTTGAAAGAAAGTTGGACTTTCAATGAATTTTGGAGAGGTTTATTTACATCACTATCACCAGTGTTGTGATCTTATTTGTGGTTGGGTTGATAAGGCAATTTATGCACAATCCTAAAGTTCAGCACTATCGTGCTGCTTTTTGAATCCTGAAGTACCAAAAAAGGGACCCTAGAAAAGGTATCATTTATCAAAATCATGGGCACCTTAAAGTTCACAGCTATTGTGATGCTGATTGGGTTGGTTACTCCTCTGACAGAAGATCTACAAGTGAATATTTTATCTTCATGGGTGGAAATCTTGTTTCCTAGAGGAGTATGAAGCAGAATGTTGTTTCCTGATCTTCTGCTGAAGCAGAATGTTGAACCATTGTCATTGCAACATGTGATTTAATATGGGTTAAATCTATTTTGTTGATATGGGGTTCCCTGTTCTGGTGGCTATTAACTTGCAATGTGCTAATCAAGCTGCTATCCACATTGCTAACAACCTTGTCTGTCATGAGATGACTAATCATATAGAGTTTGATTGTCATTTTTTGCGGGAGAAAATTCAGAACCAGACCATTACTACTGGGTTTGTGCCTTCTGGAGACCAACTTGCTGATATTTTTACGAAAACTGTTTCTGGTAAAACTCTTCACTCTCTCAGGCTTGTAACGATGGATGTTTATGGCATTAGCTTGAGGAGGGTGTTTAAAGTCAAGCCGTCTTAGCCTCACCGGGAGTGACTATATCCCCTTCTTTGGTGTATTATTACTATGGGAAATCTATTGGAGGGAATTGGATCGTGAAAGCAAATTGCTGAAACCTAAAGGTGTGTTCTGCAACAATAACAATAACTTTCCAGCCGGTGTAGGACTTGAGTCTTTATTTGATATTGTTGAAAGAGCTCAAAACTTGTATGTATTGCATGTGTATGTAAATACAATGAGAGAATACAAATATATAGGAGGGAGAAGGTGAGAAGAAATCCTACACAAGATGTGAGACTAAGAAGAGAAGAAGGAAATACAATAAAAATGGGTCCAATAATCGGCCCTTTACATGGGCTTTTCTAACACTTCCCCCCCCCCCCCAAGCTGGAGCGTACAAATCGTATGTGCCAAGCTTGGACAAGCACTGATAGAAGAGGGTACTGGAAAGAGCCTTTGTGAGGACATCCACAACTTGTTCAGTCCCCGGAACATGCTTCAGGTCGAGCTTCTTCATTTGAACCTTTTCTCGGATGAAATGACAGTCGACTTTAATATGCTTTGTTCTCTCGTGAAAGACCGAGTTCTTGGCTATATGTATGGCAGCTTGGCTGTCACAGAGGATGAGAGCTGGGGAAGGGAGCTTTACACCCTGATCGGTAAGAAGACTTTCAAGCCACGTCAGTTCTGAAACCACCGATGTCATTGCCCGGTATTCTGCCTCAGCTGATGATCGAGCAACGACCGCTTGTTTCTTGCTTCGTCTGGTAATCAAATGTCCTCCAAAATATGTGTAAAAACCACTGGTTGACCGTCGATCATCAAGGGAACCAGCATAATCTGCATCAGAATATGTCACCAATGTTGGAGCTGAAGATGAGGTTTTGTATACCAGTCCTTGACCAGGAGCCGTTTTAAGGTATCTGAGAATGCGTTCAACGGCTTGAAGATGAGATCTTCGAGGAAATGCATATACCGACTAACAATACCAACAACGAAGGAAATATCTGGTCTGATTACCGTGAGGTAGATCAATTTCCCAACGAGACGACGATAGTATTCTGGATTCTGGAGTAAGAGATCTGAGTCAGATGTCTGAGCGCACAACTTGTGATTTACATCCATTGGGGTGTCAATCGGCTTACACCCTGAATAGCCTGCATCATGAAGGAGGTCGATGCAATACTTCCGATGAGAGAGGACAAGACCATCTGGCCGTCTGGCAACCTCAAGACCCAAGAAGTATCGAAGGGGCCCCAGATCTTTTGTTTGAAATACGGTGCTCAGGTGTAGTTTGATCTCCTGTATTCCTTTCGAGTCGTCTCCTGTAATTATGATATCGTCAACATACACTAACAGAAGAACCGTTCCCGTTGTTTGGTGACGAGTGAACAGCGAGAAGTCTGCCGAGCTCCGAGTAAAACTAACCTCCCGAAGGGCCTTACTGAACTTGTCAAACCACGCCCGTGGGGATTGTTTGAGACCATACAGAGCCTTCATAAGACGACAGACCTGAGACTCCCCCGTGGTCTCAAACCCGGGAGGTTGCTGCATATAAACTGTTTCCTGGAGATCGCCATTCAGAAAGCATTCTTAATATCCAGTCGGAGTAAGGGCCACCGGCGATAGACAGCCACGGAGATGAGGATTCGAACGGTATTGAGTTTGGTCACCGGAGAAAAAGTTTCTTCATAGTCGAGCCCCTGTTGTTGGGTGAAGCTACGAGCCACCAGACGAGCTTTCAAACGGTCAATCGTCCCATCAGCAGCATGTTTGATGACAAAGACCCATTTACATCCAACCGGTGTCTGACCCGGAGGAAGGTGTACGAGAGTCCATGTCTGGTTGGCCCAGAGAGCAGCCATTTCCTCCTCCATGGCGGCCCGCCAGCCAGGATGTTGGAGCACCTCATGCACAGAGTTAGGAACCGAAATCGAGGAAAGAGAAATCGCAAATGTGTGAAGGTGGGGAGAAAGGCGATGCAAGGAGACACAGTTTGCCAGAGGATGAGCAGTGAAGGCAGGTACCTGATCAGCAGGGCGCGGAGTAGCCGAGGTCGAGGCCGACTGCAGAGGGGCAACAGAATCGGAAGAGCGACGAGTGTAGACACGGATAACAGGCGGCCTGGAGTGAGCAGGAGCCGGAGCAGGTGGGACCGGTGGCAGAGGTGTAGTAACGGGGATAACAGGTCGTGGGATGAATGGCGGGAGAGGGGTCGGTGTGAGAGGAGTGGGTAAAGGAGCAGAGAAGAACGGTTGATCCTCCCGGAAGGTAACATCAGCAGAAACGGAGACCTTGCGGGTGACGGGAGAATAACACACATAGCCTCTCTGTGTACGCGAATAGCCGACGAAGATATGTTTAGTTGCCCGAGGATTCAACTTGTCCGAGGACGGACCCAGTTGGTGGACGTAGCAGGTGCAGCCAAAAATGCGAGGCAGGAGAGGGAAGGCTAGAGTGGAGGGAAACAGTAGGCTAAACGGAGTAGTATAATGGAGGACGGAGGAAGGGAGACGGTTAATAAGGATGCACGCAGTGGAGACCGCAAAGTTCCAGTAAAGTTTGGGAACATGCATTTGAAGCATGAGGGAGCGGGCAACATCTAGCAAGTGTCAGTTCTTCCGTTCGGCAACGCCGTTTTGCTAGGGTGTGTAAGCACATGATGTTTGATGAATAATCCTGAATTCAGAGCATAAAGCCGCAAAGCCGTGTCTAGTGTATTCGCGAGCATTATCGGTGCGCAATGTTTTGAGGGTGGTGTGGAATTGCGTACGGGTTTCAAGGACAAAGGCCCGAAAACACGGGGAAGCTCGGTGCGATCACGAAGTAAGTAAAGTCACGTCATGCGAGAGTAATCATCAATAAACGTGATAAAGTAGCGATAACCAGAAATACTAGTAATTTTAAAAGGACCCCAAACATCTGAATGTGCTAAGTCCAAAGGAGCAGTGCTCCGGGTACAATGTGCGGGAAAAGAAGAGTGCGGCTGCTTGCCGAAGATACAGGACTCACACTGAAAAGGATGAAGAGAGATATCCGGAAGAGCCCGCTGGAGGACCGGGAGAGGGGCATGCCCAAGACGTCGATGCCACTCACTGGAGGAGACAGAGGATAGGACGGTGGGATAGTCATCGAGAAGGTAGAGCCCGTTCCGCAGTGTGCCTTTACCAATGGTAGTCCGCGTCCGCCGATCCTGGATGAAAAATGAAGATGATGTGAATATGACAGAACAATCTAGATCATTAGTAAGGCCACCAACAGAAAATAAATTGAACGGGGAGCTCGGAACATGAAGAGCCGAGCGAAGGGAGATCGATGAGTTGAGAGAAAGGTCAGCCGAGCCGGAGACTGGAACCATCTCCCCATTTGCCACGGTGATACACTTCGGCTGAGGAGAATCTGAGTGCTGGGGTGGCCGTAGTGAGGTAATGTGATGAGTGGCACCCCAGTCCATGATCCAGCGCGGACTGGTGGATAAACAAGCAATACCTGTGTTGGAGATGGAGGCGACGGAGGCAGAGGGCGAGTTGAGCAGCCCTTGGAGTTACTGGAGCTGGAGACGAACGGCCTCAAGGTCAAGAGGGGCGGCAGAGGATGTGTCAGCAACAACAAAGGCCGTCGGTCGAGGAGGATAACCATTATTATTGTAGCAGGTCGCCTCAAGGTGGCCGTCCTTTCCGCAGTATGAACACTTCGGCCGACCCCGACCACCGCGCCCACGGCCCCTAGATCCCGAACGTCCTCCACGAGTGGATGTAGGTTGGGAAAGTAAGGTGGAGGGGGCTGCTGAAGAAGGGCCGAGGGGGAAGCCGCAGAAGTATCCGGAGGAGGTGAAACACGGAGGAGCATGGAGCACACATCAGATAAGGACGGTATGGTGGAGGAAGCCAGAACCTGAGTTCGAATACTCTGAAGGTGAGGCGGAACACGAGCCATCATTAAGGCAATGCAGACGGCCTCCTTCTGAGCTCGCTGAGTAGCATGATCATTGTCGAGAGCCATAAGATCAGTGAGGATGTCATAGAGATGCTGGAGGCTGTCTTTGCCCGAGTAGAAGGAATGCAACTCATCCCACATAGTCTTGTCGTTTCGTGATACATGGCCATCTGATAGGGTTCGACATCGAGGGAATTGAGGAGCCATGTCTGAACACGGCCATCATTTCTGAGTCATTCGTCGGTAGGAGGAAAAGGAGGAGCCTGAGTGAGGTGAGGCAAAAGGCCCTTGGCCTGAAGAACCCGTCGAACAGAATGTACCCGAGGGATAAAATTCTTTTTCCCAGAAAGGGAAATGGTGGTGATCCGCAGCTCATCGCGGATGTCAGCTGGATAAACCGGGCGTCCTGCAGGCGGAGTACCCTCCTGGCCGGTGGAGTCAACGAAAGAACCCATAGAAGCAGGAGGCAAGGCGCAACGGCTAGGGAAGAGACCGCTGCGAGAAGAGACGAGAGACCGCACAGCAGGCAGGCCGGGAACTCTTGCACGACAAGGCCGCGCCGGACCAAAGAACACAGCGGGCAGTCACAGCGACAAGAGCAGCGACCAAGGAGAGGGAGGCCGCAGGGAAGAGAAACGCCAAGAGAGAGGGAGACTGCGACCAAAATGCGAGAGAAAAAGACAGACCGCACGGTCTCAGTGAGCACACCAGTGGTCACAAAAGAGAGACATGCCGCGAGTAAGAGGACTTGAGCGGCAAGAAGAAACCGCGAGGAGGAGAGCTCGCGCTGTAAGAAGAAGAAACCGCGAGGAGGAGAGCTCGCGCGGTAAGAAGAAGAAGCCGCGAGTAAAAGGACTCGAGCGACAAGAAGAAGAAACCGCGAGTAAGCGAAACTCGAGCGGCAAGAAGAAACCGCGAGGAGGAGAGCTCGCGCGGTAAGAAGAAGAAGCCGCGAGTAAGAGAACTCGAGCGGAAAGAGGAAAGCGGGTAGGAGGGGAGACCAGGCGAGCGGTCAAGCGGTTAAAAAATTTTAACCGGACAGACCGGAACAAGAGCAATAAGACGCGTGCGTCAAAGAGGCCGCGTGGCAAGAAAGGTGCTCGCACGACAAGAGAAGAAGCGGGAAGAGCACCGGGAAGAGGCCGCAGCGAGAGCAACGGCAAGTGGCCGCAATGGAGAGAAAAAAACAGGTCGCAGCGAGTAGAGCTAGCCGCGGGAAGAGAGAGTCTATCTGCACGGGAGTGGGGTCCACGAGCCTGGGAGAAAAATGGCTATAAAAGAGCGTAGAAGAGAATGAGGAGGTGGATCCACGGGCGAGAAGGCGGAAGCAGATAGAAAACGAGAGACCGCAAAGACCGTTCGGTTAGGCAGAACGGCAGGCCGCCCGGTTAACAAAGGTGCTGGGTGGTTAAAAAACGACAGGCCGGGAACCTGGCTCTGATACCATGTTGAAAGAGCTCAAAACTTGTATGTATTGCATGTGTATGTAAATATAATGAGAGAATACAAATATATAGGAGGGAGAAGGTGAGAAGAAATCCTACAAAAGATGTGGGACTAAGAAGAGAAGAAGGAAATACAATAAAAATGGGCTCAATAATGGGCCCTTTACATGGGCTTTTCTAACAGATATATGATTGGTTATGGGTTCGATCCCATGACAGCGCAATTTTGCGTGAAAATTGTCTTTATTATAAATATTATTAAATTTTCAATGTAGATAGGGGCAAAATCATATTATTACGTTGTAGGGCAGTCGTGGTCTGAAAATATATGTCAAGGACAATCTGTCATAGTACGTATATGAGCTCTAATAAAATAAACTTGAGGCTAGATTTGATTTTAGCGAGATCGGCCGTCTTAGATTTAAATGGTGGTGCACCATTACGCCATTACACTGTAAGAGAACTTCGTTATATAATGGTGTATATATATGTTGTAAAGTGTTTGTGGCCTAATGGATAAGGCGTCTGACTTCTGTTCAATGTCTGGCTGAGTGGACTCAACGCACTCAACGACTGGCAGTGTGGTCTAGACGCACTCAACCCCTGGCAGTGCTTAGTCTTTCACTCACCACTTATGAGTAAGATCAACATAATCCACTCCTCCAATTTCTCAAGCACTCTAATGTACGACCATGTAGGCTCATATTGCGTTGGCAGCGAGACTACATGTTTGATCACCTCCAGATCATAATGGTAATCCAACGACTCAACGACTGGCAGTGTGGCCTAATGGATAAGGCGTCTGACTTCTGTTCAATGCCTGGCTGAGTGGACTTAACGCACTCAACGACTGGTAAACCCTAAACCCTATTTCTCCCAAACCTCAACACCTGACTAGTGATAAAGGACTAAGAACTGACCCCAAACCTCAGCTGGGAGGTCCCTCCTCTAACCCGGAAGTCCTCTGAGCACTTTCCCTCCTATAACCATATCGAGACCCGTGGCGAGAGGGTCCCCATTCTGTGAGTTGATCCTTTCAGCTCCAGTCCCAGAAGGGTTCAGAGAGCCCGAGATGAACTACTATGTGGGAAAAGACGACCCTCTCCAGCACCTGCAATGGTTCGAAGATGCGGCCTAATGGATAAGGCTTTTTTAATTTGTATTTTATTTTATTTTATTCATACTAATGTTTAGTCCCACATCATGGGTTTGATATGGTTATACGGGTTTAAATAATAGGAGAGGCGGATATTGTTTGAAATTTGACATAGCGGGAGACTATGCAGAGCGTGCGGGCCTAGACCCGGGCGGGCTATATGTTGAGCTGGTGACCGGGCGGGCATATGCAGAGTCGGCTTTCTTTCAGTCCAACCTGTTTCGATTTTTTTTTCAGAATCTGAAGGGTAAAATGGTAATTTCCCATTGCATGGTAGTATCCTTATTAAATTATAGGTTTAGGACCCCCTACTATCTTAGGTGTAGGAGACCCATAAAAAATTAGATAGACGACCATAATTTATCTGTGTGATCAAACGGCTGAGATTTATGATCTAATCAGATCGGACGGTCCTGATTAATTCTGTAAATTATATTTCATTGCTATATATATATATATGGAGAGAGAGAGAGAAATCCCTCTGTGATGAAAAGTTGAGTTTTTTTATTTTTACTGTTTATTATCTTTTTAACCTATTTTGTGATGCAGGACGGACGTCACACCCCCTGCCACCTTGGAGTCCCACCAGGGGGCCCACCATGGCGTCGCACCAAGGAGGCTTTATCAGGGCCGCGGCCCATACACCCCAACCCATCCCCGGCCCCACAACAGGGCCGATAGGTTGTTGAGGCCGGGGCTCGATCCCCCGGAACTCTCATGCGAGTTCTCATCACCAGCTGATCATGAGAACTCGCATGAGAGTTCTTTATCAAGGAGGTCGGGGGATCGAGCCCCGGCCTCAACAACCTATCGGCCCTGTTGTGGGGCCGGGGATGGGTTGGGGTGTATGGGTCGCGGCCCTGATAAAGCCGCCATGGTGCGACGCCATGGTGGGCCCCTTGGTGGAACTCCAGGGTGGCAGGCGGGTGTGACGTCCGTCCTGCATCATTCTGTAGTTTACTTTTTTAATAGGATAATGAAATTTAAATAAAAATTTTAAAAATTTCTAAAATTAAATAATATAACTTTAAAATGTAGTGCATGCGGAAACCTTAAGAATGTTGTAGGTACTCTAGCTACTAGGAACAATGAGTGATCGTAGTATTATCACTGAGGGACTCCATACATAACTGCTAGTATGTGTGTGACTGTGTTCACATTGTGTGCAAGGTTGTCAGGATCGAGATCCTAGATGAGATCGTTTCGAGGTAGGATCAGATTTGATAGTAGGGTTGGATCGAGGATCGCTTTACAAAATCAGGATCGATTTACAAAATCTGGATCGCGATCCTGACAACCTTGATTGTGTGTGGGATGGGGTATTAGTAGATCTGACACAATATTTAAATGTGAGAATTTATCTTTTAAAAAAGGAAAGATTGAATGAATAGATCGTAAATTCTGAGATTTTGGTTTTTTTTTCTTCAAGGGAAGATACTAATCGCGACGAGAATGTAATTTCCAGAATGACTCCAAAACATTCTGATAATATTTGAGAAGAAAAATTAGAATAAAAAGAATTCTTATGCCCCCAAAATAGATTTTGGTTAGAATTATTTACCGAAGAAAAAAAAAGTTTTTGTTGATATATTCGAGTAATTAAACGTTTTACAAGTACTAAACTATATTTATTGTCATAACCAATAATTTCCACAGGTTCGTAATAAATAAAACTATTGAAGCTATGATCATGAGCAAATGAGTAAATATACTCCTGAAGGAGTAGCGGATATAGGAAGTTTTGCTGCCGAAATTTATCTTTTTTCAATCAAAATATCCTTGTAATCCTGTCATTTACATACATTTTTACTATAACTAAAAAACCAAAAAAAGGAAGGCGCTTCTTGTGTTCTGAAATAATACATAGTGCAATATGGTCAGAACGGCGTATGTGTTTATTTTATGTAGTCTATTTTTTATCTTATACCACCTTATACTAATAAATTATATAGAATTTAGATATAATATGCATAGAATATATATATATATATATATATATTATATTTTTATACTGTACTGTGATGTAAATCACTTAATGGTAATATAAGAAATAAAAGATTTAAGAAAAAATAAATAAATACCCCGGAGACAGAGGGTCCAATCTACAGATCTTTTTCCTTTCTATGCAATGAGTTTTATTTGTTAACAAAACTAGAATAACAATAAAAGAAATAAAATTAAGAAAAAGAAGTAAAGGGGGTAAAAATATTTTATTTTTGCAACCCAATAACTCTTTTGATTTTGGAAAAATTATTGTTTTATCACTATACTATTTCTTCTACACATCCGTCTCCAATTTATAATAAATAATAATTATGATTAAAAAGAATTCAAGAAATTATATATAAATTTGTGTTGGATTAGCACAACATAAAGAAAAAAGAAGAAATTGGAGCGACAAAAAAAAAAGAAAGGTGCAATACAAAGACAAGAAAGATCACCCCCCCCCAAAAAAAAAGAGGGGGTTACACTAAGAAAAAAAGTTATCTTCTAGAGAGAAAGGCGCTTTCACATCTTCTTAACCCGAAATGGCTGAGGAGAGGAAATGTTCCTTTTTGAAGGTACTCCCTGGAACAGATCCAGTGGAGACGGGGGGCCTGTAGCTCAGAGGATTAGAGCACGTGGCTACGAACCACGGTGTCGGGGGTTAGAATCCCTCCTCGCCCACAACCGGCCCAAAAGGGGAAGGGCCTTTCCCTCTGGGGGTAGGAAAATAATGATCGGGATAGCGGCCGCAAAGCTATTGAACTCGGGTATGGTCCTTTGCCGAAATGGAATGGCCTTATTTTATTTATCAGTAAGTTATGTACTATTACATATAGTACACCCGGCCGGAATAGACATGTCTGTTCCGACCCGCACGAAAGGCGTAACGATCTGGGCACTGTCTCGGAGAGAGGCTCGGTGAAATAGACATGTCTGTGAAGATGCGGACTACCTGCACCTGGACAGAAAGACCCTATGATGCTTTACTGTTACCTGGGATTGGCTTTGGGCCTTTCCTGCGCAGCTTAGGTGGAGGGCGAATAAGGCCCCCTTGCGGGGGGCCCGAGCCATCAGTGAGATACCACTCTGTAAGAGCTAGAATTCTAACCTTGTGTCAGAACCTACGGGCCAAGGGACAGTCTCAGGTAGACAGTTTCTATGGGGCGTAGGCCTCCCAAAAGGTAACGGAGGCGTGCAAAGGTTTCCTCGGGCCGGACGGAGATTGGCCCTCGAGTGCAAGGGCATAAGGTAGCTTGACTGCAAGACCCACCCGTCGAGCAGGGACGAAAGTCGGCCTTAGTGATCCGACGGTGCCGAGTGGAAGGGCCGTCGCTCAACGGATAAAAGTTACTCTAGGGATAACAGGCTGATCTTCCCCAAGAGTTCACATCGACGGGAAGGTTTGGCACACACAATGTGTGTGACTGTGTTCACATTGTGTGTGTCTGCGTGTTTGTTCACATTGTGTGTGCATGTGTGTGCTCATATTGTGTGTGTGTGTGCGCGCTTGTGTGTGTGCACGTTCATATTGAGTGTGTATTGTAGTATTATAATTCTGGTCTGCTTCTACATTTGAATCCAAATCATAGCTCTAAGGATTAAGCCTTCTCTGGGCATTCCCCAATATCTCTGAAATGTTGTTTCTGAGTTGGATTGCAGCCCACATTCACATAAATAATTGTTCATTCTTGCATTTATTTTCATTCTTTCTATAATCAAATGATATTTTCTTGATATGCTGCCTAATAATAGAATACAAACTTACTTACTTTGACACCCACCCCACCTATTGTTATTCATTATTTTCTCTGTTCTTCCCTTGGTCTCTCTTGCACAGCATGTCAAAGTCCTCAGGAATGGTTCAACTAAGTGATGATGCTGCGAGGTATGAAGATGTAAGCCTTTCTTTGAAAGCCTCAATGACCTCCCTATAGGAAATATTGATCATCTTTTCATTAAACTTCTCTCCATATCTTAGGAAGAATCTAAGTTACAGTTGATTAAGTGGCAAATCCATCCAGCATGTGACGAAGTGAACAGTCTAAGGAGTGCCCTTCTTAGAGTAACGGGAGAGAGGGAGAACCTGCTTTCGAAAGTCAGACAGATGAGGACACTCGAAGTTGAAATAGAGACGTTGGAGAGAAAATTTGATGATCTGGTAACTTTTGCGTGTTTTTTCTTAATTTCTTTTGTGGCAGTCTTTTGTTACTGACTTGCAAATTGTTTTCCATATTGTGCAGCGCTCAAATTCTGAATTCTTTATCCAAGAGCTGAATCAGAGGGTCTCCAGTTTTGAAGTTGAGATGCAGGAGGTAACTGCTGCTGAACTTGTTTTCTTGTTTGCTGTTGAATATTATGAATTCTATGTTGCCTTGTTTACTATGTTCTTAGGCCTCTTCACCTATAGGTGTTAAGTTGTATACTTGTATTTTAACATGTTATCAAATCTAACTTTTTACCCATGTTCCTCTCCCTCGCCTTCCACGTTCAGTCACTTGAGGGGTCATCTTGTTTCACATGTTTCTCCATGGTAGGGGGTGTTTGGGATATTTAGCCTCACAATGAAATCTCATTTTACCTTGTTTTGCATTCTACGCATCTTCTCTTAGAACAAGTTGATTTAGGTTCGATGCTTGGGTTTTTGTAAACCAAATTGCACCAAATTTTGTTGAACATGTTGTTTTTTGTTTCTTTTTCAAACTTCCTCTACCTCACGTGAATCACAATTCCACCTGCCAAGCATAAAGTTCTTCTAGCAACCTATTTGTCTCCTTCAATAAAAGTGTTAGAAACCACGGTGGGGCCCTCGTCGGGCACATGAACCCAGATCCGGTGTCCAACTGCAGTCGAGTGGCTAAGAACATCCCCAACCAAATCTCCTGGGCGCGCGTGTTGCAACACAGTTGGGTGTCAAGCTTCCGCTTAGGAGCTTGATAAAGGAGGTCCAGGGATCAAGCCCTGGCCTCAACAACCTACCTGAGAATTTATTCCGCGTGATCTGGGTTCATGTACCCGACGAGGGTCCCACACGCGCCCAGGAGATTTGGTTGGGGATGTTCTTATCCATTCGACTGCAGTCGGCCATCGGATCTGGGTTCATGTGCCCGACGAGGGCCCCGCTGTGGTTTCTAACAAAAGATGGTCATCTTTTGTTAGAAACCACGTGTGGGTCCCTCGTCGGGGAGCAAGTCCAGATCATCTTTTCCATTCGACTGCAGTAGGCCACCGGATCTGGGTTCATGTGCCCAACGAGGGCCCCACTGTGGTTTCTAACAAAAGATGGACATCTTTTGTTATAAACCACGGTGGGGCCCATTTGAGGCGGGCACATGACATTCAGATCTGTGGCCTACTGCAGTCGAATGGCGAGAACATCCCCAACCAAGTCTCCTGCGCGCGTGTGGGACCCTCGTCGGGTACAAGCTTCCGCTTTGGAGCTTGATAAAGGAGGTCCAGGGATCAAGCTCTGGCCTCAACAACCTACCTGGGAATTTATTCCGCGTGATCTGGGTTCATGTACCCGACGAGGGTCCCACACGCGCCCAGGAGATTTGGTTGGGTATGTTCTTCGCCATTCGACTGCAGTCGACCACGATGATCTGGATTTAGTCCCCGACGAGGGGCCCACACGTGGTTTCTAACAAAAAACAACCCAACATGCTACTCTATTATATTATGGTCATGTCACGAAAAGGTGGAGCAATAGTAGTTTCCTAGAGAGTGGCCGAGAAGGGAGATGTTGTGAGTGGCACTGCAACTGGTTGTTTAAAGCAGTAACGGTGGTGGGATATGCATGAAAACAATGGTGGCTGGTTGTGTAGGTGAGGCAAGGCTGCAATCTTAAATGAGTTCTTTCTCCGGTGATGGTGGGTTGTCCAACGATGACAAATGTTCGTTCTTATACGAACCTTCTGCGTTTGTATTTGGATTGCAGTCAAATTATCTATTCTCCTGTCAGCGTTTGTTGTCTGACTTCATGTGTGGTATATTATTTCCGACTTCATGTGTGGTCTAATTACTTTATTGTTCTAATAAATTCATTTAGTTTGAATTTTTGTTAAGTACTGTGCTTAGTTGTGTCTAGGAATTGCACTTCTGCGACCGAAAATCCTAACAAGTGATGCCAGAGCGAGTTTCTATAAGGGACTGATTGGACGTTCGAGAAAGTTTTAATGCGATTTGTGACAATTAGGCCCGCTCCCCACCTCTTTGTTCAACCTTCAAATTACTCATGTCTCTTAGTCAGGTCGGAGGACATCTTTGACTCAATTTTTGGGGGGGGAAATTTGATGACTGGCAATTTTAGTATGTGACATATTCACATCAAAGATATACTAGTTGAGCAGGGATTGATGCAAGTGATACGATGCAAAACAAATTTATTGCTACAGTAAAGGAAAAGGAATTGATGGACTTGGATTAGCCTTCCCTTAGTGCCATCTGGATGTGCATTGACAACAACGTGCTCTTTAACATTGGTGTTGAAAATTTCGCCAAGTCGTTGATCACAATGTTGGTTCTTAAAAAGCAACGGTGTGTAGACGGAAGATGCATGAGGGTACAACCTATATAAGCACTTCAATGTGTTCAACGGCCTTCTGAACCAATTACATGTGGTTGTAGCAAAAGTGGGGGAAGAAGACAAGGGCTTATTGCTTCTTACCTCGCGCCCGTCATCCTACAAACACATGGTGACTACGCTCCTGTATGCAAAAGATATAGTGGGGTTGGAGGAGATCACATAGGCTTTACTGTTCAGTTAGATTCTGAAGGACCCTGCTCCTGGATATGAGCATATTTTAGTGGTAGATAGACGGGGAAGAGCATTAAACAAAGGATCAAGATGAACACAGGCTCGATCGGCATCGAAGAAGCCCATAATGTGTTACCACTATAGACAGAGTGGTCACACCAAGAGTAACTACTTGCAACGTGTACGGAGTTCCGAAGATGTCCATGATGTGGGTGTAGTGACGATAAATGAAGGAGTGGAGAGATGATTTTTATACCATCACTGAGAGTTGTGGAGACTCTAACAACAGTTGGATATTAGATTCTTTTGGATCACCACACATTTTCTATTATGTTTCGATGTTCAGTTCTTTGGAGGTGCAACTGGGTCAGTTTATCTGGGTGACGACTCATAATATGAGGTCATGGGCACAATGATGGTGGATATTTGAACGCATGATTGGATGGTGTACATGCTATAGATGGTACATTTAGTGCTCAAGTTGCGCAAGAATCTGATATCATTGGGCAAATTGAACTTAAGGGGTTACAACTTTACGAAGACAGGTGGAATCATGATCGTGACACACATGTGTGCCATGCTCATGAGAGTTGTGCAGTTTGGTAGACTATACCGACTGATGGGACCATGGAGCGGTCATGATTGTTGTTGGTGGCATGGTGTATGGTCGTTGTGTAGTGGATCTCCGTTCATTGACTCAAGCTCGGCGAGTTAGTTTCTGCAATACGGATGCGTCCACATCCCAGAGGTGAGCTAGAGCAAGGATGGAGTCGACTTGCAAGAAGTCGGTTGGCGTCTCAGACTTGAGGTGATGCTTTCTACAGTTGGTGCTACGTACTGACAGTGGTTCACGCAAACATTGTTTCGTGCAAGTGATGCTTTGTTCGGGTGGTGGTGATGTTTTATATTCAAACCAAAGTAGTGGTTGTTCTTTTTATTTGCTTTTCAAAATTTGTTTACCCCACGTGAATCACAATTCCACCTGCCAAGCATAAAGTCCTCCCGGCTACCACCGACTTGTCTCCTCCAATAAAAGCCACCTAACATTTTACTCTATAATATAATGGCTCATAGTGGGAAGGCTGAGCACACGCCATGGAAAGGAGGAGCAGTGCTTGTTTCCTGAAGAGCGGCTAAGAAGGGAAGTGTTGAGAGTAATGGTGTTGCAGCGGGCTCCACACGATAGTATGGGTGGCGGGCTACGCATGGCAACAACGGCGTCTAGCTGCATAGGTGCAGCAAGGCTGCACTCCTGGTGGGGTTCTTTCATCGGTGGTGGTGGGTCGTCCGATGACAATGGATGTTTGTTCTGGGACACACATTGTGCATCCATATGTATTACAGTCCAATTCATCGATTATCCTGCGGATCGTTTGTTGTCTGGCTTCAGCCGCAGCGTGTCTTTTTGGATTTATAACTGATCTTGAGTACTAATTAATTTATTGTTATAATAAAATTCGTGGAGTTTGTATTTCTTGCTAATCATGTGTTTAATTATGTTTGGGGATTGCGCTTACGCGATCAAAAAGCCCAGCAGAACCTTCTTCAAGACAAGCTGATGCATCACGTATAAACTTACTTTGGTGATCTAATATGTTATGCCGCCGCATCCGCTACAATTTCAAGGGCAAACGTACACTCGGCGACCGAAAGCACGGAGGCCAAACAACGGGGCTGAACCATCCGGTTCAGCCCCCAACCTATGAAGACGCCAAGGGGGGACTGAACCGACCCGGTTCAGTCCCCAAGTGGGGGGGCCGGCCGGCCCCCTTGAGCCCCAGGTATTAATAAACCCGGGGCTCCCTTTCGTTGGCATGCATGATCATTCTCAAGGTATTTCCTCTCTCTCTCTCCCTAACCCTAAGTCCTCTCCTTGCTCTCTCTCTAAATCTCCCCCTAGATCTCTCTTCTACTTGCAAGTTCTTATCATTTGGTATCAGAGCAACATCCTGCGACAATGGTGACTTGCTCAGAAGCCGAAACCGCGCGGCTTGCATCCCTCGAGGAGAACTATGTAGGGTTGTCGGACACGATGACGGCGCTCGAAGAACAAGTGAAATCCTCCCAAAAAACCCTAGAGGATCGCTTGGATGCGCGCATGGAGGAGATCAAAACCCTACTTGCACAAAATCTGAAGGGAAAAAATCCTGTGGTAGAAGGATCGGAAACGGAGGCATCCTACCATCCTATGGCGCAGAACGGCACTGGAATCGGAAGCGGTGCAGCAGGGGACCAGATCGGGGCCTATGGGGGGCGGTTTCGTCGCTGCGGGATCGGCGGAAGCCGATCCTACGCGGATCGACGCGTACGCCTACCGCGCGGCAGGATCGGCACCGGAGGGATACGGGGGCCCTGGGGGGCACATCGGGGGGTCGACGGAGGCCGGCTACCGCCGCCCAGGTGGCTGGAGGCCGCCGGAGGGCCTGGCGGCTCCGTGCGGACCGTTCGGCGCCCAGCCCGCCTGGAACGGACCCGGGACTCAAGCTGGCCCCTCTTGGCGGGGTCCGGGGCAAGGAGTGGCCCCTTTTCGACCAACTGGAGCGAATGCGGTCCCAATCGGAGGAGTGGCGGGCATCCTACCGACACCTCCGCTCTACGGGGGACCGGCGGACTACGGAAATGGCAACCCATGGGGTGGAGGGCAACAAGGAGGCTACGACATGGACCGGGGGCGGCCCGGGCCCGCAGCGGCCCCGGCGCAACCTTACCAACCAGCACATGCAGAACCCCGGCCATACATGCAGCCCAAATTGACACGTATGAACTTCCCTAAGTTCAAGGGCGGCGACGCCTTAGAGTGGATCCAGAAGGCTGAGCTTTTCTTCAAGTACCAAGAGATTCCTGAGGGGCAGTGGGTCCAGTTGGCGTCTTTCCATCTGGAGGAGGACGCCTTTCAGTGGACCAAGTGGTTTCTGAGGGGACGCAATTACGCACCGTGGGAGGAGTTTGTGGAGTCCTTCTCGGCTCGTTTCGGGCCCTTAGAGTATGAAGATGTGGAGGCTATGTTACAGAAGCTGCGGCAGAAGGGATCAGTCACAGAGTACCGGACAGAATTCGAACGGTTGGCCAATCGGGTCAATTGGGAAGAAAGGACAATGCTGAGTTGTTTTGTATCTGGACTGAAGGACCATTTGAGAGACGAGGTCCACGCGTACATGCCACGCAGTCTGAGTCATGCCATCAACCTAGCCAGGATACAGGAGGAGCGGTACAACCGGCAGAAGACCCGAACAACAGGACGGACACCCACAGTGACAGAGGTAATCAGGAAGGAACCACCGGCCGGGGGCCGTCCCACTGTGACGAAGTTGACGTGGCAGGAGCTGCAGGCCAGAAAGGACAAGGGGTTGTGCTTCAAGTGTGATGAGAAATTCGTTCCGGGGCATCGGTGTCAGAAGGTCCAAGTCTTCATGCTGCGGAACGAGGACGGCGAAGAAGACACTACGGGTGACTCAGTTGAGGATGATTTGGATCTTACGGAGTTTGGAATATCTCTTCAGGCGATGGCAGGGTGCACAGCCCCCCTCACTTTACGGATCGCAGGGGAGATTGGCCAGGAGCGGGTTACTATACTAGTCGATAGTGGGAGCACCCACAATTTCATTGACCCCGGGGTGGCTCTCAAGACAGGGATTCCTATTGATCGGGAGGCCGCATTCCAGGTCATGGTTGCGGATGGGAGCAAGTTGCGATGCGAAGGGGTCCTGAAGGGGGCCGAGCTGCGGATGTCGGGGTACATTTGCCACACCGACGTCTACCTTCTCCCCATTCGAGGCTCGGATATGGTCTTGGGCGTGCAGTGGCTCCGACAGTTACGGCGGGTGACCACAGATTGGGACAGGATGACGTTGGAGTTTACTCAGCAGGGCAAGGACCACTGTTTGCAAGGCATCAGGACATCTCCACTCAAGGAGATCTCATTCAGGGGTTTGCAGAGACTGGAGGAGCAAGGCGGGACAATAGCCATGATTCTGGGGGTGGCACCCGTGGGATCAGAGGCTAGCGCGGAGCCCGAGCAGATACAGGCACTTTTGGGACAGTACGATGATGTTTTCCAGGAGCCACGCTCCCTTCCACCGTCCCGCTTCAGGGACCATCAGATCCAGTTGAAGGTTGGGACGGATCCCACCAACATCCGGCCTTACCGCTACCCCCATATTCAGAAGATCGAGATAGAGCGTAGCGTACGCGAGATGCTGACGTCCGGTATTATACGTCCCAGTACTAGTGCTTTCTCTTCCCCGATCATACTAGTGAAGAAGAAGGACGGTTCATGGAGATTTTGCGTGGATTATCGGGGGCTTAACAGTTCCACCATCAAGGACAAATTTCCCATTCCCATGATTGAGGAGTTGCTGGATGAGTTACACGGGGCGCACCTGTTCACTAAATTGGATCTCCGGTCCGGTTACCATCAGATTCGCATGAAGGAGGACGACATCCACAAGACGGCCTTCCGTACCCACGATGGTCACTATGAGTTCTTGGTGATGTCATTTGGGTTGGCCAACGCACCTTCGACCTTCCAGGCAGTCATGAATGAAATATTCCGCCCTCTTCTTCGAAGGTATGTGCTAGTTTTCTTTGACGATATACTTATCTACAGCAGGAATTGGGAGGATCACTTGCAGCACGCCCGCTCCGTCTTCACCATACTGCGAGATCACAAGCTGTACGCCAAGCGGTCCAAGTGCTCATTTGGACAGCCGGAGGTTGAGTACTTGGGACACCTGGTGTCCGCACACGGGGTACAAGCTGACCCAAAGAAGATCGCGAGCATGGTCGATTGGCCACCTCCTACGACGGTCCGGGCTTTGAGTGGTTTCCTCGGGCTGACTGGGTACTATCGGCGGTTCGTGAAGGATTATGGCAAGATAGCCCGCCCCCTCACTCAGCTGTTGCAGAAAGACGGTTTTCACTGGAGTTTAGAGGCAGAGGTCGCCTTTCAGTCTCTGAAGGCGGCTATAACTACTACCCCGGTTCTGGCGCTTCCGGATTTCTCCAAGACATTCGTAGTGGAGGCCGATGCATCGGGGGTCGGTATTGGAGCTGTGTTGATACAGGAGGGCCGACCCTTGGCCTACTTCAGCAAGACGTTGGCACCCAGGACACTGGGCCTTTCGACGTACGAGAAGGAGATGTTAGCCATCCTGCATGCGGTCGCCTTGTGGCGGCCTTATCTCTTGGGACGACACTTCCAGATCCGTACCGATCACCAGAGCCTGAAACACTTTCTGGAGCAGAGATTAGCCTCACCATTGCAGCAGAAATGGCTGACAAGGTTGCTGGGATACGATTATGAGATTGTGTATAAGCAGGGGAAGGAAAATGTGGTGGCTGATGCACTCTCCCGCCTACCAGAGAGTTCCTTGTCCCATATCTCAGGACCAGTGATTGAGTCACTGGAAGAGATACAGGCAAAAGTTCAGCAGGATCCGGATCTACAAGCCATCATTGCAGCACTGCGACAGGGGAAGCCTACTGAAGCCGGCTACCACTTGCAGGGAGACAGGCTTTACCATCAGGGCCGGCTAGTCCTCCCTGCCACGTCGGCCTGGCGGACGGTCATGATGCAAGAGTTTCACGCCTCACCCACCGGCGGACACGCCGGCATCTTGCGAACACTACAACGGGTCCGGGCAAATGTTTTTTGGAAAGGGCTGCGACGCGATGTTCAGCGGTTTATACGGGAATGTGAGATCTGCCAGAGACAGAAGTACGAGACTACCTCTCCCGCCGGGCTGCTGACACCGTTGGAGATCCCCCGTCAGATTTGGGACACTGTCTCTATGGATTTCATTGACGGCCTGCCCAAGTCTCAGGGCAAATCCGTCATCTTGGTCGTGGTTGACAAGTTGTCCAAATACGGACACTTCATCGCTATGAGCCATCCGTACACTGGAGCAACAGTTGCTGATGTTTTCGCCAAGGAGATTGTGAGACTTCACGGCATTCCAAGCGCGGTCATATCAGACAGGGACCCCGTCTTTGTGAGCAATTTCTGGCAGGAGCTGTTTCGACTTCAGGGGACTTCCCTCCGCATGAGCACGGCCCATCACCCTCAGACAGACGGGCAGACGGAGGTCCTCAACCGTGGGGTTGAAACCTATTTGCGGTGTTTTGTCATGGATGAGCCACGCTCCTGGACTCGGTGGCTCCATTGGGCGGAATACTGCTACAATACCTCTTTCCATACGGCTAGCAAGCTCACTCCTTTTGAGGTGGTCTACGGCCGCCCCCCGCCTACTTTGAGTTCTTATGAGCCAGCCAGCACCGCTCTGCCCGCGGTTGACCGGATGTTACTGGATCGCGACCGGACTTTATCGCTACTCCGGGAGAACTTACGCCTCGCCCAAGATCGCATGAAGATTCAGGCAGACAAACATCGTACCGAGCGGGAGGATGCGGTCGGCGATGAGGTCTTCCTTAAGCTCCAACCATATCGGCAACTATCGGTCTCTCGACGGACCAACCAGAAGCTGGCACCGAAAGTGTCCATCCAACGTTCCATGTATCCTTGCTGAAGAAGAAGCTCGGGACCTCCACTACCATCAGCCCTCCTCTTCCAGAGGCTACTAGCAGCGGCGAATTGCGGCCTTCGCCGGAGGCGATTCTGTTGACCAAATGGAAGCGGCGGGGTGCCGAGTACCGGCTCGAGCTCCTCGTCAAGTGGGCGCACATGCCCGCCGAACATAATTCTTGGGTTGACTTCTTGGAGTTTCACGAGGCGTTTCCGGATTTCCCACTTGAGGACAAGTTGCCGCTTGAAGGGGGAGGGAATGTTATGCCGCCGCATCCGCTACAATTTCAAGGGCAAACGTACATTCGGCGACCGAAAGCACGGAGGCCAAACAACGGGGCTGAACCATCCGGTTCAGCCCCCAACCTATGAAGACGCCAAGGGGGGACTGAACCGACCCGGTTCAGTCCCCAAGTGGGGGGGCCAGCCGGCCCCCTTGAGCCCCAGGTATTAATAAACCCGGGGCTCCCTTTCGTTGGCATGCATGATCATTCTCAAGGTATTTCCTCTCTCTCTCTCCCTAACCCTAATTCCTCTCCTTGCTCTCTCTCTAAATCTCCCCCTAGATCTCTCTTCTACTCGCAAGTTCTTATCATAATAGCTATGAAATTTATAAAGGTTTCTTTTTTAAAAGTTAAAGTAGTCTTTCTTAAAAATTACTAAAGGTCTTAGTTGAACTTCTTAATGATAGAATGAAAGGATCAAATGTGCAATTAACATTAATAATAGTGTATATATACATGTACAAGAGAGGATGCTCACAACACCCAAGGTGAGCTTAAGTTAAGTATACCATTAGAGTGTACAGTTTATCTAACACCCCCCACCCACCCACCCACCCCCAAACTCACGGGGGATCATATATCGAGAGTCTGGACAATAGATGGCATGTTCCGCTCGTGTCTGTGGCTTTGTCATCAAATCTACAAGCTACTGCTCAGAAGGAACAAAGGAAGGAACAAGAGTTTCACAACTATATTGCTCACGTAGGAAGAAAGTATCCACCCCAATATTCTTGGAGAGTGAGTACTTCATTCGGTTTAGAGTAATCTGAATGGCACCTGTATTATCACAGTAGAATGGAGTGAGATCTGGAGAAGAAACATCAAGGTCCTCAACAAGCCAACAAAGCCAAATAATATCTTCAACGGTGGTAGTCATAGCCCAAAGCTCAGCCTCAGTGCTGGTACGAGAAACAGCAGTCTGTTTCTTGGACTTCCATGCAATAAGTGAAGAACCCAAGAACAGATAGAAATCAGTGGCAGGTCGACGATCAACAGGATCACTAGCCCAGGTAGCATCCGAGTAAGCACAGAGTTGTAGAGAAATACAGCTAGATAAGAAGAGACCATGAGAAATCATCGTCTGGAGATAGTGGAGGAGCCGCGGCATGTGATCATGATACACAGGCAAACGCACTAACAAACTGACTCATCACATGAATATCATGGGCAATGTAGGGCCGAGTAATGATGAGGTAGACGAGACTCCCAACAAGGTGACGGTAGCAAGTCGGATCAGAGAGTGGAACCCCATCATACGGGCGTAGTTGAAGATGAAGTTCCATATGGGTGTCCACTGTGCGAGAGTTAGAGAGAGCAGCCCGAGCTAAGAGATCTGATGTGTAACGCTGCTGAGAGAGCTAAAAACTACGGTCTGTAGAGCTGACCTTAAGTCCCAAGAAGTAGCTCAGTTGTCCAAGGTCAATTTTCTGAAACGGCTACTGAAGGTGATACTTGACGAAGGTCACATGAGAAGGATCATCATCAGTAATAATCATATCATCCATATAAAGTAACAGAAGAGTCTGGCCACGAAAGGAGGAGTGCACAAACAGAGCTAGATCATGTGGACAAGGCCTGGTGGAGAGGAGTGGTCCGGAGGAGAAAGCATGTACACCTCCTACTGAAGATTGTCGTGAAGGAATGCATTCTTCACGTCAAGCTGGGATAGAGATCAGTGGTGAACAACTGCAACTGCAATAAGAGTACAAACTGTAGTCATGTGTGCGGCCGGAGCAAAGGTCTCATCGTATTCGCGTTCTTGCTCCTGCTGAAAACCATGAGCAACAAGCCGAGCCTTGTACCTCTCCACAGAACCATCTGAGCGAGTCTTGACTTTAAAGACCCTCTTACAAGTAATAGGAACACCATCGGGGGAAGAGGAACAAACTCCCATGTATGAATATTTTCAAGTGCCTGGAACTCAGCAGACATGACAGTCTGCCACTCATATCTGTGCAGCCTCGCGATAGGAAGTCGGTTCTGGAATACCGCCGGCAGTAGTAAGAAGGGCATACATGTCCAGTGGTAGTGTAAGAAGGCTAAGGCGGTCATGAGGGTGTCTCTCACGAAGTGGGTAGCGACGCGCTGGAGGATCGTCCACGGGACACTCATTGGAGCAAACAGACTCTGAGTCTGGGGACATTGGAGGCGAAGGAATAGAAGGAGGGCAACAAGTGTAACGATATGAAAGAGGAAGGACACAGTTCCAAATGGAGAGCTCATCAGAGGGAGAAGTGAGTGACGAAGGGGAGTGAGGAGGTGACAGGGTAGACTGCGGCAAGAGAAGAGGATCTAACAGAGTAGACTGTGGCGCGGGACGAGGAGGTGGACATACCGGAGGAGAGGATACTTGGAGCGGGGCGATGGGAAGGGTGAAAAACTGCACGTCGGAGGGAGTAATAGATGGATGTGAGGTCGAGGGGACATATGACACAATGAAAGGGTGAGACTCGTCAAATGGTGACATCACGTGAAATGCAAAGTCGACGTGCAACAAGATCATAACATTGATAGCCCTTGTGCTCTGTACTGTATCCAAGAAAAGCACAAGGAACAGACTAAGTAGAAAGCTTGGTACGATCACGTGGAGGGAGTAGAATATAGCACCGACAGCTATAAACACGAAAATGAGTGCAGCATGGGGGTCGAGAGTACGACACTCACCAGGACTCTGGCCCTGAAAGAAAGGGGAAGGTTGCAGGTTAATAAGATAGACAGCAATGGAAATTGCCTCAACCCAAAAATGAGGAGTAATGTTGGAGGAGATGAGAAAGGTGCGGGTTATCTCAATAATGTGGTGATGCTTCCTTTTAGTGGTGTCATTCTGAGCGTGAGCGCCGGGACGAGCAAGCTGGGGAGAATGTCGTAGGTAGCTAGCAGATTGCGAAGAGCATGAGAGAGGTACTCCTTCCTGAGTCGGAACGAAAAATACGTATGGAAGTAGAAAATTGGGTGCGCATCATAGCAGAAAATGTAGCATAAATCTGAAAAATTTTAGAACAAGAATGCATAAAGTAAACCCAACAATAACGAGAATAGTCATCAACAAAAGAATATAATACCGGTGTCCGCCCTTGGATACAAAAGGGGTGAGACCTCATACACCAGAATGAACTAAATCAAAAGGATGCTGAGATCTAGACTCACTACACTGATAGGAGAGTTGTAGCTGATTACCAAGTTTACAACCTGTACAAAAGTGGGACTGATCAACGGAAATGCGACCAAGAAAACCATGAATGATGAGAGAAGCTAGACACAAACCACTGGGATGACCGAGATGGTGATGCTACTGAGAGAAACCCACCGAAGGAAGACATAACGTAGAAGCCACAAGTGGTGGTTGAGTGGATGGAAAATGGAGACGATCAAGGGTGTACACCCCGCTACGGCAACGACTAGCTCCAAGGAGTGTCTCTGTCAGACGATCCTGCACGGAATGCATACTCACCAAAAATAACAAGACAACTGTGAGATGTGAGTTGGCTGGCGGATACAAGGTTCGTAGATAATTTGGGATATAGGTAATATCGGGAACATGGAAATGGTTGGTATGAAGGAGGCCACGACTTGTGATGGGAAGAATAGTGTCATCTGCTATCATAATACTAAGGGCGGAAGAGACGGTCTGACATGACAAGAGGTGGGTGGCATTATAGGTCATGTGAAAAGAGGCTTAAGAATTAAGCAACCAGTCAGAGGGAGAGATACCTGTAGGAACGGAGGCAACCGACTGAGATGTAGAGCAGAGGAGTCGAAAACATCTGGTGAGAGCACAAAGGCAGAGAATTGAGGCAGTGAACCGTGAGAGCGTTGTTGGGCAATCTGCTTGGCAAGCTCAGAAACAAGGAGTGATTATGTCAGAGCAGAAAAGTGAGTTGAAGGTGCACCAGGGGCGCGCTGCTGACCTGACTGCTAAGCCCTCTGAAACTTGCGACACTCAGATTTGACATGACCAAGACACTGACGATAGTGGTAGCGGATGGAGGGGCGACAAGGAGCACCAGATTGAGCAGTAGAGGACGTTGGTTGAGGAAGGCGAGAAACAGGGCGCACCGGAGCACTATAACCAGGCGAGGGTAGCAATGGATCACTCGCAAGAGAAGACTGTGGTAGAAGCTGGGGAGCTGCCAGAACAGCATGAGGCATCATACCAGGAGTAGCAGTGTCCAAGGAGTGAAAACTAGTCTCCTTGGCAATCACCAAGGCCAAGGTATTGCTGAGAGACGACAGAGGATCTCGGTGCAGAAGTTGTGCTCGAACAGGCTCGAACTCGGGGCGTAGGCGCTTAAGAAACTCATATATACGCTGAAAGTCACGATCCCAGGATGTAGCAGCACACTGAGTACAAGTAACGCTGGGGGAAAGTGTCATCTCATCACACTGATGTCAGAGGTCCAGGAGCTCAGCAAAGAAAGATTGTACAAACCGATCACTTTGGTAGCAGACACTAAGGGTCTGAAATAGGGAGTAGCGCGGAGCCTGGCTATATGGCGGGTAGAATCCACGCAAGTGATCCGACGTCGCCTTGGCCGTAGATAATTCATAGACGGTCATGTGAATGGGGAACTCGCAGGACTGACAGATGACCGCTATCGCGTGAGAGTAGTCAGAGCGCCACCTTGCCCCGTTGGAGCTCTAGGAGGATGTGGTCGTGCTGACAGTATAAGAGAGGGAGTCCGCAGGACTGGCAGCTAGTGGGATGTCCGCGGGATTGTCAGCCGGTGGGGGCGGAGCAGGCTCGGTACCGTCAATATGGCCCCATAGATCGAACCACGGAGGATCACGCTGACGTGGGGGCGGAGCAGGCTCGGTACTGTCAATGTGGCCCCAAAGATCGAGACCACGGAGGATCACGCCAACGGTGGTAGACCAAGCCTTGTAGTTCCACCCGTCGAGGATGACATCAGCCTTCTGAAGGAAAACATATGAGGATTGAGACGATGCCATAGAACCAATGGAGGACGGAGGTGAACGCCTAGGTCAGGCGGGTTGCAGAAGGCAGCAGAAATCGGCTTGCTTCTGACTGCAGAAGGCAGCGGAGATCAGCGGGCTGCAGATGGGACGGAGGAGGACAGGACTGCGGAAACAACCAGAGGAGGAGGCGCGAGACCTTTGGTTGTTCGATAGAAAACGACAAAGTCATCGTAGCCTAATCGCATGACGCAGATGAGATCGGTGGGCTGTGAATGCTAGCGAGAGCTGGAAAGAGGCGTGAGGCCTGCGGCTATTCGACAGAAAAATGCAAAGTCGTCACAGCCTACTCGCACGACGCTGACGAGATCGGCCGGCTTCGGATGCTAGCAGGAGCGGAAATGAGGAGGCATGAGACCTGCGGCTGTTACGCAGACCGGCGTTCGACGAGCGGGAAGAAGATGAGCACAGAAACGACAACAGAAATGTGTGTGCATGTGGAACCCTAGACCTTTGATGCCATGGTAGAATGAAAGGATCGAATATGCAATTCACATTAACAATAGTGTATGTGTGTGTGTGTGTGTGTGTGTGTGTGTGTGTGTGTGTGTGTGTGTGTGTGTGTGTGTGTGTGTGTGTGTGTGTGTGTGTGTGTGTGTGTGACCGCTGATATGCCTAATGACAACCTTCCTCGAATAGACCGCTGATATGTCTAATGATAGCTTACCATAGTAGGTGTGGGAGCTCTACTAAAAAGTTTTTGAATTTTAATGGATTTTCATCATTACTATAAATTTGGGAATAGTGTAATTACTTGAATAGACATTATATTTTTTTTTTGAAATAGATTGTAATATATATCAAGTCATTAAAATTTAAAAATGAGGGTATACTTGACATTTTTGAATGTTGCACCAAAGGAAAGTTTTTCTATATAGTAATGAAAGATATATATATATACACATATATATACATATATATATACACATATATATACATATATATATATACACATATATATATATATATGTATGTATGTACAAGAGAGGGTGCTCACAACACTCAGGATAAGCCTAAGCTAAGTCTACCATAAGAATGTACAATGTATCTAGCACTTAAGACCCGTTTGGAAGAGTGGTGCCTAGTGCTTCAGTGAGAAATGGAGCTCCCTTTATTTCATTAAAAATGGAGCTCAAAATGGAGATTTTCACATTTTTTGTGAGAAATGAAGCTTAAAATCGAGGTTATTCAAATACTTTAAATTTTTTTGTAAAGTGAGTCAAAAATATCCTCAGAACCAAAATGGAATACCAAATGAGACCAAATATTCATTTTTTTCATTTATTAAGAAAACTCTTCAACTCTTTGCTCAACCTTTTTCGTGCTACACTGCTTAAGTATGCACCACTATGCAATGTTTATTTGGAATTCATCCAATTTATTTCCTTCAATTTTCCTATTACCATGTTGAAAGTATAGTTCCACATTAAAAATTTATGTTGCCCTTTGTATTTATTATAGAATATAGAACTTATCCTAGGTTGGATGTTTTTTTTCGAACATAGTATCAAAAATTGTGATGTTCAGCATCCCACTCTCATGTCACCCAATTAAAATTAAAAAAATGCTCACATATTAAAGACCTAGAGTTTTGACAAATAAATAATATTTAAGTTTATTATTATGATATTATCTGCAATATTCCAAGTGATGTATACCTTGATAATTGTTTGGTACCAATAAAAATTTAAAGCGCCGAACTTGAAAATTGAGATCTCGATCCGGACGGCCTCGGCGAGACGGTTCCAACGCACCTGATTTCGTTTGATTCCGATTCCGTCTCCGTTCGACCCCTTGAACAACCCGTTAAAGAGTTGAGTACAAACCAACCTGAATCGGACCGAACCAGTCCAGCCCAGGTCGGTTCGCACTCTTTCCCACACCATGGCACCCTGATTTGGCAAGAAGGGGCATACATAAAGAAGAGGAAAAGTCCAAAAAATTCTGAAGGCCCGAACTTTTGAACCGCTCGATGAAATTCAAATCTTAAAGCGGCGGCTAATTCGTGGAGGGAAAAAGCACAAGATTGATGCCTTAATCAAAAGTTTTGATGGATTTTTTATGGAGATTCTTGGGGCGAACGATTTTGTGTTTTATAACTTTGAACAAGGATTTGAGTTCTACAACTCCGATCTCAGAACCGTCAGGCACTTGGGGGGAAGGCTCACTCACAAGGAAATTTGCCACATGATTGAAGAGGAATCATGGTTCTGAGTGTTGGGCAGTGAATTGTGTACATGAGCAAAAAATGAGAGTTGCGGAGATGAGAATGCTTAGGTGGATGTGTGGACACATGAGATTGGATAAAATTAGGAATGAAAGTATCAAGGATAAGACAGGAGTGGCACCAATTGCAGAGAAGATGCGAGAAGCTCGTCTAAGATGGTTTGGACACGTACAAAGAAGACCATTAGAGGCACCTATTAGGCGTTGTGAGAGTCTAGTCACTAGGCATGTTAAACGAGGGAGGGTAGACCAATAAAAACTTGGAATGAAACTGTAAGGAAAGACATGACGTACTTAGGCATTAGTGAGATTATGACAAAAGATAGGGCACAATGGCGACAAAGGATCCATATAGCCGACCCCACTATAGTGGGATAAAGGCTTGAATGTTGTTGTTGATTGAAGAGGAATCATCACAGTGAAAGACAAACCATCTATGGCACTGCACCCTTTGTCAGGGCTTACCTTTGTTAGCATAATCCTGGCCCTCCCCATCCCCCGTGGCTTCGAAATCCCGACCTTCGAGACTTACACTGAAGACCCGCCAAGCGCATAAGTCATCAATGATCATGACGATTTATCACGCCCCTGTCCAACTTCTTTGTGAGGTATTTTTCGCCACGCTCAAGGGGCGGGCTCGAACTTAGTTCCATTCCCTCCGTGAGGGACCGATCAACTACTTTGCCGGAATGACACGGTTATTCCTCAACCAATTCTTTTTGAACGAATGGATTGTTAGGGATCCCTCTTACCTCTCGGCGATCAGCCAAAATGACAGGGAGTTGCTAGAAGACTTTTGTTGTTTCACTATGGAGGTCCGGCAAATTCCATGAGTCAATCCAGAGCTACTACGTGTGGTCTTTCTCGGGGGCCTTCACCCCTGTGGTTTCTACGTGGCTTTAATGAGTGAGATGGTGATCGGGTAAAGACGCAAATAGCTGTCGACGAGGTCATTTGATGTAGTGGAGAGATGACTCGAGATGAACAATCTAAATTCAACACAAAATGTGACAAAAACGATTAATATGCAAGAGTGGGTCCATTTAAAAATGACAACTGTAATTAATTAATATAAGTAACAGAAGCACAAATGTTCACAACTTTAATTAAAAACAAGTTTTATTTCACCAAACCACCAAGGCGCAAATATTTCAAGCGCACGTGGAATGAACCTTGCAAGTCGAGCAATCGTAGATACTAACAAGTAAAAAAATAAACATCACTACAGGTCGGGTATCTAAATAAACAACAACAGAGAATAAAACTTCATACCACAATTCACCCGTCCAGGCGACGACAATGATGGTTGTTGGAGGACATCCAAGGTCGTAGCGAGTGGGGGATGCATCAGAAGTAGAATTCCGCACTAGTAGTGTCTTGGGTGGGCTGTGTGATGGCTATTAGGAGGAATATGTTGGTTGTAGGGGTTCACGGTGGAGGGGATTTGGGGTTGGCGGCAGGGGGAAGCTTTACGATGGTGGCTGGGGGTTGGGAATTGGCTTGGAGGCAGCGGTAGAGGGCTGGAAGAGGGCTGACGGGGCTGGGAATAGAAGGGAGGGGCGGCGGTAGGGTTGGAAGCTACTTCAAAACTAGTGAGGAAGGATTTCCTGGAGAGAATCGGCGGGCTGGGTCGGCGTCGGTTTGGCTGGAGGAAATGATGGGGGAAAACGTCGGAGGAAGAATAACAGGTTGTGGCTAAGGGGAGTGGCGGGTTGGACGGGTGGAGGAAGGAAGCAGGGATTACCCTGGAGTCGCACCAGGCCGGATCTCTTTGCCGACGTCGCACCGGAAGGAAGAGATGACCGAGCGGTTGCAAAAATGTCGCAAACCTTCGATACCGTCTGAACCACCTGTTTCCACCTTTTTATAACCCTAAAATCAAAACCGCTGCATAAGTTCGTATTGTTTGGGCCGATCGGGCGTCAAATACAACTCAAAAAATAAAAAAAATATATGAACTTGACTCGGTACGACCATCCGGATGCAACCACGGACTCGGATCGTCCGACAGGGTAGCGGATCACCTCCTCCTGCTGGAATACCTGTGTCGAGCATTGCGGCCATCAACTCCCTCCTGGCTTGAAAGCACTCATCTTCGGTGAGTGAAGATGATCGTACTCGCTGTGTAGCCGTGGGGCGAGTCTTTCGAGCTCCTCTGAAGAAATCCAAGTAGCATCGTGCAGAAGTTGATCGCTCCAACGGACAAGATAGCGCACAATATCTCGCCCGCCCGCGGTGTAGAAGTCGTGACCGTTGATCTAAAGTATGTCGTCCGTCGAAGCAGATGGCTTTGGATGTAAGGTATCTCTGTCTGACTATTGGGTAAGTGGAACCGTCGCTGGTGCAATGTGATCCTCAGGGTGCGACTCTTCAGGTGGCATCAGGGAGGGACTAGTAGGAACAATGGGAGGTGAAGGCTCTGGGAGGGGTGTGGAGAAAGGGTCCACTTATACACGCTACTTGTAGTAAAGAGTCAATTTTTTGCGTTGAATACTCAGCTGATGCCCATACTATGAGAGATGTCAATTTCATATGCGTTAGTATCAATACGCTGCACGACTGTATAGGGGGCCATTCTGTGAGCGCTCAGTTTTCTTGCTGGTCCTTGCGGGGCCCTCTCAGGTTGAATGCGAATCAACACTTGCTCTCCCATCTCAAAGATTTGTTCTCCCATGCACTGGTCTGTTTGGTCTTTATAATAAATAATAATCATTACTAGATGCAATTTTTTTACGGACCGACTCATGAAGTGCATGCACATGGTGGATAAAAGACTCTGCTGACATACTGGGTCTGGACTCGAGGGGAATATTCATCAAGTCAATAGGTTTCCTAGGTGTATACCCTAGTATGATATGGAATGGACTCAAACTTGTGGTCCTATTAACAGAACTATTATATGCAATTCGGCTATAGGGAGAACAGAATCTCAGGTAGACGGACTATACCCAACAAGACAATGTAGTAGTCTCCCAAGACTACGATTAACAACCTCGGTTTGCCCATCCATCTGCGGGTGGTAGGCGGATGAGAACTTCATGGTTGTACCAGCCTTCTTCCATAATGTCTTCCAAAAATAGCTCATGAAACACGTGTCGCGGTCAGAGACTATGGAAGTGGGAAGTCCATGATACTTAAATATCTCTCTAAAGAATAACACAACCACGTGAGAGGCGTCAACGGTCTTTCACATCGCAGTCAAAGACTATGGAAGTGGGAAGTCCATGATACTTAAATATCTCTCTAAAGAATAACACAGCCACGTGAGAGGCTTCAACGGTTTTTCAACAAGGGATAAAATGGGTCATTTTAGAAAAACGGTCCACCACAACGAAGATCGAATCGAGCTTCCTCAAAGTGCGAGGAAGCCCCAGAATAAAGTCCATATTAATATCGGTTCAGGGCCTCTGGGGGATGGACAGTGGGGTATTGCTGCGCGTTCGGCAAGTGCATCGGTCGCTCAAGTAATATAAAATGGGAAAAGCTCCCTAAGTATTGATCTCTTGAGGAACGCAGAGTACGCGCACGATTCAATTGTTCAGAAAATCAATTATAAAGATTTGGAAGTAAAATCGAGGGGTTGGTTTGGGTTGCACTGAAAGAAAACTAACTACACTAGCGCGGGTCGCCAGCACCGCTTCGCGAGGTGACGGTGGAAATTGCAGGCCGTTGTGCTCTGCTTCGCTAGGCGAATGGACGAGTAGGCTTGCAAGAGGACCGATTAGATAGGTCAGAGATGTTGAGGGTCGTAAGCACCTCTTCGCAAAGCACGCAACTAGCAATTGCTAGTGCGGCGAACACACGTGTCGTGGTGAAATGTGGTGGTGATGCGACACTCCTCACAAGCATAAACTCAAATAAAACATTTCACATAGACATGAAATTAAACAAAAACAACTATGAGTTTACACATAGCATCCAATACATCACAAGATTCACAACAAAGTTCTACAAAGTGAAAGAGGAAGGTGAGAGCACAACCGAAGGGTGGAGACTCGTCGGAAGTTCACAGACGGACTCAAGGGTTGTCAATCCTTGTCCGAGCTCGGTTTCCAACTGTCGTCCGGGGTACAGAAGAGTTGTCACTCTCTCATAATTTACCCGTCTTCTCTGTCAATCTTCTTCAGCCACGAACTCGTCGGAGAAATCTATCCCAAGAGAGAAATCCTTCAAAATGAACCTTGGAAGCTTGCGAACACTAGAGGAGGTCGAGAGGAACTCCTAGCTTGAGATTTGGCTCTAAATGGTGGTCGGAGGACCTCGGGATGATGGGCGGTGGTGGAGAGGCGAAGTGCCGCGAAAATGGAGCTCTGGGCGCGGAAATGAAGTGATGATCCAATTTAGGGCAAAGTCCTGCGACTTAAATAGTACCCAATCAGAAAATAAGGAACGCACAACCGTGCGCACATCGTGCGTTAATAACAGCACAGGAATTCCCAGCCAGGAAGACGACCCGTCCGTGCGTTTATGACCACACACGGGCAACTAGCCCGTGCAAGAACAAAATGCACGGGCGGAGTCAGATCGCAATAAAATCATGCAAAACCAGAGGTCGTGCGATTTCCTTCGCGCACGGTTGAATCCAACCGTGCGTGAAGAAAACGCACGGGCAATAAATCCAAAAATTATTTTGACAAAAAGAGATGGTCATGTGATTTGGTCACGCACGGGCAAAACAACCGCGCGTGAAGAAAACGCACGACCCGGGGCAGAGCACCAGAATGTTGTAGGTATCGCACGGTCGCAACAACCGTGCGTGAATAGAAACACATGACTGTGCGATTCCTACAGGAAAGAACTCCGCTGAAATGGGGCTCTGCCCACTTGCACAGGAAGAACACAGCTGGGGCACAGGCCACCAACACTCACAGAAACATAACCATGCAAATAAAAATAATGGGCAGCACCAAGTGCTTACCCCCAATAATGAAGTGTGCAATTGCACACCACAATTGACCTAAATAGTCCACTTTGTGTAAAATTCGATTCGCGTCGAATATAAGCAATAATGGTCGTAAAATGTAGTGCGCGTACGTGAAAACTAGCACGGATGAGTCCGAAAAGCGCTATAAATATCGGACTCATCAGGTGTATAGCCCAGTGGGCTGGAGGGATCCCTTCGCGGTCTGGCAGACTCGACAATGACTGACAACCCTAGTAACATCCTTCTTCGGGCTGGGCCAAAAGAAGAGATCCTCAACTAACGTAATCGTCTTGTCTCGACTGAAGTGTCTCGCTGCTCCACCTGCGTGTACCACTATATAAGGAAATCTCAGAGGAACGTAGAGGCGCGAGCCCATGAATAAGTACCTGTCTGAAATCGAATAACCCTCATGAAGATCAGGAGGGTACCTCGATAGTGCGGTGTAAATGTCCCCGAAATCTAGGCACTCGGGATAATCGTAAGCTAGTCGCTCAAAGCCCACTACTTGAGTGTTCATGGTGTGGAGAATGCTGACGCGGCGGCTCAAGGCGTCAGCCGGTTTGTTCTCAACACATGCTCGGTGTTTGAGAACATAATGAAACTCCTGCATATACTCCACCCATTTTGCATAACAGTGACCCAATTTCTTCTGTGAGACGAGGTATCTCAGTGCCTGATGGTCAGAATACAGAACAAACTCCTCGTGCATAAGGTAATGATGTCAGTATCGTAGTGTCTGTGCAATGGCATAGAACTCATGATCATAGTTTGAATACTTATGTTGGGCATCATTCAGCTTCTTGCTAAAGTAGGTAACATGATGAACCTCCTGGCTAAGTACTGCGTCGATGCCAACTCTTGACGCATCACAAGCTACTTCGAATGCATTGGAGAAGTCAGGTAAACATAGAACGAGAGCAGTAGATAATCTCTCTTTAATCTCCTCGAAGGCTCGAGTGGCGGCCTTCGTCCAGACGAAATCACTCTTGCGTAGGCAGCTCGTAATGGGGCCATAATCGAGACAAACTTCCTATAGAAGGTGGCAAGTCCATGAAAGTTTCGGGCCTCATGAATGTCCATTGGAACGGTTCACTCTCGAATTGCCCTGACCTTGTCAGGGTCAATGGATATACCAGATGTCGAAACTACATAACCTAAGAAGTGAACGAATGTTGACAGGAATGAGCACTTTTTCAAGTTGATGTAAAGATGCTCTTTTCGTAGGAGTTCGAACACCAAATGAATATGGCGCAAGTGCTCGGTGCGGCACTGGTTGTATATCAAAATATTATCAAAATATACTACCAAGAATTTGCACATGTAGGGCCGTAGACGACAAAACCTGTATCATCACTCTCATGAACGTGTTGGGCGCGTTCGATAGTACGAACGGCATAACTGTCACTCATACAAGCCTTCCTTCGTCTTGAAGGTCGTTTTCATTCACACCCCTCTCTAACTCTAATCTGATGGTACCCGCTACGAAGCTCGATCTTCAAGAAGATCTGGGCACCGACCATCGAGTCCAGGAGATCATCGAGACGTGGAATATGGGCTATCAATGCACATGTGCCAATTCCCGTCCTTCTTAGGAGTAAGTTCGGTACGACGCTGGGACTCTGTCTCTCTCGTATAAACTTCTTCCGCAGAAGATCATCAACTTGTTTTAGTTCGGCATGCTCAGCCGGATTCAGCCAATAATGTGGGAGATTGGGCAAAGATGCCCCTGGGATCAGACTGATGGCATGCTGGATGTCCTGCAGCGGGGGAAGCTCATCAGAAAGCTCCTTGAGCATAATGTCTATGAAATCATTCATCAGCTGACGAACATTCGGATCAGTAATCTCGGTCTCGCTAGGGGTCTCGGTCGTCATCGTGCCCGCCACAATAAACATAACCCCTGCTTCTAAACTCTCTCAGGAAATCACCCTTTCTCAAGACATGAAGGGTCTCGAAGATCCCGCACTAACTGATTACTCAACCTTGCCCTTAGGAGGATCCTGGGCTAGGTCGAGGTAAGGGTAATCTTTTGATATTTGTCGAATAATACACACGTGTTGGACCGGCCATAACATGTGGCATCACGATCATATAACTAGGGTTGCCCAGAAGAACGTGTGCGACGTCCATGGAGATAACGTCATACCAAACCTGGTCCTTAGTGATCGCTAAGCGAATCGGTACCAGGCATCTCTGTGAAACCTGGATGGTGGACTTGTCCACTCATAGGACACGGTACGGATGCGGATGGGGCTCGGTGGTAAACTGCATTTCTCCAATCCTTTCTTAGCAATTATATTTACGCAGCTACCACTATCAATTACGAGCTTGCAGGGGCCTCCTGCGCTCGGGAAATATGTAAAGAAGATAGTGGTGGGGCGCCAATCCTCCTCTGCATGTGGGGTGTGGAGGAGGCAGTGGAGGACTCCTAACCCTAGCGATCTCTCAGCATCGCTCTCCCATCCGTCCTCTACGACGGTTGTAATATTCTCAACGGCGGCGTCCCCAGCCTCAGTGTTGGGCTCGCCCGACTCCTCAATCAGTGAATTCCTAGTCGGACATTGCGCTGTGAAGTGCCCTCTGTCAGAACATCGATAACATTGGACGGCCTCAGGCATAAGACCTCAAGGTACAATAGCTTTTCCCTTCGCGTCTGCGGGAGCGCGAGGAGCGGGAATGGTTTTCTTAGGAGTGGGTGACTTAGCTGGGGTGGCATTGGGTCGAGAGGTGACCTGCCTCGGGCCCGCAGTGCGCAAATAATGCTCATACTCCAGAGCAAGCTGAAAAATCTGCTCTACTATCTTTATCCTATGGGGAATCAGCTCCCTTCAGATGTCAGCCCTAAGTCCAATTTGGAAGCAAGATGCAGTGGCGATGGGCTCCTCCTGAATATCACTGCGAACCACTAACTCGTCAAATCATGACATGTAATCATCAATGGAGAGGGCCCCCTGACGCGGTGTCTAAAGCTGATCTAAAAGTTGATCACGATATGAGGCTGGAAGGTACTTACCTCTTAAGCGCTGCTTTATCTCGTCTCATCGGGTGATGGGGTAATAGTCTTCCCGCTCAAGAGACCTCTCCAGACTCGACCGATATATTTTTGCTTGGCCGGTCAACTTCATCTTGGCGAACCGTACACGCCTCTCGTCGCTCATCTCAAACCAATCAAAATAGTGATTCATGTCCATGAGCCAATCACTAAATGTCTTCGGGTACAGGTGACCATCGAAGGAGGGAGAGTCAATGTGGATCCTCCGGGTGATGTCATCCTCTTCTGGGGACATCCCACGGTCACGGTAGTCACCGTACTCATCGTCATAGTCATTGTCATATCGTGTTCGATCTCTACGACTAGGTGGGGGTGGTCGACGTGGTTTATCTGGAGGACGGTGATTCCTCCTGGATCTTGCCGATATTTGTAACAACGATGAAAATTCCATCTCTCATGAGGTGGGGGTTCTCGGCAAGGGATGTCTTTACTACGTTTCTCATGAGGAGGTGTAGCACCCCGGGGATCCTCGAAAGGCTCCTTGTTCGAGGAGGAGTCGCTCGACCTCTAGGGATCTCTAACTGATCAACGCTGGTGCTAACTCTAGCGATATCACCCCTAAGGGATTCGAACTAGGTTCTCATCCAATCAAATCGATCGAGAACAAGTCTTTGAAACTCAGCGGACGTCATGTCTGACTGACGACTGTGAACTGGCGGTCCTATCGTCGGTGTGATTGTGATTCGACATGGACCAACGATAATCCCTACCACTACGTAACATGCAAGTTGCTCTAACCTAGAGCTCTGATACCAATTTTATGCAGTAGAGGGACTACTCGAGATGAACAATCTAAATGCAACACAAAATGTGATGAAAATGATCAATATGTAAGAATAGGTCCGTTTAAAAATGACAACTGTAATTAATTAATATAAGAATTACAGAAGCACAAATGTTCACAACTTTAATTAAAGACAACAAGTTTCAATTCACCAAACCACCGAGGCGCAAATATTTCAAACGCGCGCGGAATAAACCTCGTAAGTCGAGCAATCGTAGATACTAACAGCAAGTAAAAAATAAACATTCACTCAAGATCGGATGCCTAAATAAACAATAATAGAGAATAAAACCTCATACCACAATTCACACGTACAAGCGGCAGCAATGACAGTTGTTGGAGGGCATACATGGTCGTAGCGAGTGGGGGATGCGTCGGAAGTAGAATTTCGGACTAGTAATGGCTTGGGTGGGCTGTGTGATGGCTGTTAGGAGGAATATGTTGGATGTAGGGGTTCACAGGGGAGGGGATTTGGGGCTGATGGCAGGAGGAAGCTTCACGATGGTGGTTGGGGTTGGGAATTTGTGACAACCCAAAATTCGCAAAACAAAATATTTATTTTTGCCCCGATAATGAGATAAGGCAGTACGAATTTTTTGAGATTTTTCGCGCATTTTCCGTTTCATTTAGTTTTATTTTTGGCTTTATGTCAAGATGTCACTTGATTACTATCATTTGGAGGCTGATCTTCTTTTGTTGAGCTGTTGTTGATGACCGACTGGACTTGTTGTTGGCCAAGTATATTGTTTTGGGCTGCTATTATTTAAGTGGGCTGTTGTTATCAATTTCAGGCGGAATATATATGTATGCTAACAGCTTAGTAAGGTGGAGATTTGATTATTTTGACACTTGTAATTGTTATAGCTGGATGGTTTGATTGTTTTGACACTTGGCCAAGCCAAGTGTTAGCTGAATTTGACTTTGGGATTCATGTGGTGACACCTATTTGAGTTAAGTTACTTCAGTGTATCTTCTTGTTGCCTCTTCACCGCATGTCTCCTATATAAATAACTGATGACCTCCCTCTTCATCTCCAAACTAAACTCCTGCTCTCCCTCTTTTCTTCTGTTGTTGTCTCCGCCGGTGGACTGCTGCTTCTTGTCACTTCCTTGCTCCCTGCTGCCCCAAGCTGCTGCTCCTTGCTGCCCCGAGCTGCTGCTCCCTGCTGTCCTAGCTGTTGCTTTGTTGTACCTCTACCACTGGTTTTGCGAGCTGCTTCTGTTTTCTCTTCTGCTGTAAGGATGTTTTTCTCCCTCTCTACTTTCTGAATTGTAGATAATAGGGTTGTTTTTAGCTGGTTTTTCTTGTTGTTTTTCCGTTGTTTTAGGGCTAAAGTGTGGTTGTTTTCTTACTGTTTTTGGGCTGCATTTTCGCTGGTTTTTCGACGACTTTTTGCTGCACTGTTGGGTTGTTTTGGTAGTTGTTTAGTGGCTGTTTTGGTAGCTGTTTAGTGGTTGTTTTGGTAGTTGTTTAGTTGCTGTTTTCCTAAATTTATGAAAGCTTTACTGGACAGCATTTTATGAGGACGGATAGTCCATTTGGGGGCTGGTTAGCCCATTTTGAGGCACAATTATGGTTGTCCAGCAAAGTATACAAGCTGAATTTGGTTTTCTAAAGTCATTTCAGAGTATTTTGAGTTTTTCGGTTTATTATATTTGGCTTTCCGACTTTTCGTAAATCCCTTATGTATTCTAAGAGACGTAACCCAAATAAAAATGCATACTATTACAGTGGTTTCCGCGACCAAGAATTAATCAAAAAAGGATGGTGTCTCAAGATAATATGAATAAAGGCAAAGCTGTCGTGAGTATTTTATTTCTTGAAATTATGGATATCCAATTATTTTGCAGTATCGAATTTATCATCTTTAAAGAAACTATCTGTGCATATGAGTTTCGACTCGATGATATATCGCTAAATAAATAAACGTGGGCGAGAGGACAATTAAGCGATACAGATTTCTGAGGGATCAATTTTATTCAAAACTCTTGTTTATACGACAAGATAAAACTTATTTAAAACTCTGCATAGGGAAATACGAAGGATTCGAATCTGATGATGTGGATCCACTGATGGATTCACCAGTAGGGGTGAGCCTACAATTACGCCCTTCGGGGTTGTGGCCAATTCAAGTTGCATATCTAAGTATTTCCCATAATATGAAACTAAAGGGTGGGACTTCAGCGAATTTCAAGTTGCATATTTCAGTAATTACGATTTAAATATACTATAAGCATATTGGTATACTCCCTTTATTGCATGTATAACCGTTTCACGAGATTTCTGTCTCACATAATCATATTTTTATGACTAACCCATTGTGGACCCATTTTTTTAGTCAACAGGAATCATTCCTAGTGCTCGGAAGAGGATTTCGCCGGAAAAGATAGCAAAGCTCGAGGGAGACGCAAAGCCTCGTGTACCACTTTCAAATTCTGATTTTTGTATAGATGATTACTCGTAGTTACTTTTTTATTCGGTTGTAACTCGGTTAAGAATGAATAAAATACCGTTTTAGATGTTCTTTGTACTATACTTAGATGTGCTGCGACTCTTTTATTGAAATTCTGTTCAATTCTTGAAATCATTTGGGAAGCCCGGGAATTTTGGGTCTTCACCAACCTCCCTCTGATACCAAGTTGTCAAGCCCCAAAATTCTCGGGTTTCCCAAATGATTTCAAGAATTGAACAGAATTTCAATAAAAGATTCGCAGCACATCTAAGTACAGTGCAAAGAACATCCAAAACAGTATTTTATTCATTTTTAACTGAGTTACAACCGAATAAAAAAGTAACTACGAGTAATCATCGATACAAAAATCAGAATTTGAAAGTAGTACACGAGACTTTGCGTCTCCCTCGAGCTTTGCTTCTTTTCCGGTGAAATCCTCTTCCGAGCACTAGGAATATTTCCTGTTGACTGAAAAAAAGGGTCCACAATGGGTTAGTCATAATAATATGACTATGTGAGACAGAAATCTCGTGAAACGGTTATACATGCAGCAAAGGGAGTATACCAATATGTTTACAATACATTTAAATCGTAATTACTGAAATATGCAACTTGAAATTCGCTGAAGTCTCACCCTTTAGTTTCATATTATGGGAAATACTTAGATATGCAACTTGAATTGGACACACCCCCGAAGGGCGTAATTGTATGCTCACCCCTACTGGTGAATCCATCAGTGGATGCCTACACATCAACAGATTCGAATCCTTCGTATTTCCCTATGCAGAGTTTTAAATAAGTTTTATCTTGTCGTATAAACAGGAGTTTTGAATAAAACTGATCCCCTCAGAAATCTGTATCGCTTAATTGTCCTCTCGCCCACTTTTATCTATTTAGCGATATATCGAATCGAAACTCATATGCACATGCAGTTTCTTTAAAGATAATAAATTCGATACTGCAAAATAATTGGATATCTATAATTTCAAGAAATAAAATACTCACAGCAGCTTTGTCTTTATTCATATTATCCTGAGACGTCATCTTTCGTTGATTAATTCTTGGCCACGGAAACCACTGTAATAGTATGCATTTTTATTTGGGCTGCGTCTCTTAGAATATATAAGGGATTTACGAAAAGCCAAATATAATAAACCGAAAAACTCAAAATACTCTGAAATGGCCTTAAAAACCAAATTCAGCACGTATATTTTGCTGGACAGCCATAATTGTGCCTCAAAATGGGCTAATCAGCCCCCAAATGGACTATGCGTCCTCATAAAATGTTGTCCAGTAAAGCTTTCATAAATTTAGGAAAACGACCACTAAACAACTACCAAAACAGCCACTAAACAGCTACCAAAACAGCCTGACAGTGCAGCAAAAAGTCGTCGAAAAATCAGCGAAAATGCAGCCCAAAAACAGTAAAAAAACAACCACACTTCAGCCCTAAAACAGTGGAAAAACCAGCTAACAACAACCATATTATCTGCAATTCAAAAAGTAGAGAGGGAGGAAAACATTCTTACAGCAGAAGAGAAACAGAAGCAGCTCGCAAAACCAGTAGTAGAGGTACAGCAAAGCAGCAGCTAGGACAGCAGCTCGGGGCAGCAGAGAGCAAGGCAGTGGCAAGAAGCAGCAGTCCACCGGCGGAGACAACAACAAAAGAAAAGAGGGAGAGCAGGAGTTTAGTTTGGAGATGAAGAGGAGGGAGGTCATCAGTTATTTATATAGGAGACAGGCGGTTAAGAGGCAGCAAGAAGACAAACTGAAGTAACTAACTCAAATAGGTGTCACCACATGAATCCCAAAGTCAAATTCAGCTAACACTTGGCTCGGCCAAGTGTCAAAACAATCAAACCAGCCAGCTATAACAATTATAAGTGTCAAAATAATCAAATCTCCACCTTACTAAGCTGTCAGCATACATTATATTCCGCCTGAAATTGATAACCGCAGCCCAAAGCAATATACTTAGCCAACAACAAGTCCAGTCGATCATCAACAGCAACTCAACAAAAGAAGATCAGCCTCCAAATGATAATAATCAAGTGAAATCTTGACATAAAGCCAAAAATAAAACTAAATGAAACCGAAAATGCGCGAAAAATCTCAAAAAATTCGTACTTCTTTATCTCATCATCGGGGCAAAAATAAATATTTTGTTTTGTGAATTTTGGGTTGTCACAGAATTGGCTGGAGGAGGCGGTAGAGGGTTGGAAGAGGGCTGACGGGGTTAGGAAGAGAAGGGAGGGGAGGCAGTAGGGCTGGAAGCTGCTTCAAAACCGGTGGGAAAGGATTTCCTGGAGAGAAGCAGGTTGGGTCGGCGTCGGTTTGGCTGGAGAAAACGATGGGGGGAAAAACGCCGGAGGAAGAAGAAAATGTCGTGGCTAAGGGGAGTGGCGAGTTGGACGAGAGGAAGGAAGCGGGGCTTCCCTTGGAGTCGCACCAAGCGGAATCTCCTCGTCGGCGTCGCACCGGAAGGAAGATGACCGAGCGGTTGCAAAAAAGTCGCAAACCTTCGATATTGTCTGAACCGCCTGCCGCCACCTTTTTATAACCCTAAAATCAAAAGTGTTGCATAGCTGCTAGTCACATCAGCACCTGATCAGACGGCTTGTACCATATGCGTCGATCGGACGTCAAATACAACTCAAAAAAATAATATATAAACTTAACTCGGATCGACCATCCGGATGCAACCACGGACTCGGATCGTCCGACAGGGTAGCGGATCACCGCCTCCCGCGGGAATACATCTGTGTCGGGCATTGTGCGCCAGCACCATCAAAGCTCATCGACAGCAATTTGATAGTGCCTACAAGAGCCATCCCGCATCAACGCAAAATAACGAGGAACGCGGCAACAATGGCCCGAAGGATGGAGGCCGATGGCAGCAACAAGACAACGGACCGCAAGAATACCCTCCCCCGTGAACACCACTCGGGCTAATGTGATGTATGCTATTCGGGATAACGGGGCGCTTCGAAAGCCCCAATGGGCGACCAATTATGGTACTATGAATTTCATCGCGGGCATGGGCACAACACCGATGATTACTCGGAACTCAGAAATGAATCAAGCGGCTTATCCGTGTGGGGCACTTGGGAAGATTCTTGCAGACACAAGTACCTAATCAACCCCGAGCAAATGAGCCGGCCAGGGAGCAACCCCCGCCGAGGCATAATGCGTAGGGGGGCAAACTGACGATAGAGAAGTGGAGAAAATAGTGGTACCTCTTGTTCTTTTGGCACAAGTATTTGAAATCTCTCGACCAGAAGCAGTACACTGAAGTAAGAAGCTCCGTCGAGACAACACGAGCAACTTCGGCGATGTGGATTCAAGGGGATTTAGAACGCGACATCAAGACCCTCTAGTTATCAATGCGAGAATGGAAATCCAAGTTTTAACGGCAAGCAAATTCTCGTCGATAATGGAAGCTCTATGGGCATTTTGTCATGACTACTTTACTCAACTTGAAGCTCACAAAGGAACACCTTAGCCCGACGGCGGGATCGGTGTATGGTTTTGATAATCGCCCGATATCAGTCCAAGGTATCATCATTCTCACGGTAACCCTGGGGAAATTTTCGCAGCAGATGACTCACATCATACAGTTCATCGTTGTGAAATCCAATTTAGCGTACAACGCCATCTTCGGCGGACCCCTGCAGGCTACGTTCAAAGCCATACCCTTTCTCCCTCATGTTGCGATGAAATTCCCGGCCCCCGGCAGCATGGGGATTTTGAGGGCCAATCAAGTGGCCACTTGTTGTTGTCAACTTTGCCAAGCTCAGCCTGGGAAGAGCATGACCCTCCACATTGAAACATTTGATCTCGGGACGAAGCCACCTTGCAAAGGGGATCCCCCATTGAGGGCACCATTGAGATTCCACTTATACCAGGTGACGAGACACATAGTTCAGATAGGGTCATTTCTATCACCAGCTGAAAGGGTGGAGTTCATGTACTTCCTTTGGGCTAACCGGGTCATCTTCGTCCGGAATCCTAATGACATGCTATGGGTCGACCAGAAGATAATTACCCTCTCTCTCAATATCAATCTCAATCTTAGCCCGATGAATTAGAAGAAACTCAATGTTACCCCGGAGAGGACGGGTGATCGAAGAAGAAATGGACAAGTTGCTTCAAGCCAAGTTCATCCGAGAGATCAGTTATCCCTTGTGGCTCACAAATTTCATTATGGTAAAGAAGCTTTCGGGCAGGTGTGCATCGACTACAACAATCTAAGCAAGACTTGTCCCAAGGATAGTTCCCCTTATCTCGAATAGATCAATTTTCATGGATGCATTCTCCGGCTTCAAATTGTTGCTTCGGTATCAGATCCCGCCTCAATCCCTTTAAGTGTGCATCAATGTCTCTCCGGGATGTTCTTAGGGTTCATGGTGACCTAACGGGGGATTGAAGTGAACCCAAAGAAGATCAATGCACTCAGGGACATGGCGATCTCTCGCACAATCAAAGAGGTATAGCGTCTCACCAGCATGATTGCAGCCTCTCCCGCCTCCTGGCACAAATGGTGGATAAGTATCTCCCTTTCTTCAGGACTCTCCGAGGAGCTCGCAATACGGGATTTCATTGGACGAGCAAGTGCTAGACTTCTTTCGAGTTGCTCAAGCAATACCTGGTGGAAACCCCAGTGCTCTCAAAACCTGCCCCATGGGAGATTCTGATCCTGTATCTAGCCGGAAATACCTAGAGAAAGATTTCGAGTTTTACAAATTTGAACGAAGATTGCATTAGTTCTACAGCTCCGATCGCAGAACCGTTTCGAGGGATAGACTTAGACAATGAGGAGAACAATTCTAGAAAGTTTCGTTGCATTCTGAGAAGTTTGACTTTTCAGATGTGCGGCCGCTGCCGCCATCCCACCATGCTCGGGCGAGCATTAACGGTCCTTCCAGATCAGCCTAAAGGCAAAAATGACCGGCTGTCAAGATCGGCAATCCAAGAGACAATCTGAACGATCCTATTCGCTAGGAGGTCAAAGTTTCCTAAAAGACCTCTTTAAAAAATATATTAAAAGGGTCCAATCCTTCATTAGAATGGGTGAAGTCTGCAGAGATCTTCTGAGTTTCTTACACTGGCAACTCCCATTGCAAACTGCACCGAGTTGTACACAATGGGGGGCGTGAGATCCAGGAAATCCCAAAAGCGACTTCGTAGTCCAACACGAGGCCTCCCACCACGGGCGTGGCGAGAGCGTGCGCGTTTTGTCAGACGCCGTTCGTGGGCACATCTGGAAAACAAGAGGTGGGTTTGTTGCCGTTGGCAAGGAAAATCTTTGTGCGTTCAAGTGACAGTTCACTAATCGATTTTTCTCGTTGTTTTCTGCCTAAAAAACTTTGTTCTCGCTTTCATTTGACTGTTTGCGCGTTCAGCCCTCTATTGAGCTAGGGGATTAAACATTACCGAGCGTGGAGTGGAAAAATATATTTTTATACTAAAATAATAATATTTGCCTACAGTGTATTATACTTGTATTATATATCATGGTATCAGTGTCTTTATACAGCACAGTAAAGGCAATGAAATGCTTCATCAGCTCATTAGAATCTAATCTTTTTTCAAAAGTTCGTTTGTTAACGCTTTTGCTTTTCATTGTATTTTACTTCTTTTCCCCTTTTCAGGATGCTTGCCGCAGAAATAAAGAGAGCAGCGAACTGAGGAAGAAGCTTTGCTCAACGCAGGCGAAGCTGGACGCCTACCGCAGCCGGTTGAAAGAGGCTTTGCACGAGATGCAGGTCATGGACCGAAAATATCAAGAAGCTTCCACAAAGTTAAAAAGTCTACTTCGTACTTACGGACAGCAAATTCTCGACTTGACGAAGCAGCTCGTCGAAAAAACGTGACGTAGATGTTCGGAATATCCGCATCATCAGGGGCCAGACTTGGTCAACCCATTCCCCCCTTCGATTGACCAAAGTCAACCCCACTTGGCCACGATCACAAGATTCTACATCTAGAGTTAGGAATCGTGTTTATTTATTTTGAATGTAATGGTGTATTTTTATTTTATTCGAATTTTTGTTATATTAGTTATTAATAATGTCATTATGTTCAATTGCTACTTAGAATTTTACATCACCACCTTCATTTCACTCATGGGATATTGTTAGAATATTTATAAAATATTCATACTAAAAGTGATAAAATTTTGGTTTTAATGAGATTATGATATTTGAATTTGTCGCGCGAATTCAAAAGATGTGGAAATAAAAGATTATTTATGTATGATATTGTTTTTAAAGAAATTATATCGTTTTTAGATGATTTTAACCAGTGCTCATTTTTTTGCGTCACGCCGCTCATTTAGTTCTTGAAAATTTTGATGTGCGCGGACATTGAAGGTATACCGCGCACTTGAGTTTTGCTTAATGGCGTAAACATAAATCACCGAAAATTTGGGAGTCGGAAAAGATAGAACTCAGTGTGTGAATCTCAAGAAAATACATCTTATTAAAAGGATTATTGTAAAATTGCAATGGTTAATCACATAATTTGCAATAGTTATAATAAGTAGTATGAAAATGATAGTTTCAGAATAAAATATTAATTATAAAGTCATAAAATGTAATCCCAACTGACATAAAAGTAATATCAATTAGAAAACATTGTGCATAGAAAATGCGTAAAAGTTTCATGGACGATATATGATCCGAATTTGGTGCGGTGCGTTTGTGTGAGCATGCGTCTGTGTAGTTTATGGTTCTCATTAGGTTGTTTTTAACATAAAAAGGAAGAGAGATATTATTTATATACTCATACAAGGTAAAGAGAAGTATGACAATGTGAGATTAAAAGGTTGTCTTCCTCAAAGGACTTCTTCAATATGTTTTGGAACCCCTTTAAAAGACTTGGAATGAAATTGTAAGGAAAGACATGTACATGGGCATTAGTGAGATTATGACAAAAGATAGGGCACAATGGCGACAAAGGATCCATATAGTCAACCCTATTATAGTGGGATAAAGGCTTGAGTGTTGTTGTAATGTAGAACCCAAATTTCAAACACCATGAAAGCTCTTAAAAGTAATATGAAATATATATATATATATATATATATATATTTCAATAATCTCTTACAAAAGGGGAAAATCAAAATGAACTTTATAAAAGATGATATTAAGATAATTAAATCAAATTAAATAAATATTTGTTTAATCAAATTGTATATATGCAATGAGTGTAGGTGGAATGATTAACTTGAACTTACATTTAGCACTTATTTTCTCCACTGAATAATATAACATGTTATAAGCTTTGAATTATATTCTTTTGATTGATAGATTAATTAAGCACACACAAAATTGATTGTTCGTCAAATTATGACGGTTGATATTTAATGATCATGCACAATCCTTTATTTTCATGAAAGTTAATGCAGTTCAACCCCGATCCCAAAGTTGCAATATCACGGTTTTCCCCACATAGGTGGTGTCAAAATGGTATACATAACTAGTATGTCGCAAAGAAAATAACTGTGAGTTTAACATATTTGTTACATAGAAAATTACATCATAGGAATGTGAAGAATATTATCTTTATGTTTTCGGCTCTGTTTGGCGCGGCTGCAGCGACTGGAGAAGCAATGGTGGTATAATCAGTTGTTTTGTAGAGTGGTGGAAGAATCTGTGAAACTGTTTGGAAGAACAACATTTGCAGTGTTGTTTCAAACGAAAAAACTATTTAAGCTGTTTGGCAAAATAGCCGTGTAATCTGCAACACATTTTTTTATTTCGAGTAAAAATAATAAAAGATATTAATCATATGCAATATTTGACTAAATTTTTTTCATGGTTATCTTAATTTAATCTCTAATGAGGCAAGATTAAAGAAAACTTATGTGGGATCTCTCTTATCAAATGGGGCATGAAATTGTAGTAAAGAGACAATCTTATGCAGGATCTCTCTTCCTATCATTCTCAGATTAGTTCTCCGGTAGAACTTGATGGAAAAAAGGAACACCCAGCCTCCGATCGAAGAAAAACCAAGGAGAATGAGGCTCCTCCGGTAGATCTGGAAGGAAAAAAGCAACACCCAACCTCTGCCAGAAGAAGAATCAAGGAGAACGAGGCTCCTCTTGCGGATCTGGAAGGAGAAAGCAACGCCCAGTCTCTGGCAGAAGAAGATACAGGGAGAACAAGGCTCCTCCGGCGGATTTGGAAGGAGAAAGCAACGCCCAGCTTGCTGCCCGAGAAGAAACGTCATCTCCGCCGATTTCTGCGATTTTGGAGTCGTGAAATTTTTTCGCAACTCAAAATCACTAAAAATTTCACGATTGGCGTGGTGGCTGTTTGCACTGCTGCCCGTGAAATCTTTGTTTGGCGGGGCGGTGGAGTAATCGGCGGTGTCCCGCTCTAAAAAATGCGGCGCCAAACAAAGCCTTAAATTAGTGCTTCCAATTATTCTACATTGGCAAATTAGCTTCACCGCATTGAACCTAATTTATGAAATATCCAATACTCTACATTAGGTATCCACCAACTACCAGTGGTAGCAAATTATGTAGGCTTAAGCTCAATTCACCTGATGAAAATAAAATCTCTTATCGTGGCAATCTCTTTGTAAGATTGTCAGAATGTTAAATCTATCACTGATTTATTATCAGAATGTAAGAATAGTATGTGTACATGAATTTCATAAAGTAAATTTTTGACTCATTGAGCTTGCAAGTCGTATATACTAAGTTGTAATCAATAATTCCTTTAATGTATTTAAATATCCTAGTAAGTGATATTTAATTTTAACTACTATGATTTGTAGTATACCTACGCAATCTATATAACATTTGAAATATTGTGCCTAGTGCGATTAGCTATTTATGCAGTCTTGTAGATCATGCATGTGATTAAGGCTCCGTTTGGGAGGGGGGCTTATTTTCACCGGTCAAGCGGTTACGACCGCATGTATCGGATCATAATTAAGGTCTGATTCATGCGGTCGTAACCGCTTGACCGGTGAAAATAAGCCCCCAAAACGGAGCCTAAGTGTAATGAGTTTTCCATTGTTATCCCAAACATGATGCTAAGAAATATCTACACATCTATGATTTGGTGTGCCACTAATCAAGTTGAAAACTCTGTTTGACATGGCGGTTGCGGGCGTGAACGCGGTGCTTATGAACCATCGTAGTGAGCGTCTGACCTCACCTAAGGAACTTCATTCACATTTATGTTGAAAAGTAGTTTCTTTTCTTGGTGGCGGTAATAATTGTTGTCATGCCAAGCATACATTCTATGACGGTGGCGTTTTAATTTGTTCAAATTCATCAGCGTAAAAACACTGCTAAACAGAGCTGAAGTTGCATATTTGTACACCATCGCCAACCTTGAGAAGAGGGGGAATACTTGACCACAATTTACCTAAATATCATATAATTTCTCATCACTGAACATCACTAAATATTATTTTCAAACAAAATTTAAGAAGAATGAGATTGAATATTGAAGGTTCACACCACTGGAAAATTTCTATATGGTTTCTCTAGCTAGAGGAAAGAGGGATTGTAGAAGTCATCTTCGCATTAATTACATGAGAAAATTAGAATATCAAGCACACAAAATTTGCAGAGTTCATCATTGTCAATTTCACAACACCTAATGACAACTTCGTGGACTACCCCAATTGAAGTAATTAACTTTATTGTTGAAATATTATATACAATAAGTGTTTAGAGGATGAAGTAATTAACTTTATTGTTAAAAAAAATCAATAAGTGTTTAGAGGATGTTGTAATAAACATTCTATTTTTCTGACTTCTAAATACAAGAAATAATTTTCCTCTACATTGTGTTCTCTCTTTTCTCTCAAGCCCTGATATCTTAACATGGTATCAGAGCTTCGAAACACTTCTTGATTTTTTTATTCCTCTTTTGAATGGCAAATCCTAGAGAAGAATTCTCCTATCGTCGACTTTGTTGATCGATCTTCTTTGTGACCCACACATCTGCATTGTGACCTACACCAGCATCTTTCAATCTCCATCATTCTGATTCTCCGGGGATGGCTCTCATCATTCAGGTTCGTATTGGAGCAACGAATTATATTCCTTGGAAACGGGTCATGGAAATCACTCTAACCTGTAAGAATAAACTTGGATTTGTGAATGGTTCTATACACTCTAACCTGTAAGAATAACCTGTAAGAATCCAACTCTCTCGATCCAACTTTTCATCAATGGGAAAAAGCAATAACATGATGATTTCTTTGCTAATCAATGTCGTATCTAAAGATATTGGACAATCGATAATTCATGGATTTATGGTTGCTGCTATGTGGTTGAACTTATGTCGCCGGTTCGCCAACAACACTAGTTCCAAAATTTATGGATTATGCAAGACTATTTCTTCTTGCACTCGAGAAACTTTGAGTATTGAAGCTTATTACACTAAACTGAAAATAAGTTGGGATGAACTTGAAGTAATCACACCATTACAATATGTCGATCTAACATCAATTATGACATGTCTCAAGCCTGGGAAACGCAGATAGAGGAACAAAAGGTCATGTAATTTTTGATGGGTTTATACTATGTTTCCAAACCAATATGTGGCCAAATTCTTTTGATGAAGTCTATCCCTTCTATGGAAGATGCTTATTTCATGATTCAACAAGAGGAACGACAAATTAACACTTCATCAGGCCCACTCATGGAATAAGATATGACAGCTGCGTTTTATGTTGGTCATCGTCCCAATCACAAAAATTGGATACATTGAGCTGAGAATAATTCTGAACATTCTTTGAGTCCTTCCAAACATGCTCAATGGTGTGACTATTGTCATGTGGCTGGTGTATAACCCGTAATTTGTCGAGATCAGATATGCCTAAGGAGATGCCTATTCGCAGGCTTAACCACAAACAGAGGCGGGTCTGCGCGAGCAGAGATAAGCTTGGGCGAGCAGAGGCGGGCTTGGGCGAGCAGAGGAGAGCTTGGACGAGTAGAGGCGAGATTGGGTGAGCTTGGGCGAGTAACCCTTGATACTCACTAGTAGAGGTTGGATACTCACCACCACCACCACCACCCCCCAGGATTTCTCCATAAATAGCTCCCTGAGGGTACTAAAAACGAGACTTTTGGAAGAGCTTGAGGTCCCCATAAACTGGATACTTGCTAAGTCCATGTCTGCCTAGTACCTCGCCCAACTTTTGATTGTCGAGCGAAAGTTTCTCCCAAACTTCCGGGTACATGGTGAGAACTCCCTGCTGGAGCACTTGGGATGTGCTTATAGATAGTTTTCTCTCTCTCGTGCTAGACATCTTAATTGAGGCATCGGACCGCAGAATCAGTAACCTTAGGCTGCATTGATCAGAATATTTTGGAGTTGGGATTTTCTCAGTTTTAACAACTAGACATATTAAGGCCAAATATTTTAATCTTCATGGATATCCACCAAACTATAAAGGGAAGACCAAGAAATTCCAATCTAAAGGAACCCAATGGGTTGAAGGAAATGTTGTTGAGTTTATGTGTTTTGATCAAATGGTTGGCATACCTAATCCACAACCTAGAAATGGTTCACAGCCAACAAACTCTCGTCCTTTTCAAAATTTCTTTACTCAAAATAGGTTTGCAAATTAGTTAAATCTATATACGGTTTGAAACAAGTCTCTTGTCAATGGTTTACAAAATTCACTTCCACCATTGAACTTTTTGGTTTAGTTCAATCCAAGAATGATCACTCTTTACAAAAGGTAACAATGATTTATCCCTTGCCTTGTTGGTATACGTTGATGATATGACAATCATAAGAATTAGTCAGAAATTGCTGAGATGCGGATGTCGTTTACTTAAATCAACACCAAACATGTTCGGGATATATTACAGGAGGAAGGAATGACAAATTGTAAAATCAGTTCTCTTCACATGAAACAAAATCACAAATTTAATGATTATGATGGTGAAGAGCTTGCAGACTCGGTCGTTTACAAGAAAATTATTAAAAAAAACTCATACATTTGAAAGTATCATGACCCGATCTTACATATCCAGTTCACATTTTAAGCCAATTTATGGCTAAACCGAGAACTCCTTATCTTCATATGATTTGCAAAGTATTGAGATATATGAAGGGAAGCCTTGGACATAGACTGTCTTACCTAGCAAATAACATTTTGTGATTAGAAGCATTTTCTAATGTTGATTGGGCAGCATGTCCAATATTACATAGATCTATTTCTAGCTTTTGCATCAAACTTGGAAAAGCTTTGATCTCTTGAAAAATCCAAAAGCAAAACACAATCTCAAAAAGTTTAACAGAATCTGAATTTAGAGTTAACTTGGTTAATACCGATCCATAGCTTTTTCATGTTGCGAGTAACTTGGTTAATCAATTTGCTAGCAGAATTTAGAGTTACAGAATTGACTCCAATTCATTTGCAATGTGACAACCAAGTAGCTTGTCATATAGCATCTAACCATGTCTACCATGATATATTTATACTATATTAAAAGGAAAAAAACATCATTTTGTGAAAATTTTAACTTTTCAATTTGACATATCTTCATTACAAAAATTTAATTTCTTTAAATTACGTATTTTTCTTGAATTTTAGAAAATGTGCTCTCATAAAGACATTGTCCCCTATCCATGATAAAAAATGTGCTCTATACGCCGCTCGTAAACCCCGTGCACACGAATAAATCGAGCGAGGAGTGGAGTATAACGCTCGGGAGTTTGCGACCCGCGGGAGCGCCATCACGTCGAGACAATGTCGTGACCCGGATACTGTCACACCGAACACGAGGGTCTCCATGCAATGTCACTTGTATGTATCTACAAATCTATAACTGTCATTTCGAGTGTTTAATAAACGGGTTTTTGGCAGACTACACCCCACAATATATCAGTGTTGGCAAAGTACTGCCCAAATATTCAATTATTGCACTTTGCACACCCCCCGCAATATGATTTGTTGGCATTTTGCACCATAGGACTTTTCGATTGAGAGTATTTTGATCCTTTTTAACTTTTCTCAACCCCCCACGCTTTGGGTTTTCCGCTGATTCTTCGTTCACGGGCCTCATACTTTTCTATCATGAGAAACTCCCTCATTTCCAATGGCTAACCCTTTTTGAGTCCTTGTCGCCGATGCTAAAGTTCTCAATTGTCATCGATGAGCACCCCCCCCCCTTCTCCGGCAGGTATACCAACATTTTGAGCATCATTGACGAGCAGTTTCCCTATTGTTCGGTGGCATTTCGGAGCAGGTACTCCTTCAAGATATTTATTATTGTCTGTTAATTACTTACAATTGTACTTTCCCTAGCCCTCTTGACTTCCATATCTCTCTTCTTGTTCTCTTACTTGAGATTAATCGATCAAGCAACCAAAGTAGGTTTTGTAGTTGGATTTGACGAGCATTTACAACAATTTCTTCCCTCTTTTTCATGAGCTTCTTGATTTCAGCTTCCAGTTACAGCATTCATGCATTTCCAAATCTATGTTTGTATCAAGTTTAGGGGAAATTATGGTTTTGATTTCTTTTTTTAGGTGCAGAATTTTGATTTCTGATTTTAGTTCATGCATGTGTCAAATTTATTTATTTTGTGCACTGTTATTTTTTTAGATATGGATAGAGAAATTATTGTTGTTGAAGAAAATGATTTACAAGAGAGCGTACATTTAAATATTATCAGTGATTCAACGAGTTCTGGAGAAGAATCTGATGACAATGATTCTTCTTTTTTCGATGGTTTGGACGATAGCGATTTTGAATTGGATGATTTAATGTTTGATGAAAGTATCGATTCTGAAATTGAGTTGGTTGATATAATAAAGGAACCCAAAACAAAATTTAGCACGAATGTTGACATACATATTAGAGAGCTTGATGATCATTCTTCATCAATTTTTTTGAAAGGCAAAACTACACTAATTCAAGTTTATCAAGGCAATGCAAATGAATACATTTTTCAGTTTAATGTTGGGATGTGTTTCATTAGTGCTTATGATTTTAGGGAATGCAGTGAGAATGTACGCTATAGTACAATGGAAGAAAGATAAATTAACCAATAACTGCAGTGATAAAATTCAAGTTACTTGTGAATATAAATGAGCTTTATTTGCTCCTTTTATTTCAATGAATGAAAAGACATTCCAGATGAAGACAATTAAAGGAAAGCATATTTGCTACAGGGTTCCAAGTTCCAAACATTGCAGTTCTAAATCTCTTGCAATTAAATATGAGCAACATATGAGGAGCAATTCAGAATGGTCAGTAAATATTATGCAAGAGATAATATAAATTGACAACAAAACTCCCCTTATCTTTTGAAAAATGTATAGAGCCAAAAACATGCAAATAAAGTTATTAGTGACACGAAATTGCAAAGCTTTGAGATATTGTGAGGAGATTTATAGAATCAGTTTGGACACTACTATTAAAGTTAAATGTAAGCACGATGTTTCATCTCAAACTTGCATTTTAAAGATACTTTACATATGTTAGGGTGGGTTGAAGAAAGGTTTTATGAGTAGATGTAGACATATAATAGGTTTAGATGGTACTTACATGAAGACACGTACATGTGGCATTTTGTTAAGTGCAGTTGACATCGATGATAATAACAATGTGTCTTATTGCTTATGTTTTGACTGGAAAAACTACAACTTAAAAATATTTTGTTAGTATTATTATTGAAGATTTGTGTACTGAAAATAGTCATATATGAACTATCATTTCAGAAAGCAGAGAGGTTTAATAAAAGTTATCGAAGAGTTATTGTCTAATACTAAGCATAAATTTTGTTTAAGACATATATACAATAATTTCAAACAGAATTTTAGAGGCACACAACTCAAAGATTTACTTTGGAGGGCTGCCACCGCTATAAAGATTGTTGATTTCAATACTGAAATGGAAAAATTGAAGGTTTGTGATAAAAAAACTTATGATTGGGTAAAGGAAAGACATGAAAAGCATTGGACAATGTCTCATTTCAGTACTTGGCCTAAATATGATATGCTATTTAATAATTATTGTGAGACATTCAATAAAGTTATTTTAAGTGCTAGAGATTACCACATAATAATAATGTTGGAAACAATTAGGGTGATTCTAATTAATGAAAAGACTACACACTCAGAAGGACAAGGTACTCTAAAGCAATGGACAAAAATGTCCTTCCATCCAAAAAAAACATTTGAAAATAATGAGAAAAATGCACATGATTAGATTTTTAGGATGAAATGACCAAAATAAATTTGAAGTTCAAGGGTATGTGAGGGATAAATAGACAGTTGACTTAAGTTCTAATAGTTATAGTACAAACAATTAGATTTTACTGGTATTCCTTATGTGCATGTCATTGCATGTATCTTCTATCGAATGGAACATGTTTAAGACTACATGTACATTGGTACAAGAAGTAGATGTTTATGCGTGCTTATAAACACTTACTAAATTTCATTAATTCTCTAAAGGAAACTTGAATCCTATTATTTCGTGGTCTACTATTCGGAGTAAGCCTGGAAGGCCGTCGCAACATGCAAGACGATTGGAAAATGAAGAGCTAGAGGCACAAAAATATGATATAAATAGACATAGTTTGAAATATTCATGTTCTAGCTGTGGATGAAAAATCATAATAAAAGAAATTATGGAGTAATTACTACAACTTCGTCTTCATCATCAACAAAGAAATACAAAAAACCGATAAGTAAAAAATATTTATATAATTTGATAATATTTTATTTAATTTGATTTTCACTCAAAATGTATCTTGTATGTAGGTGTGTAGCATGGACTGATGTTTAAAACATAGATGGTTGTTAATTATACATTATTTTCTAAAGATAATCAACATGTTATCATTTATTTATGATATTTAGCTAACATGTTTCTTATTAAAATTCTTATGTTAATATGATGGTGCAATGCTATATTTCAATTCTGAAAACAAGTCATGTGTCATGATGTGACTATGACTCATATATGACCTAATTTTTTATTTTACTAATGTGCAAATTTTGTAATATGATGACTAACAATCATTATGTTTGGAGACGATATTTTTTATTATTCTACTAAAAAGTTTATATATTGGATGGATTATTATGTAAATTTTCATGTTAATTTGATGGATGATTACATTGATTTCGTACGATTCCTGGAGTAATAAATCTAGGGCATTGTTAAAAGCACACCGTTTTTGGCTATTGACATCCAAATGTTATTGGCACACCAAAAAACTATTTACACACCAAATGATTATTAATACATCAATTGTAAAATATTAAAACGCACTCCAAAAATTCTTCTTCATTTTTTTAAATTGTGGCCAACTTAAAATGCACTTCAACCTAAGTGATTGAAATAGGATTTTGGCTTATTTTCATTAATAAACCTGCAATCAATTCACAACATCTATATTACTAATGTTTCCGAAAAAACAACTCAACAACTGAAACACATGATGCCAAAATAGCACTTGATTATGCACCATAGGCAAAATGTCAACCCGAACACCTATAAATTAAAGGGAATGAACGATATTTAATAATAATTGTGGGAGAATCTTTCATCATATTATTCACAGGTTAACAACTAGATGTACGAAACATTATCAAGTTGAATCAGAATTGGACTGACTGGAAGAAAACACTAGCCACTAATCCTCCTACAAAAATCCATGCATTACAAATAATTTCAATTTTTACCATGATGATTTAGAACAGAGTAAACAATGAAAAAACAGTCCAAAACAATTTACTGTGCATGACTAATGGATCCCGATGTTGGGTTTAGGAGAATGAAGAATGGCTAAATCTAAAAAACCAGAAATGAAATAGCAAGAGAGGATCTGAGAGAACTTACTTTCAAAAGCTACGGGAGACCACCGTTCTCCAAGCTTTTGGGATCGATGAAAGTGGTGAGTGATTTCCTCCTACCATACGGGATCGGAATAGAGCCGGATGGAAGGGAACAACAACATGAGCGAATGAAGGGGCGAGCGACCTTCCGCCTTCCTCCTACCAGGCGTGCGATCGGGAGGGAGCAGCAGCAAAAAAGTCAAAGCAAGGAGGAGAGGGCGCTGTCAGGTTGGTGTGTGGTTAAAGATTTGGTGTGTTTGGAGATTTAGGGATTTAAGTTTTTTTAGGTGTTTTTTTGGTGTGTTAATAGTCATACACGGTGTGCTTTTAACACCGGCCTAAATCTATTGCGGCCAAACTCAAAATAATCGGCCAAAATTTAAAATAAACGAGCACATAAATATTTTGGATGATTTAAAACAATTGGGTTTTTAATGTTAATCTGACGGCAGATCACGTCAGTTTTGTATAATTATCGGAGATTGATAAATTTCATGCGGCCAAACTCGAAATATTCGGCAAAAACATTACGAAACAAGATTGTATTCACGATTTTCGGCTAATAAGTATATTGCACATAACTAAGACGAAAATATCCCTTATAAAATGAACATGAGTTGTAAAATGCCCAAAAAAAATTATATTGAGAGACACAAAATGCAATATTAAAATATTTGGAGTGTACTTAGGTGATATGTACAGTCTGCAAAAAAAGACGTTGTTATTAGCAAATTTGATTTGACTTCTAATAAATCATTACTATTAGCAAATCTTCAAATTTGAAAATAATTATTTGAAAAAAATTTATTACTATCAAAGCATCATAAAAAAATAAAATAAAATTTTAAATTTTAAATTAAAAGCATGCATTCTTTTAATATAAGCTAATACACATGTTAATATTACTGATGTGCTCTCCTTAGAAGCGTTAGCCGCATCGAAGCTGCCATCATCTTCGTTGTGCCAACCGCCATCATCGTCGTCGCGCCAACCGCCATCACCGCGGCCGTGCCAACCGCCATCGCCGCCGCTGCACCGAAACCGTCATCGCCGTCATCGCTGTCATCGCGCCAACCGCCATCACCGCCGCAGCGCCGACCGCTATCGCCCCTGCCGCACTGAAACCGCCATCGCCGCCGCCGTGTCAACCTCCAACGCCGCCGCCGCACCGACCTCCATCGCCGCCGCCACGCCAACTGCCATAGCCCCCCCGCCACACCGAAACCGTCATCGCCGCCGCACCAACCGCCCTCGCGCCCGCCGCGCCAACCGCCCTCGCCGCCGCGGCACTGAAACCGCCATTGCCGCCGCCGCGCCGAAACCGCCCGCGCCGCCGCCGCGCCCACAACCCTCGTCGCCGCCGCGCCAACCGCCATTGCCCCAGCCGCGAAACCGCCATCGCCCCGCCGCAACGAAACCGCCATCCGCCGCCGCGCCAACCGCCCTCTCCGCCGCCGCGCCAACCGCCCTCGCCGCTGCCGCTCCAACCGCCATTTCTCCTGCCGCAACGAAACCTCCATCGCCGAAGTCGCGCCAACCGCCCTCGCCTCCGTCGCGCCAACCGCCATCGCCCCGGCCGCACCGAAACCGTCATCGCCGCCGCCGGGCCAACCGCCATCGCCGCCGCCGCGCCAACCGCCATCGCCCCAGCCGCACCGAAACCGTCATCATCGTCGCCGCACCAACCGCCCTCGCTGCCGCACCAACCGCCCTCGCCGCCGCCACACCGGAACCGCCATCGCCGCCGCCCCGCCAACCTCCGTCGCCCCCTCCGCACCGAAACCGCCATCGCCGCCGCCGCACCAATCGCCGCCGCCGCACGCCAACCTCCATCGCCCCCTTCGCACCGAAACCACCATCGCCGCCGCCGCACCAACCGCCCTCGCCACCGCACCAACCGCCCTCGCCGCCGTCACGCCAACCTCCATCGCCCCCTCCGCACCGAAACCGTCATCGCCGCCGTCGCGCCAACTTCCATCGCCGCCGCCGCGCCAACCGTCATCGCCGCTGCCGCACCAAAACCGCCCTCGCCACCGCCGCGCCAACCGCCATCAGCCCCGTCTCACCGAAACCGCCATCGCCGCCGTCGCGCCAACCGTCATTGCCCCCGCCGCAACGATATCACCATCGTCGCCGCCGCGCCAACCGCCCTCGCCGCCGCCACGTGAACCTCCATCGCCCCCTCCCCACCGAAACCGACATCGCCGCCGCCGCGCTAACCTCCATCACCGCCGCCGCACCAACCTCCATCGCCGCCGCCGCACCGAAACCGCCCTCACCGCCGCCGCGCCAACCGTCATCGCCCCCGCCTCACTGAAACCGCCAGCGCCGCCGCCGCGCCAACCGCCTTCGCCGCCACCTCACCAAAACCGTCATCGCCGCCGTCGCGCCAGCCGTCATCGCCGCCACCGCACCGAAACCGGTATCGCCGCCGCCGCGCCAACCTCCATCGCAGCCACCGCAGCCAGCGCACCGAAACAGTCACCGCCGCCACCGCACCGAAACCGCCATCATCTTTTTTGTGTCAACCGCCATCATCGTCATCGTGCCAACCGCCCTAACCGCCGACACACCGAAACCGTCATCGTCGTTGCCGCACCGAAACCGTCATCGCCGCTGCCGCACCGAAACCACCATCGTCGCCGCCGAGCCAACCGCCATCGCCGCCCCCAAGCCGAAACCGCCATCATCGTCGACGTGCCAACCGCTATCACCGCCGCCGCACCGAAACCTCCATCACCACCGCCGCACCAAAACTGTCATTGCCACTGCCGCACTGAAACCTCCATCGCCGCCGCCGCGCCAACCGTCATCGTCGCCGCCGCACCGAAACAGCCATCATAGTCGCCGTGCCAACCGCCATCACCGCCGACGCACCGAAACCGTCATCGCCGCTGCCGCACCGAAACCGTCATCGCCGTTGCCGCACCAAAACTGTCGAGCCGCCGCAGCGTCCACCGCCATCGGCCCATCGCCGCCGCGCCAACCGCCGTCGCCGCCACCGCACTGAAACCGACATCATCGTCGCCATGTCAACCACCATCACCGCCGCTGCGCCGAAACCTCCATCGCCGCTGCCGCATCGAAACCATCATCGCCGCTGCCGCACCGAAACCGTCATCGCCGCCGCCGGGCCAGCCGTTATTGCGGCGAAAAAGAATTAAATTTACAGAACAAAATATTAATTGAGTTTATCAAATAAAATATTAATTAAGTTCACAAATTTTAATTAAATTTAAACAAATTGTTTATTTTTGCTTCTAGAATCGCGAACAAAAAAGGGAGAGAAATCGAAGGTGACAGAATTCAATTAATACTTGAGTTGCTAGCAGCATAAAAAATTGAGCTGTCAAAATGAACCCTAAACCCTAAACGAAAACGTTAATACGCGGGTTAGGAGTTTCTCTGCGCCACTGCTCCGTTTTGCCCCCTCCCATGCCCTAGCTCTACCACTCCCTCGCTCCCGCGCCGCCGTCGCCTCCGGAATCCACACCAGCAGCCGCCGTCGCGTGCGGAATCCACACACATTTAATCGCTGGGAAAGCTGCTCGGGCTTCTGAGTGGACCTGCTTTGATCACGGTGTAGTTTCTCTTTCTCTATCTTCCTGTATGCCTCTATTTATCCACCCCTCTCCACCTATTTCTGGCTCTCAGCCTCTCTCTCTGTGGCTCTCACCTTCTCTCCTTGCCTCCCTGTATGTTCTCAGGCGGCAACAACTTTAGAAGGCAAACCCTTGGTACAGTATAAAGACTCCACCACCAGCTATTAGACAGGTATAACCGCATAAATTGGGCTTTATGTTTCATTTCCCCCACCTTCCTCTACCTTGACATAGATTTTACTTTTATATGCTCTTAATTCATACGTTTCTCCTCAGTTTTAAATAATTTCTCTTTTAAATTTGAGAATTTTTTTACTTTAAAAAACGAAATCTTCATCACACATACTTGGTCTGTTGTCCGGTCCTTTTCAGTAAAACTGATATAGTATACTCTTCTCACCATTCATAACTGAACATGAATAGAAAATATACTGCCCTCCCCATAAGCTCATCCATAGTACCTCAGTGTCTTTACAATCTCAAGGAGAATGAAATACCTAATTAATGCAGAATACCTAAGGCAACATTCATAAGCTCTTTCATCGAACTTCAGTGCCTTCACAATTTCAAGGAGAATGAAATACCTATTGAAATCAAAATACCTAAGGCAACATTTGATGAAGATGATGTTGGTAAACCTTGCTACCTCCATTGTTGGTACTCGGATCAGTACCAGCATTCAGGGAAGGGGTGTGTAATGAAACCGCCGGAGGAGTCGCCGGAGGAGGGGCAGTTGGGCGACATTCAGCGGAACCTTACGGTAGGAAGAAGAACGGTAAATAAGACAAGACAAAATATATCATAGCATATCTTGGTTCATAGCCTAATACATATTTATACTAAGCATAATATAGCCGTTTACAAAATAGTCATTGGCTGACAATACAGACATTGTAACGGATATGTGGACTGATTCGTTACATCACTCCCCCACATGGACGATCGAGACCAATTGATGGAGGTTGAGAGTTGCGATGGGAACGATGCCTCCTGGTGGAAGACGGCCAGCGCAGTGGTAGAAAACGCGACCATTGAAAGGTCGGGCCGAGCGAAGACGGTGGAAGCCCCATCCCAGAGGTTGTGAAAATGTAGTGGCGACTGGGGCTGCTCGTGTGGTCTGATCCGTTGTAGCTTGCTGATGAAAACTGTTGTCCTATGATTCTTGTGCTGCAGGAATTAAATCCTCGGGCAGTGGTGGAGATGCAGTAAATAATGTCGTCTGGTTCCGAGCTAGGCTGAGTCGGTGAAGATCCTGCAGATGGAAAACTTGTAGAATTAGTATTTGTAGTCGGGGAAGCGGACAGAGTACATTACCTATAAGTCCAAGGCATCACGACGTTCCCAGGAGCTGCTTGCAGGGTCCAGACCTTTCCATTGCAGTAGAACTTGTTGAACTAGTTTGTTCTGTATGAAAATGGTTCTTTCGGTCAAGATGCATAGGGGTTCATGGATCGGGGCGGTAGTAGTTCTTTGACGGGGTAAAGGAGTTATAGTAATAGTTGAATCTTTCTTATAGGGGGCGTAGAACTGAAACATGAAAAACCGGATGCAGTTGTGACGAGGAGGGTAAGTCCAGTTAATAAGCATTTTCTCCAATTCTACTTAGTATTTTAAAGGGTCCGTAATATCGTCTGCTTAAGCGTGTGTAGGAATGTCGGTGTTAGCTCAGTTGACGTTGTGGATGTAGCTTGAGAAGGACCATATCACTGATATTGAAGTGGAATTCCGTTCGATTTCTATCTGCTTGGGTCTTAAATTTTTGTTGTGCTCATTGTAAATTTTGTTTTAAATGTGCTATTAAGTGTGTAATCCAAATGGGGCAGTATTTAAGGATTTGTATTTTTGACATGCGTCACATTTTGAAACAAACTCTGAAACGTCTGTTGTCATATTTGGCCAATAAAAATAACCCGACAATCATTTATATGTAGCAAAGTTTCCCGAATGCTCGCTTGACTTTAAGTTACGGGCTTCCGCAATTAATAATTGCCGGATGGACCCAGTAGGGATGTAGAGCTTATTTTTATAGAAAAGGTTCTCCCCATGTCTCTGCCAATTTGGTTTGGCTGCTGGAGTTGAACTTAAAATTTTTGAAATTTTGATAGCTAGTGGGTCAGCCTTGTAACACGAGTCCAGATTTTGTAAAAGTGGTATTTGGGGGTAGGAACACAGTGTTAGAGTATTTAAAGAAGCTGAAGGTTCCTCATGCCGAGAGAGTGCATCCGCAACTGTATTTTATGTGCTTGGTTTATATTCGATTGTATAATGATAACCAAGCATTTTATACAAAAATTTATGTTGTTCCAGTGTAGTGATAAGTTGATCGGATAGATGGTGAATGGTTTTATGGTCTGTGCGAATTACAAATTGTGACCCGAGTAAATATTGTCGCCCAATGATGAGTGGCTGGGATGGATCAGTCCATCCTGAAGCATTTCGGAAACTAATAGCTCGAGTTCATTTTTTTGAACATGTGGGTACCGATATGATCGCATTTTAGCGATTTGAGTGGCATTATGTAAGGGAATGTGATGATCACACATACGAGCGGGCGACAGACCTCGAGGTTTATCAAATAAGTCGACGAACTCTTGTAGTAGGGGTCGGATGGTTGGAACAGAACACTCAAACGAATTAACTTGGGTTGTGATTTCTGGTTGTGCTGAAAAACAAAGAACATAGGAGGAAATTGCGTCTTGGGACTCTAGCCTACATACTTGAGCGAATTAAATGGGCGCTGGACTAAAAGCAGTAATACCATGTATTGTTATAGGAGTGTTGTGCGAGAATGACATGAATTTTTGTTTGTAATTGGTGGTTACATCCCCCAATGTATCCAACCAATCATAGCCCAAGATGATGTCTGCTCCGATAAAGTCCAATACGTGTAAATTTAAAATGAATTTGTTTGGGTCAATCATTACCAACACATTTTTACACAGGCCAGAGCAGGCCATTTTTCCTCCATTGCCCACATGCACGGAGAAGGGTTTAATAATGGAATTTGGTAGCCGCAAGTGTGAAGCGATGCGCGAACAAATGAAATTAAGAGTACTCCCGCAATCCAGTAGAATTTGCACATACGTACTATCAATGGAACCTTGGAAGCGTAAAGATTTTTCGGAGAAGAAATTGTGAAGAGCGTTTAAACTGATGGTAGCAAGATACAGGGTTGCCTGATTGTCTCCTCTAATGTGTCTGCGTCAGGGTCCGGTTGGAAGGTGTAATCATCGTCTAGGGTTAGCAACATTGCTTTGCCCTTGCACTTGTGATTGGGCGTATAACGCTCATCGCGAATGTAACACAACTCTTTTTCGCGGCGAATTTGGAGCTCCGCCGGGGGCAAACGACGATGATAAGGTTTATTTTATGTTGTAGTAGTTTGCATTTTGGTGTAAGTGATCGTACGAGGTGGGAGGTGTTGAGTGTGTGGATCGTCAATGAGTTCTTCAAATAATCGTGCAAAATAACAAAAAGTGGGTAAATTGTCAGATTGTCGGGCCATAACCTCACGACGGATATGTGGTTTTAACCTGGAAATGAAAGACTTGTTAAGAAAATCATTAGTTAAATTGGGGATATGAAAAGCTAAATCTTCAAAGGCATCTTTGTAAGCCGCTACAAAAGTTAATTGCGTTAATTTTGTGAATTGAGCTACCGGTTCATCATATGTCGTGGGATGAAATCGACGTAACATGGCATCTTTAAATAAAGGCCATGTGAGGTCGTTGTTGTCACGAGCCAGAGCCTGATACCAACGGGAGGCCGGTCGATCCAATTGCATTGATGCCACTAAAAGATAATCTTTGGGTAAAATATTGTTATAACCAAATGTTTTTCAATATGAAAAAGCCAATCGTGCGGGTCACCAGAACTAAAACAAGGAAGATCGGTATGAATGCGAGAATGACGACGAGGGGGATCAAAGATATTACCGACCAGAGGTGGATCCTGAAAGAGGCGGCCATTATTATCCAGGTGTTGCGGTGTAGCCGGAATATATGGAGGTCGTTCTTGCTTTACCGGTGTTGGTGGCGGCTGAGGACTATTGTCGGAGGGCAATAACCCATTTTCCTCAGGATCGGTGAACCAATTTGAAATGACGTTGATGGCCCCCCGACGTCAAATACCGGTCGCACCGAAGATGAAATTTCCGGTGGACGGTTGTTGGATTTCTTTACGAAGGCTGTCATGAGGCCCCTAAATTCGCGAAATTCCTTGTAGAAGTCCATGTTGGAGTGGATAGTGCACTGTTGCTGTTCTGATAGCTTCTCCATTTTTTAATGTATATCGTCTTTGAACATCTGAAACTGGGAATATATGCTCTCGTTTTGATCCATGTACACCTCCTGGTGCCGATTAAACTCTCTCCATACTTTTTCTTCGAAATCTTGATTACTCATGTGTTGTGAGATACTATGGGTTGTGATGCGTTTAGGAGACATACGGGAGTAGAGACATTACGAGAGCACGAATGTAATGGAACCGCCGGAGGAGTCGCCGGAGGAGGGGCAACTGGGCGACATTCAACGGAACCTTATGGTAGAAAGAAGAACAGTAAATAGGAACCTTATGGTAGGAATAAGAACAGTAAATAAGACAAGACAAAATATATCATAGCATATCTTGGTTCATAGCCTAATACATATTTATACTACTTGGCATAATTTAGCTGTTTACAAAATAGCTGTTGGCTGACAATGCAGACATCGTAACGGATATGTGGACAGATCCGTTACAGGGTGCCCAACTATAGCTTTGTAAGTAATAATATATTTTTGAGTAAAAAATATTTGTTTTTAAAATAAATGCAATGGCTTCCAATTCACCAATTTTTTTTTCTTTTCAAACATAATATTTATATATGAGTCACAGCGCAAGGGGGCGTCCAAAAAACCAAATTTAACGCATGAAAAATATGAACGACATAAAATAAATAAGAATAACCCAGGAGTACATCCGTCAGTTTCACATTTTGATTCTCCAGCTTATCAAAATGTCAGAATTTGGTCTCTACTTTTCCTTTGTCGGTGGTATATAATACTGGGCAAAGTATGGAGTAAGACTGTAAGAGGCAAGGTGTCCTAACTACAAATTAGCTAATATGGAGAATAAATACATCAATGATTAGCTCTGTCCATTTCCTATTGCATGTATTTGTTCTAAATGGTATCCCCTGACAATGGTTAGTATATGTTGAGAATCTGTGATAAATTACATGTGGTTAATAATTACATGCAGTATTCCTATGTGTTAGAATAACCCATGTATTGGGCCCATCTTTTGGGCCCATTAGTGCTCTCTTCTCTTTTAGTCCCACATCTTGTATAAGATTTATTCTCTCTCTCTTCCTCCTATATATTTGTATTCTCTCCTTGTATTCATATACTCAATCAATACATACAAGTTTTGAGCTTTCCCAGAGCCAGGTTCCACCCAGTTTCTGTCTGGTTCCGTCCGGTCCGCCCATGAGCTTTGTATCCCGGTTCCGTCCGGTCAATCCATGCTATGGGCGAGGGGGGATGTTAATAATAGTCTCACACTGCCAATTCACTCCGCTCTGAGCTGTTTATATGGCAAGACAACCCTCACCTGTTGAGCCGGTTTTTCAGGTTGAGTTAGGTCAAACCTAACATGGTATCAGAGCAACAGGAGGCAGCGGAAAAAAAGGAAGCGGACTGAGAGGAGCAAGCCTCAGAGGGAAGCACATAGAAACAACAGTCCGCGGGAGGCAGATTGTGAGAGGCAGGCCGCGGGAGGCAAGCCGCGAGAGATCACTAGGTGCGGACAGACCAAGGGAGACCGCGAGAGAGCGATTTAGGCTCTCCTCTCTTGCGGATTGCTCTTATCCGCCGACCTCTCTTCTTGCGGCCTGCTCCTCTCCGCTGCGGACTGCTTCCTGTGCTCTGACCGCTGTTGTGTTCACCTCGACCGTGCGGACTAGTTCCCTTTTCCGCTTTCTTGGTCGCGTTCTCCTGTCCTTCCCGCAGCGGCCTTGTCGAGCGGCCTCCTGTTCTTTCTGCGGCGGTCTTCCTAGGTCCTCTGGTTCTGCGGCCTGCCTCTATGGCTTCTTCCGGTAACTCTACAAGCTCGGCGGCAGTCCGCCTATTGACCCCCCGGCCTGTCCGCCAGACCGCCCGGTTAGCTCTGCTGAAGTCCGTGACGAGCTAAGGATCACTACCATCTCTCTTTCTGGCAAGAAAAACTTTATTCCTTGGGTACACTCAGTTCGGCGAGTTCTTCAGGCTAAGGGTCTTCTGCCTCACCTTACTCAGCCACCTCCGTCTCCTCTTACGGATGATTGGCTCCGCAATGATGGACGCGTTCAGACTTGGATCCTGAATTCCTTGGATGGTGAGCCTTATCAAATGGCTATGTACCACGACACCGCCAAGGCTATGTGGGATGAGCTACATTCCTTGTACTCAGGCCGCGACAGTCTTCCTCATCTTTATGACATCCTCACTGACCTCTTTGCTCTCGACACTGGCGGCGCTTCGGATATGACCTCGTTTGTCGCTCGGGCTAAAACTCTTGCTGAAGCCTGGATCCAGCATCAGCCGCCCACCAATGATCTTGCTGCTCAGCGCGCTCAGAAGGAAGCCGCTTGCATTGCCATCATCATGGCCCGTCTTCCATCTCATCTTCAGAGTCTTCGTGCTCAAGTCCTGGCTGCTCCCACCACACCATCTTTCTCTGATATATGCTCCATGATTCTCCGTGTCTCCCCTCCTCCAGATCCTCCTGCTCCTTCTCCCCCGACTCTTCTTCAGCAGGCCCCTCCGCTCTTACCATCCCCTCTCACTACTACTCGGGGGGACGTTCGGGCTCGCAGCGCCGTGGCCGTGGTGGCCGGGGACAGCCAAAGTGCTCCTTCTGCGGGAAAGATGGTCATCTTGAGGCGACTTGCTACAAGAAAATCGGTTATCCTCCTCGTCCGACGGCTTCTGTTGTTACTGACGCCAGTCCTCCTGATCTTGAGACCGTCCGTCTTCAGCTCCAGCATCTCCAGGGCCTGCTCAACCCACCATCGGCCTCCGTCGCCTCCGTCTCCAACACAGGTACTGCTTGTCTCTCCACCAGCCTGGGATGGATTGTGGACTCTGGTGCCACTCATCACATTACTTCGCGACGGCCTGCCAAGTACTCAGATTCTCCTTATCCGAAGTCTATCACTGTGGCCAATGGGGCGCTGGTTCCTGTCTCCGGCTCGGCAGATCTTTCTCTCAACCAGTCCCCCCATCTTCGCTCGGCTCTTCATGTTCCGAGTTCACCCTTTAATTTACTATCTGTTGGTCGTCTTACAAGTGATCTGGATTGTTCCGTTATATTCACTTCTTATTCCTTTGTTATACAGGATCGGCGGACTACCATTGGTAAAGGCCAGCTGCGGAACGGGCTCTACCTTCTCGATAATCTCTCACCATTCTGTCCTCCGTCTCCTCCACTGCATGGCATCGCCGACTCGGACATGCCCCTTTACCGGTCCTCCAGCGGGCTCTTCCAGATATTCCTTTTTCTTCTTTTCATTGTGACTCATGTATCCTTGGCAAACAGCCGCGTTCTTCTTTTCCTTCGCATTGTACTCGGAGTGCTGCTCCCTTTAATTTAGTTCATTTTGATGTATGGGGTCCATTTAGGATTCCCAGTATCTGTGGTTTTCGCTATTTTATCACATTTATTGATGATCACTCTCGCACTACGTGGCTCTACTTACTCCGTGAACGCCCCGAGCTTCCCCGTGTTTTTCGGGCATTTGTCCTCGAGACCCGTACGCAATTCCACACCACACTCAAAATCCTTCGTACTGACAATGCTCGTGAGTACACCGGCCACGACTTTACCACTATGTGTTCTGAATACGGGATTCTCCACCAAACCTCATGTGCTTACACACCCCAGCAAACTGGGGTTGTCGAACGAAAGAACCGCCACTTACTCGATGTCGCCCGTTCCCTTATGCTTCATATGCATGTTCCCAAGCCATACTGGAACTTTGCGGTTTTGACTGTCTGCTTTCTCATCAACCGCCTCCCTTCCTCTGTCCTCAATTATGCTACTCTGTTTAGCATATTGTTTCCCTCCACTCCGGCTTTTCCTCCCCCGCCTCGTATCTTCGGCAGCACCTGCTACGTCCACCGCCTCGGGCTATCCTCGGATAAATTGGATCCCAGGGCGGTGAAACACATCTTTGTCGGCTATTCACGCACCCAGAAGGGCTATGTCTGTTACTCGCCCGCTACTCGCAAGATCTCCGTTTCTGCCGACGTTACCTTCCGGGAAGAACAACCGTTTTTTCTTGCTCCTTTACCCGGTTATCTACCACCGACTCCTCTCCCGCCATCTTTACCACGCCTCGCTATTCCCGCTACTACACCACCTTCGCCAGTTTCCCCTGCCCCCGCTCCTGCTACCGCCAAACCACCCGTTATCCGTGTCTACACTTGTCGCCCTCCCAGTTCTGTTTCCCCTCTGCAGCCGACCTCTACCATGGATACTTCGCGTCCTGCTGATCAGGTAACACCTTCCACTGCCCATCCTCTGGCCGCCTACGTCTCTCTTCATCGCCTCTCTCCCCTTCTGCACACATTTGCTACTTCTCTCTCTTCGATTGCTGTTCCTAACTCTGTGCAGGAGGCGCTTCAACATCCCGGCTGGTGGGCAGCCATGGAGGAGGAAATGTCTGCTCTCTGGGCTAACCAGACATGAACGTCGTACCCCTTCCTCCGGGTCAGAAACCGGTTGGGTGCAAATGGGTCTTTGTCATCAATCAAACATGCTGCTGATTGGACGATTGACCGTCTGAAGGCTCGTCTTGTGGCTCGAGGCTTCACCCAGCAACAAGGGCTCGACTATGAGGAAACTTTCTCTCCGGTCGCCACCTTCTAAAGGCGACCCCAGCTCAATACCGTCCTCGTCCTCATCTCTGTCGCTATTCATCGCCAGTGGCCCCTATTTCAACTGGATATCAAGAATGCCTTCGTAAATGGGGATCTCCAGGAGACGGACTACATGCAACAACCGCCCGGGTTTGAGACCACGGGGGAGTCTCAGGTCTGTCACCTTCTAAAGGCTCTGTATGGTCTCAAACAGTCTCCATGGGCCTGGTTTGAAAAATTCAGTAAGGTCTTTCGTGATATCGGTTTTACTCGCAGCTCGGCCGATTTCTCGTTGTTTTCTCGTCACCGACCAACAGGGACGGTCCTTCTGTGAGTATATGTTGAAGACATCATCATTACAGGAGATGACTCACAAGGGATACATGCCGTCAAAGTGCATCTAAACTCGGTCTTCCAGACAAAGGACCTGGGACCTCTACGATATTTTTTGGGTCTTGAGGTTGCCAGGCGACCGGACGGGCTTATTCTATCTCAACGGAAGTACTGTCTTGACCTTCTTCATGATGCTGGTCTTTCAGGGTGTAAGCCAAGTGATACCCCTATGGATGTAAATCATATGTGCTCAGGCATCTGACTCGGATTTAGTTCTCCAGAATACTGAATATTATCGATGACTCGTTGAGAAATTGATCTATCTCACGGTTAACAGACCAGATATTTCCTTTGTTGTTGGTCTTGTCAGTCGGTACATGCACTCTCTTCGAAAATCTCATCTTCAGGCTGTTGAACGTATTCTCAGGTACCTAAAAACAGCCCCTGGTCAAGGACTTGTGTACCGGACTTCTTCGTCCGCTCCAACTTTGGTGGCATACTATGATGCTGATTATGCTGGCTCTCTTGATGACCGGCGATCTACTAGTGCTTTTTGCACATACTTTGGAGGCCATCTGGTTACATGGCGAAGCAAGAAACAAATGGTTGTTGCTCGATCATCTGCTGAGGCAGAATACCGGGCAATGACATCTGTTGTATCGGAACTGACGTGGCTTGAAAGTCTTCTCACTGATCTGGGTGAAAAATTATCTTCTCCGGCTCTTCTCCTTTGTGATAGTCAAGCGGCTATACATATCGCCAAGAACCCAGTCTTTCACGAAAGAACGAAGCACATTGAAGTCGATTGTCACTTCATTCGGGAAAAAATTCAAATGAAGAAGCTCGATCTAAAGCATGTTTCAGGGACGGAACAAGTTGCGGATGTCCTCACAAAGGATCTTCCCAAGGCACTCTTCTATCAATGTTTGTCCAAGCTTGGTGCATACGATTTGTATGCTCCAGCTTGCGGGGGAGTGTTAGAATAGCCCATGTATTGGGCCCATTAGTGCTCTCTTCTCTTTTAGTCCCACATCTTGTATACGATTTATTCTCTCTCTCTTCCTCCTATATATTTGTATTCTCTCCTTGTATTCATATACTCAATCAATACATACAAGTTTTGAGCTTTCCCTACACTATGAATTCTAAATGCAGCTGAAATCATCAATATGTAAAAAAATTCTTCTTCCTTAGTGTTCTTTCAAATAATTTTTGGAGAGCTGAATATTTTTCAAATCTTGTATAATGCCTTGGGAGATACAGTTCATTTTCTTTTCATTCTACCATAGGTGATAGACTTATTTTGATTGTTAGCTAATTTGAAGTAATCTCTTTACTCATTATATAGGCATTCAAATTAAAAGAATCTGCAGCATAGGAAAATAGCAAGATATGTTCTTTCAAATAATCTAAAGTTATTGTTGCTACATGTCTCTTAAATCCTTCAATCTCCATTCTTCAAATGATCATTCTATTTTCCTCATTCCTAATGTAGATGTGATCTCATATAATTTAGCGTACATTGTCTTTGGAGTGAAAATAATGTGCTTCCTGAATTACATTTAGACCTCGTTCGTTTGCACCGTTTTCACAGCCGATTTTCGTTTTGAGTTTTCACAGTCCCAATGTTATTGTTCGTTTGCCTCTGTTTTGGTCTGTTTTGGTTTTGACCCAAAACCATACTGTTATCACTCTTTCATTAAACACTCCCCTTCAAAACAGACCTAAGGTGTTGGTTTTGAGAATAGAAAAGCTCCTCATTTCTGCGATGGTGGTGAGCGATCTTCTCCAACACGGCGACACCCTGGGGTCTTCCCTCGCCAGTCGTGTTTTGTTGTGCCGGCGCTGCCCAAGACTGCGATAGAAGGAAGATCCTGCTCCTTTGCGGAATCTTTGGCTCTGCTTTCGTTTGACTATTAAGCCTTTTTCCGGCGACTCTCTGTTGCCGATCTGGAGAGGGAAGAACCCTTGTTGCCGTATTTTGCCTCCATCTTGCCAGTGGTGTTGTAGTCGGTTGTCGGCTGTAGTTTTGTTCGTTGAAGCCTTATTATTGCTGCCGGCCAGTAGAGGAAAACCTACAGATCTGAAACCTTATTATTGCTGCCGACCAGCATACTCCTTTGTCTTCCCTATTGTGCCCTTTTGATGGAATAGCTTTACACAAACACTACTTTTCCAGCCGATGAATTGTAGTTTTATCCAGAGTAGATAATGTTTCCCATGTTGTTTCTTCTGTTAGCATGCCCTCAATTGCTTTTGATTTTGTGGGAGTGAGAATCATGGTGCAAATGAACATAAGTTTTTGTTTTGCTTCAAAACGGACTTGAAAACCATGCTGCAAACAAACATAAGTTTTCGTTTTGCCCCAAAACAAAAACACTTGATTTTTTTCGTTTTGAGGGAAAACGAAAACCTAATATGAAAACAGTGCAAATGAGGCCTTTAGAGAAGGGATCTCATGTTATCACAAATATACGAACCATTACTACTTGCTAAACTCTTCTTCATTTAAAGTACTGAAATGATCGCTATCATTATCAACAAATATTTTTGCAATTTTTTTTCTAACATGACTAAGGCTTCGTTTGGTTCGGCGTTTGGAGCGCATGTTTGGGGCAAACGCCGCCGCACGACGGGTAACCAAACGCTTGGCGGCGGCGTTTGCTGCGTTTGAGCCCGCAACGCCATAGGAAACGGAGGAAAGCGGCGGGTATTCGAACGACGGCCTCCCCCCTCTGTTCGAACGGCGGCCCCTTTCCTCCGGCCCGCTGCTCCAAACACCGAACCAAACGAACCCTAAGTATTTACTCACTATAGATGATTATATTAATATTCAGGATTACTTCGACTGATGAACAAGAATAATTTGAGAAATTGGGGGTAGCATATGAAGAATAGTTTAACTTCAAGTAATTCATTTATTCACTTGCAAAATTCTTTCAAAAAATTCTTACGATTATAAAATTATGACTTTTTTATATGAAGAGAAATTGAACTTGAGCATATCTTATTTTATTTTGTATCACCCATAGTTTCAAAGACAACCGTATGATTTAAATCAAATAAGTTGTTGATGGGGATCGACCACATGTTCGTGATCAGAGTAGATCGAGCCACTACATGGCGGGACCCACTTTTGCAGATTTGTCGTTGATTCGTTGATCGGATCGGCGATCAGAGACCACATGCGCGTCTGGAGCTTCCGTTTTCATTCTATATGTATTTTAAATAATTTTTGGAGTTGTATTTGTATTATTTTGGACACCGAGCGTAACGGCCGATCGTAGCCATTCACGTCGGGTGCCCAACTGCCCCCTCTCGTTATAAATAGGGGTGGATGTCCAGGTTTTCAGTCATTGTAGAGTTTGAGAGATTCCAGATTTCGGCAATTAGTCGGGTTGCGACGCCACGAGCACAGGGTGCGACGTCCCGGTTCCCATTTCAGTTATCTTTTATTATTTTCACTGTTCATACATTGTTGCCATTTCTCTATCTTGGTTTATTACGTGAACTGTCACTGTTCATCTCCCGTCAAACACACGTTTTTCCTTCCTATCCATCAGATTGCCTCCACAACCACAAATCTTCCACATCTAACATCCAGACCGCACGATTTTTGAAGGAGAAAACTGTCGACATTGTCATCTTCCTCCTTCGCTGATACTCATCTCCCAGCGTCCATCCCCTCTTGTTCACCTTCATCTTCGATCGGACGTCGCACACAACAGTAGTCTGCTTGTTAACGTCTTCCAGCTGCCCGGCTTCCCTGTTCATCATTGTTTATCTGTCCGAGCTCGCAGAAACCTCCTCTTCCGTCATCTTCCCCGACGGGATCGAGAGCCAGCGGTGACCAGTCATGCATCCTCCCTCCTTCGCCGTAAACTCCACCTCCAGCCATCTCCTTAATTCCTCTCTTGACAGTCAGTTTCCCCCTTCCCCTCCCAATTTATTTCTCCCGTGGAGCCACCCCTCTTCAAATTCTGGAAAGTGTTCCAACTACATTCCTCCTTTTTGAATCCCTTCAATCTAACCTAATTCCCCACTAGTTTCCCTCTTCGTTTCTTACACCCAAGTTTGGTTCCTCCATTATAATTCTGAACGTGGAACCGCCATCAAAACCAACAACTTTTCCATCAAGAATTCAACAATGGTCGTTCGTCGTCACTTGACCACCGTCGTATCTCAGTGTTTGTGAGTATCATTATTTTTTTGTTGTTTTAGTTTTGTATTAAATATTGGACGTGTATTACATATATCCCTGGAATATTGGCTTGTTTGCATAGGTGATTCCGAGTTCTTATTTTTCCTATAAAATTTATTCGTGCAAGCTATAGTAGAAAGCACCTCTTGTGAAAGAACGTGATTATTTGCTTGCACGCGCGAAAATTATTTTGAACACTTAACTTGCTAGCCGCATATAATCTTCGTTGCTATAATTTGATTCCAGGAAATTTAACTCAAAACATGCATATCTCATTTGGGTCTGGCTTGATCACATTCACTTTGCACATTTGCACGTAGCCTAGCATTAGCGTGTCAACACACTCACGTTTCACAGAGCTCCGTCCTGCGTCAGTCTGGTATCAGAGGGAGGTTTGGGCTTACTTTGAAATACGCAGTGCTACATGTTTTGTTACCCAATGTCTTATCACAGTGGTCGTCACTACACTAATCCTCTATTTAAGGATCTCGAGTTCTCTTACACTCGCTCCCATAGAGCCTCATCAGGGAGATCTTTACGATACCTCGATGATTATCCTCGATCACAGGACACAACTTCTAGAGATTGTGTTGATCCATCGAAACGATCCAACTATGTTAGATACAATCAGTATGATGTTTGTCATCCTTATCCCTACACTTGAGTGGATCCTATTGATCATTCGACATGATATTATTATGATAGAGTTCTGTATTGTTCAGGTCGTCGTTGTTATACATCTCCTCTATTTGAGAAACCCGAGTCTATATATGCACACCCTTCGTCGTACATTTGTAGGACCTATGTCCACCCATGGGTATGACGTGATTATTTTATGGACGACCGTCATGGTGACCCTCATAAATCCAATAGAGGTCACTCTCATCAAGATTATATCACATGTAGTGATCTTCATAGTGTTCCGAAGGCGGACATGACGGAGGAAGAGTTTGAGCAATGGGTTCCTAAGATGTTTGATCAATTAGATGCACAATTTGATGACCTGCGCACCCACATTGCTACATTGAGGGTCGGCAAGATCAGTCCACTTCCCAAAGCTAGGAAACTTCACCCACTCCATCTGATATTTTATTAGAACAGAGCGGCTTGTCCTCCCAACACAAGAGATGTGGAGTCAACCCTCACGAGAGTCTGCTCCACTTATAGAGTCTGCCTTTGATTCTATAACTAATATCTCTCTATTGAGTGTGGACTTTTCACACACATCACCCGATGACGCGCCGAGCCACATCACGATCGAGAGCCGAGAGCTTAGTAGTGATCTCGAGGTAGCCACTCTCCCCTTTTTGGGAGCACGACTCCTTCTGATGGTTCGCTTTTGGAGGACCATCACTCTACTGATGGATTATTTGACGATCCCCCTATTGAGCCTCCAGATGAACCACAACGTCCTTTGTGTAGTTGAGATTCATGTGAGCGACACACTAGAGTCGCATCATAGTGTTGATGCCTGCGATTTTTTACTTTGGTGATCAGCGTTTATATAATAGCATTCTAGATATTTTTAGGGCACACGTGAGTACTCGTCGCATTTGTGACGAATTTTATCATACCCCTCCCGGAGAACCCCCAGATGAGCCATATGTCGATCCACCGCTCATTTGGAAGATATCCATCTTTAGCAGGATATTCGAGTTTAAGAGTTCGCTCACTGACTCAATGATCTTATATCCTCCATCCTGCACTTGCAGTGACAATTCACACACCACATTGACACATCTTTTCACTGATGTCTCAGATGTTCTATGATCCACCTTTCGAGCCTATTGATCATGTACCTATCTTAGGAGTTACTTTTAGTATTTAAAACCACCAGTTTGTGGAGTTATTCATGTTAGCAGTTCTTTTTTTGCATTTGTTGTTCATTTACATTTAGTGCATGATTAATTTGTGTTGTGTGTCACACATGTTGTTTGTTTTGCATCATTTGCATGAAATGCATGGACTAATCCGGAAGAAAACTGCTTGCAATGTTGAATTATATAAGACATGAGCATATATGCACAAGCGTGAGCAACATTTTCCGGTGTGCGAGCATATCATGGTCAAACTTTGCAAGGAGGGACTCTCAAAAGGAGCCGCTACTAAACTACAACTTAAGCAAAAGAGTCCTTATATGGTTATAAAGAAAGTTGGGACAAATGCCTACGAGATCACTTTCCTTGCAGATATGGGTATTCATCCCGTATTTAATATGAAAATTTGGCACAATACTTTGAGCCTCTCGAGCATAAGGACCCTACCTCGAGCTTCTTTGACACCCCCAGGGACCCATACCTTTAGTTTCTTTTGACACCCTTCCTGTTACAACTTCACACTTCCTATGTTTACCTTGAGCGAGCACCCACGGATTTGCTTGCACCTCCTATGATTCTACCGGATTTTTTGGATCCACCCGCACGAGAGGCGAGAGTTGAGAGCATGAGTGATATTGTGACAAGTGCACCAGTTTTACAGACAGTCCTTCTTGTTGTTACTTGGTGCACTGAAGTCGACACCACTATTACACCTTTGATGATTCTTGGATATCGGCGACAGCTTGTTGGATTTATCCCCGATCTTTGACCACAACATGTTCATCTTCATTACTCAGAGATGAATGGTTTTTAGTCGGGGGGGGGGGGATTGATGGGGATCGACCGCATGTTCGTGATCAGAGGAGATCGAGCCACCACGTGGCGGGACCCGCTTTTGTAGATTTATCATTGATCGGATCGACAATCAGAGATCTCGAGCGCGCCCGGAGCGCCCGTTTTCATTTTATATGTATTTTTATAATTTTTGGAATTGTATTTGTATTATTTTGGACACTGAGCGTAACGGACGATCGTAGCCGTTCACGTCGGGTGCCCAACCGCCCCCTCTCGTTATAAATATGGGTGGATGTTCAGGTTTTCCGTCATTGCAGAGTTTGTGAGAGATTCCAAATTTCGGCAATCAGTCGGTGTGACGCCGCGAGCCCGGGGTGCGACGTCCCGGTTCCCATTTCAGTTTTCCCGTTTAATTTCAGTTATCTTTTATTATTTTCACTGTCCATACACTGTTGCCATTTCGCTATCTCGGTTTATTACGGGAACTGTCACTGTTCATCTCCCGTCAAACCCACATTTTCCTTCCTATCCATCAGATTGCCTCCACAACCGCAAATCTTCCACATACCAAACATCCGGATAGCACGACTTCTGAAGGAGAAAACTGCCGACATCGTCATCTTCCTCCTTCGCCGATACTCATCTCCCAGCGTCCATCCCTCCCGCTCACCTTCATCTTTGATCGGCTGCACGCAACAGTAGTCCGCTTGTTAACGTATTCCAGCTGCCTGACTTCCCCGTTCATCATCGTTTCTCTGCCCGGGCTCGCAGAAATCTCCTCTTTCGTCATCTTCCTCGACGGGATCGAGAGCCAGCGGTGACCAGTCACACATCCTCCCACCTTCACTGTAAACTCCACCGCCAGCCACCTCCTTAATTCCTCTCTTGACAGTCAGTTAACCAACCTCTTCCCCTCCCAGTTTATTTCTCCCATGGAGGCACCCCTTGTTAAAATTCTGGAAAGTGTTTCAACTGCATTCCTCCTTCCCGAATCCCTTCAATCTAACTGAATTCCCCACTAGTTTCCCTCTTTGTTTCTTACACCCAAGTTCGCCTCCATCATTATAATTCCGAACGTGGAACCACCATCAAAACGGTAACGTCCTGTAAAAGTGACAAGTATTCTTTTAATTAATTTGGCTATGTAAGTCCCTTTTGTTATGACCGGTCTAATGTAAGTCTAATAATATACGACTGGTAGGAGGTAAGCGACCGGCAGGAAGCAGTCGTACATGTGCATGTCACGCTAGAAGGAAGCGGCACCGTGAGATAAGGGGGAAAGCAATCCCGCAGCTTTCATTTCCTCCAGAACTATAATCACACCCGACGGAAGCTGCAGGAAGCCGATCGACGGCAAGTCTCGCCGGAGGCCCAAATCTCCTCCGTTTCTCGTGATTTCTCTTCCTAAAGTAAGGTAATTTCTTCCTCTCCAGTCCTTTTGCTCATTTTCCTAAGATTTTATACGAATTTAAAGAGAGAAAATCCTAGGGTTTGAGATTTTGGATTTTCTTGACCCTTTTCTTCTAAAATATTTCTGTAATGGATTATTATGGTACAATCCATCATTTCTTTCACTTTAAGTGCAACCCTAAGTACTTCGAGTGAAAACCGTAAAAAGGTAAATGATTTTTCTGACCGAATTTCAGTTACCTCACTCAGTTAAAATAGTATTAAGATATTAGGGAAGGACCCCCTTGTTATCATGCTAGGGTTGAAATTAATTAATGGTTGCATGAGCCTTAAGATATTAGAGCGGCAATTCCCTAGACGATTGAAGCCTCCTTTGGCCTAATGAAGTCAAGGGGAAACCATATAAATGTCTTGTAGTGTGATTAACATACACCAAAAGCATCAATTTGAGAGTTATTGGATGACATGTGTTAGGTATGACATCTCGAAGGAAAGGATAAAGACAGTGGAATAGCAAGATAAGAGTAAAGAGAAAGTAGGGGTGAGTTCTTCTTTCCTATAATATGCATGCTATTTTGTTTCCTTTATTACTTATATTGTGCTTACATCTTATGGAATAGCAAGATAATATTAAGATTATAAGCCAGGTAATAATATAAGAGTATTCGCAATGTAAACTAGAAAGAGTCATTATGCAATTAAGCTTTAAGAGCAATGTAAGAATGCAAGAAATAAAAGGAAAAAACAAAAAAGAACCGAGTAATGGTCTATAGAAAGCGTTAACCCAAATTGGAAGATGGGGAGAATAATCTTCCTTCATCGTGCGAGTTAAGGGCACAAATGGTAATATGTGTGTGCGAGACAAGGGCACGAGAAACTATTACATAAAGTGTGAGATAAGGACACTTAATTTACGCTTCATATAGCCCACACTCAAAAGTGAATTAACTTTATGGCAAAGCAAGTTAAACGCAAATAACAAGAGAGATTATGGATAAAGAAAGATAAGTCATTATAGGACTGAAAATAAAAAAAAGTAAAGAAGTATGCATAACAATAAAACTATCATAAATGAAAAAAATAAAAATTCACGTAGTCCTTTGACTAATAAAACAATAAAATTAAACAGGTCAAGGATGAGGCGGTTCCAGCCACCAGTAGTCAGCGTCCTCCATGTACTCCTCGCCAGGAGAAGAGGTATCGTCTTTGGGTTGAAATCGCGACAGCAGTGTTCGGCGTCCTGGATGACCACAGGTCGAGGTGCAGAGACCCAGAGTGCCCCCATGAGGAGTTCCAGTTTTATTTTATGTAGAGTCAGTAGTTCCATCATGATATATATGTCTGTACATGTTAGTTGTATGTTATGAGTCAGTTGTATACATCGTATTGGTAAGCCCTTTTGTTGTTTAGGGCTACCTTTTTGGACTCATGTATATGTATTAGCAACTTAATGAAATGAAATGGTTTTCTTTTGTCAGGATATTTTATTTCTCGTACTCTTTCGTATACTGTTGTACTCTGAATGTTCGTACCTTGCTCATTATGAAATGCTAAGATAAATTGTAGCGGTAGCCGTAAGGGGGCCGTTACAAAAACCACACAACTTTTCGATCAAGAACTCAATAGTGGTCGTTCGTCGTCACTTGACCACTGTCAGATCTCAGTGTTTGTGAGTAATCATTGTTTTTGTGTTTTTTTAGTTTTGTATTAAATATTGGACGTGTATTACATATATGCGGGGATATTGTCTTGTTTGCATAGTTGATTCCAAGTTCTTATTTTCCTATAAAATTTATTCGTGCAAGCTATAGTAGAAAGCACCTCTTGTGAAAGAACGTGATTATCTGTTTGCGCGCACGAAAATTATTGTGAACACTTTCTTAATTTGCTAGCCGCGTATAATCCTTGTTGCTATAATTTGATTCCGGGAAATTTAACTCAAAACATGCATATCTTATTTGGGTCCGGCTTGATCACATTCACTTTGCCCATTTGCACGTAGCCTAGCATTAGCGTGTCGGCACACGTACGTTTCATAGAGCTCCGTCCTGCATTAGTTGTGTTCGTTAGAATTACGCTAATTTAATACCCACTCCTTTTTTGCACTCACACAAGATCCCCCCTCCTAATTGTTGTGTTCCCCTAAATCCACAACCGTACATCCCTTCTCACTTTAATTCCGCTCCTCTTCTCCAAAATTCCCAATGCCTCCACACACCCTCAAGTATAGATTATCTCTTCCCCTCTGGAATCCTTTCATCTCAGATTATTCAAATGCAAATTTTCAATCTTTACTTCATGTTATAGATTGAAATCTATCATTAGGTTGTCAAAAAAAGTTTGATTATTGATTTTTTACCTATATTTACGTTCTTTTAATTATTTCAACCAATTTTTCTAATGTTCTTTTGACCTACTCATTTTTGCTGAGTAGAAGACAGGTAAGCATAAACGTTTTCTCTTTCACAATCTGCACCTCCATTACATTCGTCTGTCTCACTGAACCCTTATTTTTTCCATGTTCATGGGTACTTCAACCTCTACCTTTCTCACAGTTCCGGTCTTTTTTTTCCACCTTTTTCCACTATTGCATCTAGATTTTGTTAAAATTTGATTCTATCATCATGCTATTTTTATGCTGATTTCCCTCAGGTACATAATCGAGAGACAAATCAAGTTTCATTTTGGCGGAGCGGAGGAGTGGCGAGATGGAGGGGTGACAAGAGCTTCATCCAGGTATGTTTGTTCTCTATATCTCCCTCCCGTTCATTTTTCCCATTCATTATATTTCTACGTGAATATAATCTTTTACCCCATCAACTTGAATTTATTTTCCCAATCTTAGTTCCCTTCAATTATGCCCATTTCTGCATTTCATGTATTTCAATTCTTCCCTTCAGTTATGCCCTTCAGTTATTCCCCCTTTTGAATGTTTTTTCGCTTTTCAAGTTCGAGGAATTCTTTTGGCTTTAATACTGAGTTTATAGGTCCCAAGTTTAATCATTGACAATCCTTTGTTAGTTGTTGTTTTTTTGAAAAACTTGTTATTTATTTCTCCCCTTTTCAGTCCGCTATTATAATAAAAAACACATAAAACTGAACAAGAAAGCAAAGATGGATACATGCAGATAATAGGGCGTAGATTTATTTATTTATTTTGGATGATGTGAAGCAGGACTAACTTCAAAGTTAAGAAAATTGTTTTTTAATGCTACTAGGAGTCTAGGACAAATAAATGGGGAAGATACGAGCATCTCCGCACGGGCTCTATGCTCTTGTGCGGACTTCTCCCGCATAATCCTGTGCTCACTACTCTCAGGTGTGTGGGCTTCGCCCGTGATTGCCTTGAATGTCTGGCCGCTCGCACCCCCTGAGCCCATAAGTGATCTAGAGACAAGTGGAATATGTCGTGACATTGCGCTCGGGGGTGCAAACGGCGAGAAATTCCGGTTGATAACGGGCGAAGCCCGTGCACCCTAGAGTAGTGAGCACAAGCTTCATGTGGGTGAAGCCCGCCCGAGAGCATCGAGCACGGGAGAATCCCATGCAGAGATGCTCGTATTATATAGGGCTGAAAGTTTAAGATAAATGAATATATTTCTACTAATATAATGCAACTTATCGCGTGAACAGTCGAAATGTCAACTACTCACTGTGTAATTGCGTATACGTTTTGTTTTCCCATTTTACCCCCCACCCCCGCCCCACCCTGCCGACCTTCAAATCCCGCATGCTCGACTCCACGTCCTCGATTTATCTTCCTTGCCGGAAGTCTCCGCTCTCGCTGAAAGTCTCCGCTCCTTGCCGGAAGTTTATGCTCCTCGCAACCACTTGCCTCCCTGGCCTTCGGCAGAGCAATTCAGGAGCCGCTCTTCTTCGCGCGTCCTCTATTTCTAGCTTCTACCTCCTCTAGGTACTCCTATTTTCAATTTTCGTCATTTTCCCCCGTCATTTTCATTCCTGCATCTCACATCTCCCACCGACGCGTCCTCCGATCTGCTTCATTGCATCTGTCGGGTTGACATTTTTTATTTTTCCTTAAGGTTTCGACTGCCAGTGGACAGAACCCTGGGCTGGGAGGCTGAGGCGTCGGTTAGGTTATTATCTTCCGGGTAAGCCTCTACTCCCCCGTCAACTTGCCTCCTCTGTTCTCCTCCCGTTTTCAGCTCCGTTAAACATCAACATTCTGTCATTTTTCCTTGCCTTTTTGCTGCCTTTTTTCTTATTATTACTGGATCTAGCAGAGCATCACGGCATCACTCCAGGTACCAAAAATGAGTACAGCGGTTGCACCTTCTTAGTGTCTAACTTACATGAATATGATTGTTCTTCATCAAAGGCAACCGCCACATTCCAACTTTTTGCTTGCCCACATATACATTAATTTTGAAACTAACAAATTCGGTCTAAGTTCAAAGATCTGATTAAATTCATTGCTTCACTTTCTTACTTCCTACCTGAAACTAAGGAGCAAATTAAATTCATTGCTGCACTTTCTTCTGCATTATGCTCAACTTCCATAATCCACCTATTTGAAAAAAAACATTACACAGAATATACTGTAGGTATTCATGATACACATCTAGGTTCTTCGCTTCAATTGAACATTTCACAACTTATCATATATGAATTTTAGCTGTTATGCTTAAAACGAAGTTTATAGCGACCTCTGCATTTTAAATAGTATCACCTCAATTAAAAAATTTCAAATCATAACAGCCTGTCATTAAGATTTGATTTTTTTTGTAAATCCAATAGATCGAAGCTAACCCCATGGCGTGCATGCACAAATCATTTTATGGTCTGTTTCCGCCTGTCATTGCGGATTCGTTTATTTTTCTTTACAAATTCGATAGATCGCGCATTCAACATAATTCTCACTTAATGGCAATCATCGTGAAGAGGGAGCCCTATATCTGGTCGTCTGCACCGGAATGGAGAAGCGGGATCTGACCACTTAGAGACGGGAGAAGGAGACGTGGAGGAGAGGCCGCATAGAGAAACCGGAGAAGGAGACGCGGGAGAGAGGGTTTTGTTGATAATGCAACCTAAAAGCTCGACAAGGGCAAAAATGGAAATAAATTGTCTAACACGATCGGTAGTCAACAAATGCACTGTTCAACCGATTAACTTCCTTTATCTTCATACAAGTGGTCGTGCACAGGAGGGCTCCTGTGCCCTACGCGATAGTATCCATGTCGCTCTACTTCTCCCGCCTGCAACATGTGACGATCAGACCCCCAACCTCGCTCGACGGCCGCTCACTCAAAGAAATATATGAACCATGGTACATAAAGTTTTATTTCAATGCATTTCTTTGTGCGGGTGTCGAGCGAGTGGCCCTCGAGCGAGACTAGGGGTCTGTTCGTCACAATGTGCTGCAGGTGGGAAAAGTGTGACACGAGCATTGTCGCGTGGGGAACCGGGGGGGATGCATTGTCACTCGTTACTTCTAATATATCATTGATGCGCACACCCAATGATTTGGATCTTTCCCGTTCATGTATCTATATACGAGCAATGGTGCATTGTTGCAGTTGCAGGGATCCTGTACAAGTCTGCTCTTTTTTCGGGCCTAGTCGTTTGCTTTAGGATTTCAATCCATAACATTTTTTTATTTAAGCTTTCAGTCCCTAAGTTTTATTTCTTTAAAGAGTTTAGTCCTAACTTAACAATACAACAACAAACAACACTCAAGCCTTTATCCCACTATAGTGGTGTCGGCTATATGGATCCTTTGTCGCCATTGTGCCCTATCTTTTGTCATAATCTCACTAATGTCTAAGTACATCATATCTTTTCGTGTAGTTTCATTCCAAGTCTTTATTGGTCTACCCCTCCCTCGTTTAACGTGCCTAGTGACTAGACTCTCACAACGCCTAACAGGTGTCTCTAATGGTCTCCTTTGTACGTGTCCAAACCATCTTAGTCGAACTCATCTCATCTTCTCTGCAATTGGTGCTATTTTTGTCTTAAACCTGATACATTCATTCCTAATTTTATCCAGTCTCGTGTGTCTACACATCCACCTAAGCAGTACGGTAAAACTTTCCCCTGAGTTTTAACTGTACTTTACGATCACATAAGATCCATGACGCGCCTCTCCACTTCAACCAACCCAACCTGCTTGGATGGCAATAGTGCGTGATTATGAGAGAAAAATAGTATAAACAGATTAATAATGTATTTTATAATCGTCGTTGAACATAAAGGAGCAGAATTGCGGTTTAATTGCGGAATTAATTTGAACATAAAGGAGCAGAATTAATTGCGGTTGAACATAAAAAATGCATGAGAACAAAATTTTAATCTAATTACTAGAAGACGACATTGATGATTCACCTCTAGACACACTTATCCTCTCAAAATCGTCGACAGGGTCGCCAACGGCCCTGCGATGATCTAGTGCTTGATTTTGAACCTCGCCGATAGCCCTGTCGACGATCTAGAGAGGACAAGCATGTCTGGTGGCGAATCTATAACGCCTTCTTCTAGTAATTAGATTAACTATTTGTTCTCGTGCGTTTTATATTTTCAACCGCAACAAATTTTGCTCTTTCATGTTCATGAACAATTATAAAATGCATTATTAATCTGTTTATACTATTATTCTCTAATAATCAACTCATTTTTAACACGTAAGCAACAAAAACAAATTTTTATTGCAGAAGTTAGACACTATTAAATTAGGGACTAAATTTTTAAAAGAAATAAAACTTGGGACTGAAATCTTTAAGAAAAAAACATTAGGGACTGAAATCCTAAGAAAGTGTTTGAGAAAGAAATAAGGATTTAGCCTAACAACAGTGTAAAATGCAGAAATCATAAATTTATTTGTTAGACAATCAAACGACCTGTAAATATATTGTAAATAAGAAAACTTAAATACTTGGAATAAAACTTAAACAGTAAATTAATTGTAAGAACATAAAACTCATTACCATTATCCTGATCCCAAATATTTCGGTCTATAACAAAAATTTAAGCTAGCAATTTTGAAGTTATTGATTACATGTAATTAAAACTAAATAACATTGGGTTTAAAGTAAATAACATATTTCAATCCTTTTTTCACTTTCGAAAAGAAAGGTTTTATGTTGAGCAGGGAAAAGACCGATGGAGTATATGAAGATTAATTTTAGCAGTGCAAGGAGGACGGATGACTTCGTTATTAAGTTGGGTGATCAAGATATTCCCCATAGTGAGTATTTTAAATATCTTCGATCGATAGTTCAAAAAGATGGAGGTATTGATAAAGATGTGACATATAGAATCCAAGCGGGTTGGTTGAAGTGGAGAGGCGCGTCGGGGATCTTATGTGATCGTAAAGTACCATTAAAATTTAAAGGCAAGTTTTGTTGTACTGCAATTAGACCAGTGATGCTCTATGGTATCGAGTGTTGGGCAGTGAATTGTGTACATGAGCAAAAATGGGAGTTACAGAGATGATAATGCTTAGGTGGATGTGTGGACACACGAGACTGGATAAAATTAGGAATGAATGTATCAGGGATAAGACAGGAGTAGCACCAATTGCAAAGACGATGCCAGAAGCTCAACTAAAATGGTTTGGACACTTACGAAGGAGACCATTAGAGACACTTGTTAGGCGTTGTGAGAGTCTAGTCACTAGACATGTTAAACGAGGGAGGGGTGGATCAATAAAGATTTGGAATGAAATTATAAGGAAAGACATGATGTACTTAGGCATTTGTGAGATTATGACTAAAGATAGGGCACAATGGAGACAAAGGATTCATATAGCCGACCCCACTATAGTGGGATAAAGGCTTGAGTGTTGTTGTTGTAACATTGGGTTTAAAGTTACTTCTTGATATTGTATTCATGAATCTTCAAGGGTCATTCATCCTTGTTCAATACTATACCTGGAAGTTAAATGTGGAAGATTAAAAATCAAAATATATCAAACATGGCATCAAAGTTTTTGCAATGTTTTAAAAACCGGACCGGACGGTTCAACCGGTTGGACCGCGGACCGGTTCTCCGGCCGGTCCGGTCGGGTCCTTAAAACCGCGCCGATCGCAAACCGGACGAGAACCGGTTAACCGGACGGTTAGACCGGTTAACCAAAAACCGGGCCCGTTATTAGGCAACCGGGCGGGCCTAATAAAAGGCAGAAAAGCGAGGGCGTTGGGGATCGAACCCAGGCGCTACCTAATATAACAAAGATGCTGACCACTCAAACAATTGACATTTGTTGTTTTGGTTCGAACTAAACTATATATATTTACTATCTGTGTAATTTATATTCTGTAATAAATATTTAAATATTTAATTATTTATATTAATTAAAATATTTATTATATATTTCTTAAATTTTGTCATATACAGTTTCATATTTAAATGTAACTTAATAAATAATAATTTTATATATCTTTACAAAATTTTAAATTTATTTTTTACACCTTACAAATTATCTCTCCTGCTTAGAACTCAATATATAATATATCTTTAAAAAAATATTTAATTATTTATACAAATTTCAAAATTTAAGAAATAATTAAATATTTGTAATATATATATATATTTGAAATAAATATTTAAATTATAAACACACATATCTTAATATATATAACTATTTGATTATTTAAAAATTATTTTCTCTAATAAAATGATTATATTTAGTTACATTTCAATTTGAGTTCAATTTGATATTTTAATCATATATAATATGATATGATCTTATGATTCATCGTATGTGATATGTTATTATTTAGCATCACGATTCAACCCCGGTTCTACCGGCCCAACCAGTCGGACCTTGAACCTTTGATCTCACCGGTTCGTTCTCCGGCCCGGTTCTTAAAACCTTGAGTTTTTGTCATCTCCATTACAAAGACATTGTATTAGCAAAAAAAAACTTTTAATAAAGAAATTAGTAAAAAATTGTACAATATTTTGAGAAAGAAAAAAACAACAAAAAACAATAAAGAAGAAGAGGGTATTTTGACGAAGCAAAAAAGTAAACAAAGATGTGAATAGAGAAAATTAAAAATTATTTGGTTGAAGATGGTTGCAGCAATGGTTGTGAAGGAGTTGGGATGAGAGATTAAGGGACTTATTGTACAGGATGATGGTGGATTTAAGCGACGACAGGCATGCGAGTGAAATGGAGGAATTGGGGACAAATGGATGAGTTTGACCAACTGATGGAGGCAGAGTTGGGCAAGTGTGAGGAGAAGATGGAGACGGAGACGGAGTGAGGCTGGATGAGTTGGAGGCAGCGAACAACTGGAGGAAGTTGGCAGCAGTGCCGACTGGTTGGAGGAGGCCAAGACGTGCGGTGAGGATCAAAACAGAGGAGTTCGGTGATCAGATTGCACCCTACGATGTTCAGCTAGGTTCGACGACGGACAGTGTAGTTCGCTTGGCAGATGGAGGATTCTAGCCAGTGGATGATGGTATCAACCAACGATTGTATGGACACCCTTGGAGACAGCAAGCAGCTGGCTAGATTGTTAAGCGTTGGGACCGGGGAGCAGACCTAAATGAGTTGATTTATTATTGCTAGGTATGAGCCTATTATTCCAACTCTAAAATCGCTTCGATATTGAGTCCAATCGGAATCGACTACAATTGATTTGATTTAATTTGAGTTGATTCAATTTGAATCACATTTTGAGTAGATTTTGAGTTTGCCCCAAATGACTCAAAATATGATTTGAATCATCTCAAACGAATTAGAGTATAATAAATTTGTTATATTATTTTAAATTTAAAACACAATTCCCAACATAAACAGAAGGAATAAAGCCTTGAAAGGCTTCATTTACTCAATTTTGAGCTGACTCAATTTAGGCTTTGTTTGGCGGTGCGATTTTGGAGTTGTGTGCCGCTACTTTTAAAATTGCCACGCCAAACAAGAAAAACCGGTTCAATGGTGGTAACAGCCACCACTGGTGGGTCATGATTTTCGTGCATCTAGGAGTCGTAAATTTTTCTCACCTCTGAAATCACTCTTCTTCCCTCCGCTATTTCCAAGCGTCATCTCCAACTTTCTTCGCCTCTCGCGCTTCTTCCCTCCGCGACTTTTGTCAGCTCGTCATCTCCCGTCGGATGGAGGCGGTGGCCATGGAGAAGAAGAGCGGGGGATGAGCTTCTGCAAAGTCATGTTGCTCGACTTCCAAAACGAGCGGTCCTCTCCCGCCGATGGACGTTGCTTGCTTCTCTCCTAGACGAACGATGCTAGCCGACGAGGTGTCCTCTCCTTCCACGAACTCTACATGTCGTCGACGTAGGTCCTCCACGAACGTTGCAGGCCCGTTGCTTTTGATCTCAGGAAATGCATTTTTTCTCGAATTCTCAAAAACTTAAAAAAATGGAATATTTTGTTTGGACTTCACATTTTAGCAAAATACAGAACATTGTTTGTTTTTTCCTCGAGAATTTATGAATTTTTTCTTGTTCTCTATGATTTCCTTGATTTCCTTTTTCTTGTATGTGCTGATTGACACTTTATAATAAAAATTTCTAGTAATAATTTGAAGTTCTAGTAATAATTTGATAATTATTTTTGTTGTATTACACATCGTACAACACCGCAAACGTTGTTCTTCCAAACAGTTTCATTGATTCTTTCATCACTCTACAAAACAGCTGATTTTTTCACCACTGTTTCTCCGGTCGCTGCAGATGTGAGCCAAACGGAGCATTAATTTTGAGCCGACATAGAATAAGGAGAAAAATTGTTCAATTTCGAACCGACTCGATTCAATTTTGAGCCGGCTTAGAATCATGAGATTTCAAGTCAAGTCGGCTCGATTCAAAATAAATTTTTATTTGAGTTTGAGTCGTTTGACTCAAAAAATTCGATTTCGAGCCGAGCCCAATTAGCGCAAACTCGACTCAAAGACAACTATAATTCATGTGGAATTAGAATAAAGTTAAAATGAGTGAGATAAAAGGAAGACCAAAGATATACATAGGGACTGTTTAGCAGCCCTGTATTTACCGTGGGAACGGATCCATGAGCTGCGCAGTCATGTCAACCGCCTGTTTGGTGAGAACCGTGGACCCACGATCTCCTCCCCGCGGCAAATTCGGATCACGACTGCGGCGAAGATGCTGTTGTTGCTCTTAATAGAATTATTTTTAGTTCCTTATTTGAAAATTGAAGTGCACATCAAGTTCCAAATTATTGGATGTGCACATGAATGATATTTTTTAAGTAATCTAGCCATCGATCTTAAATTTTAAGCCATATATAATATAAGTTATACCCGAGTAATTGATTTGACGATCTAACAATCTTGACAAGTGAATTTTGATGAATAATCTTGGCCACTAAAATTGGGGATCATGTACGTGTTCTTTATTCTACTAATTTGAAGCCCTTTATGTTCTAAGCAATATCTCTATTATTCTAATTTTTTACTAAATAAATATTTTTCTTATTAAAACTGTCATTTGTTAAAAAAATCATGCTCAAAAGCCTTTCATGGATCTTTTATAAGCATCTCCACAATTATTACAAAATAAGTAATATGGATCGTAAAGTTACTATGATTGAAAATCTCAGTAACTTAGTATTTATTTATGATAGTGTGATGATTTAATGATGGTGATAACTAATTGAGGCTGATAACAGGCTAGTAAGGATGCTTAATATGAATTATTTAATTATGTTGTCAGCTACGTTAGCTAGTAAGTAATTAATTTTTAATAATATAATTAATCAATAATTAATTCTTATGCGTTTTTAATTATGGTTAAATCAACATAATTAGGGTGATTTGATTAGTTAATTAATTAATATATTAACTAACCAGTGTGATTAGTTAATTTGATAATCATGCAAATTTTTTACTTAGCTATTAAATGGGGACAAATTTGATATTGGCATTTTATTAGAATAATTAAAAAACCAATAAACATTGATTTAAGCTGATTAAAGAAAATAAATAAATTTGAATAGGCTATTGATGATGATAATAATGATTTACAATATTAATGAACCTTAGTAATTTCTAATTGGTTATAGAGAATGATCGTATCGTAGGCTAATTGGGAACTAATATGATTTGATTAGATTATATTGAACTAATTAATGTTTGTATAAAATTAATTGGATTTAATTAGACTAACTAAATACAAATATTTACTTAAAATATGAGGCAATATATGTAATCAATAGTTAATATATGATTTTTAATGTTGATGAATGCTAATTGAAACTTCAATATGGTAGTTGATATTTTTTGAACTAATTAAAACTAATTAATGATAGGAGCTTAGATTCTTAAATACTACTTTATCTGTAAGTTCTCTTTAGATTTTACCTAAATCTTACAATCAAAGAACCCCAAAGATGAGCTTGGGAAACATTTTTCTTCTACACATTTCTGTTAAATCCATTTGAATAAATCCAAATCCCAAATCCATCAGCCAAGAAACCAAGCTGTTACTTTTTTTTTGTGCTGGAGGTATGATTATGAACATAAGTTTTTTCATTGTTCTCTTTTCTAAGTTGGAAACTTGATTCACTCTCCAGTAAAGTGCTATCATCAAATGAGGAAACTTCTCCTATTTTTTCTTTGCAGTTGCAGGAGCTGCAGGATTTTTTGGGCTGTATAGCTCCGTATTTTTCATCATAATGATCTATACTGCAATCAATAACTTCTACATCACTGATGAAGAACTGAAGAATTCCCCTTCGAGGAAAGATGGCATCGATGAGGCAACAGAGACGATGCTACGGATCTATGGGTGCGATCTCATTCAAGAAAGCGGCATTCTTCTCAAATTGTATCCTTTGTTTTATCTAATATGCTTGTTAGGTTGAACATATAACTTTATTTTTGCGGACAAGTGCCTTGACTCTAGTAGACCTCAAGCAGTCATGGCCACTGGGCAGGTCCTCTTCCACCGGTTCTACTGCAAAAAGTCATTTGCTCGTTTCAGTGTGAAGGTATAGCTATATGTTTCTCTCTCAATTGTATAAACATTTTATTTATGATCTTCTACAGTGCACACTTTTTCCTTATGTAGAGAGTAGCAGCTAGTTGTGTTTGGTTGGCGTCAAAACTCGAGGAGAGCCCTAGAAAAGCAAAATATATTCTTATGGTCTTTCACCGGATGGAGTGTAGAAGAGAGAGTTTGCGGATTGAGCATCTTGATTTCTCTAAGGTTGGTGTCTCTTTTTTGTTATATGATATCAATCTGAATTCTGTTTTTTTATTTGGCAACGTGAGTCGAAGGGTCTAAGGGTCTGTTTGGCACGACAGTGGCGGTCGTGCTCAAATTAAGTTCTTTTTTCTTGGTGGTGGTCATAATCATTGCCATGTCAAACACATTTTTTATGACGGTGGCGTTTTTGCCCAAACTCACCGGAGCGAAACGCCGTGCTAAACAGACCCTAAATCAAATCATGTTAAGGTCATTTTATTGTTTCTGTTGTTTTATATTTGATTCCAATCTGCATTTGACATGCTTTTATTTTGTCAATGTTGGACTAATAGGTTCTGTTTGGGGGAGCGGTGGCAAAGTGATGCCGATTGTGAACATAGTTGTGAAAATGCAATTAGTTTGGGTAGGTGGTCACGAATGCACTATTTTCAAAACAATGTTTTAAGCTAAAATGCCACCACAATTATACAAGTGCGGTCAAACTTTAGTGGTTGCGAACCCCCAAATCCCCAGAAGTGGGGTTTGAATAAAAAAACTGTAACGTTTAAAATGCAGGTGAACCACCACCACTGTGATTACTATACAATTTCACATCGCTACCGCTCAACGCTACAATGTTCCCAAACGGAGCCTTAAAGACATTTTGTTTAAGTTCATCACATTGTCATATCTTTGTCACAGATAGCAATGGGTGAACATCATGAGTTGATTGCTGTTCATCAAATTATTTGTTTATGTATTTACTTTTAGATGATGTTCTCTCTCTACTATGATTGCAGAAATACACGGATTTGAAGAGTGATTTAATTAGAATGGAGAGACACTTGTTAAAGGAAATGGGGTTTATCTGCCACGTGGAGCATCCTCATAAGTTCATATCAAACTACCTGGCAACACTTGGAGCCCCTCTTGACCTTAGACAGGAGGCTTGGAACCTTGCCAATGATAGGTAAAATTTTATATATTTCCTATTCTCATTTATAAACATGTGTTCCCTAGATGCGATTTCTATATTTTACTGTTTAACTTAAAATTCTAACTTGTTCTGGTGTTTCTGGTTTCTAAATGTATAGTACAAGTGTAGTTTGTTTTGGAGTCAGTTATTTTTCAATATGCTGACTTTGTACAATAATTTATTATAGAACCTTTAACACTGCATTGGTAAGAAGTGGATGAACGAGATATCTGTGGTATAAAAGGTACCTGTATTTGCTATGAAATCCATTTGGATGCATGGATAGTGTGCTATTTTATTGCATCCCACGTATTTTTTTTATTTGCTGATACTATTTTAGCCAGGAGTTTGTCTAATTCAGGTACCTAAATACTCTTTATCTTGTTTGTAGTAATTTATGTGCTAGTTTCAGGTATCTGCCAGTATTCTCCTTTTTGTAAGAATTGGGCACAACCCAAGATGGGGGTGATCTTGTTTAAAAATAACAACCCAATTATACATTAAAAATTACAGATAATTTACACAATAACCTCATTAGAAAACAAATTAAGAAGAAGAGATACTAGTGCAATAAAATAAGGGGCAAAGTTTAGAGTGTGCAAACTGATGTTGCGGTGGTTCAACCCTTGCAAGGCTTACATTCACTCGTAAGTTCTCTTGACAGTATTTTCTAGAGGTACCATTCTTAGCACATGTAACTGCCCACAGACAACCACAATTCACAGTAAACCTCGTATAGCAGAGTTTTGAATCTGTACCTTACCATAGTATTATAGTAAAACATAAACACAATGAGTACCAAAATGTACAAAATAAAACATTTCATGTCATTTAAGCATAACTGTACATGTCCATTTTTCAACATTACATAAGGTACACACACATATTTATAGCATACAACTACTGCCTAACCCTAAATATAACACATCATCTATCATCCTACAAGCTGGGCATTGTGGGTCCAGACACCATTTTTTGTGTTCCTCAACACCTTTGTTATCTCCGCCGGAGATGTTTTACCCATAATTTATATTGTTGTTCATTTTTCTCTTTCTTCTCTTCCTCTGATAATTTTCTACTGGCGTCGATCTTTATGTATCTTTATGTCGCTCGGACCCCAAAAGGTTATAATATAAAGGGTTAGTCATAAGGACTAAATGAGATTTTATCTATTTAACTGATGTACATGCAAACACAAAGGATTAGTAACAATAAGCATAGAAATTATATTCTATTAACTGTATAATGAAATTAATGCACAGTAATAAGCAGTAAATAATATAGTAATTCATAATCATAATAAGTAGTAAAATTGTATAAAAATTAGTAATAAGCAATAAAATGATATAATAATCAGTAATAAGAAGTAAAATAGTATAATAATCGCAGGAATGTTTATGTGCATAAATTATTCATTCATGTCCTTTACATTTACAATTCTTGTTGTTAATATTCTTGTCATTATTTATTCATTTTGTTATTTTCAGTCTATAGGTGATGCTAAGAGTTAGTTGTCTTAGTCCTCAGTCATTTGGGCACAACCCCACTGGATCATCTGCATTGCCTGTGATGATTCAGTGCATCGCCTGCGACGACCGACTGTGATGTTCGACTACAACAAAATCTGCATCACCTGTAACGTCCGACTTTGATGGCTTCAACATCTGCATCACCTGCGATGGTGTAACAAAATCCTGCAAGCGTTAGCTTCCATCTTTCTTATGAACGAGAATGATTTGACTGGAAAAAGGACTTGAGCTCAATTGAATTATGTGATGGTCTCGACCAATAAGTGCTCAATATTGCCCTTATGGGCGTGTACATATCGGTGTATCCACACTGAAAGTGTTGTGATGTCTAGTTTGAGTTGTATGCAATGGTCGATGGGTCGAGACGAGGATAAGACCAATGGATCGCTAAAAATCCACAGGTAATCTGCAAAGTGTCGCATACTCTGGTGACTTTGAAGCAACTGGCATGAGACTGGAATAAGAGTCGATCAACCATAGGAGGGCATCAAACATTGGATCATTAGTATGGACAATGGATCAAACTCCTGCCAGAGATCTGGTCAGAGATCTGTTGGGATTTGTTTACTATAAATGTCATTGTCAAGGTGGTCTAGTTTGTTCGAATCTCTCCAACTTTTTCTATAACGATACCCTTAATTAGGATCAACACTGCCCACGTTGAAGAGGCAAAAATCTATAGTGAAACATGAGCCCAACGTGATTGGAACCTTGCATAACGACCCGAGATCACTAAACACTATTTGTCGCCTAAATAAACTGACATGTTAGTGTCGTAGTCCACCACTATTGCAAGGTTGTGCATAAGGTCGCTTAAGAGGAAGTTGTGGCATACACCACTTTTGTAACATCCGAAATTTGACGCGACAAATTTGCCTTGACACATCGGAGTTGAGATGAATTGACTCAAATGGGTGCCAATAGCCTTTTCCTCCCCCTCTCTCTCATGCGGTTAATCAATAAACCCGCAAGCTATTAAATCCCCCCCCCCTTTTCTCTTGGGAATAAGCCGCAAACCGCAGCCAGTCTCCCGCAAACAGACGCACGAGCCCGTCCGTCTCCCGCTGCGATCGAAGCCGCGCCTCCCGCAAGCCCAAATCGGCGTCCGATCCCTCTCCGGAAACCATCTCCGACCACTCCTCCCTCCTCTACGAGCACCGGTGGGCATTCCTTTTCCTTCCTTAGCCGTGGAAGTGCCGGATTCAACCCTAACCGGTGGAAGTGAACGTTTTGGTTTCGGTGAGTTCGATCTCTTCCTTTTTCTCGTTTTCTGCTTGGATTTCCTTTGATTTGGAAACTAATTTAACCTAGGTTTTCGTTGTGATTGCCCTATTCTAGGTTTTGGTGTTCGTAGTTCACCACGGATTTTGTGTGGAACACTTGGGTAGCCCCAAACGCTATACTTAAAGGTAATACTTGAAGTTTAACGCATAAATTTTGTAACCCTAGTTATTTATAAATTTTTCCATGAGAATATCGTAGAGGGGAAATTCCGAAATTAGGGTTACAGTAAATTGCAGGATTTTGGCGTGGTCGGGGCAGCGTTGTGAAGGTCCCCAGCAGTAGGATTACTTTGAAAGAGAAAATGTCGCCGCGCCGAGTATACGAACGTCGCAGCACCACTGTAAGGAAATCCTAATTCCTTTTAGTTAGACATATCAAGTAATTGTATTTTATACGCATAAGTAGGTTTCGTACAACATCATAAGCATGCATAGAGAAGTGTGACAGTAGGAAAATAATTGCGGAAACGCGTATGATAACGTCTTGTTCCATAACCACATTAGTAAAATCGTGAACGGTTAGTTAAGTACGAAACTTCACATGTACACGTAAGTTTGGAGATTGTCCGACCAAGGGTGCGAAGGTCCCTTCAAGTCGACCACGAGAAAGTCAAGGGTCGCTCAGTAGTACACCAGAAAAGATATCTCATGCAGAGTAGCGTCAGACCAAAAAGGTCAGTAGCACACCAGTCTTTTCGTGCTTGGTAGAGGCGCACTACCATCCTCATAGGGCATATGGTATCCTATGAGTTACAGTCTTGGGAGTTGACTCCCCTTTGAGACAGTTAGTAGATTCGAGACCGTATCCGCGTGGCACTAGAACAATTGAGTTCGTCAGATGGTCTCGGGTCGTCAGTTTCAGATTTTGCGCGTTAGGAGCTACTCTGCCTAGAGCCTTCCCAGTAAACGTGTAGGCTAGAAGCCACCTAGAACTCAAGTACAGACTTGACGTGAGACAGTATACTAGTTAGTGAACGTCAGGACTTGGGTAAATGAACGGAAAGTCATGAGTATAGAATTATAGTGTTCACCAGTAAGTATAGGAAAAGCATGCATATCATATATCATGAAATGTTTTCAGTGCACGAGACCAGTTTTAAAGACATGCATGCATTCATATGTAAATCTATTTTAGTGTCACTAAGGGGAATTGTTTTTCTTTACTCTGACCCTTCGTGGGCAATGTTTTTCAGGTGACCCAGGTGGGAAACTACGTATAGGATGAGCGTCATGGTGGTGTCCGAGTGTAGTACTTTTACTATTTTCAGTTTACTCCATTTCAGCATGTACTTGTAGTTGTGGACAGTGTAACTCATTAATATTTTATTTATCTTGTATCAGACTTATTTTGATAGTTCAGATTTTCAGTTAATGCAGTCTCATTTCTTGTTTAGTGGCTCTGTGAATCCAGACATCAGGTATGTGGTTAACCTTTGTTTAATTTTTACTTCCGCTGTAAGTAGTAAATCTGTTTAGTTTGGACTTTTATTACCTGCTGCTACTAGTTTTAATACTACTTCCTAGTTTTTTTTATATCGCTGACCCGGCCGAACGGCTGATTTCTGTAATACTGGGAAGGGGTGTTACAACTTTTACCATGATCACCACCGCTTGATCACTAATCATGGCGCGGAGCTTCATGGTGTGGGTCTCTAAATACCACCCCCAGAGTAGAGGGGCGGCCCAAGCGGGTAAGTTGCATTGTAGAATTAAGCAGAAGGGTTCCTCCCTCAACACCAGAGCTTCAAAATCCAACATGGTGATCTTCTCATCCTCTGCATAGGTTAGCAGGCTCAACTCTTTGTTGGGGCCATTCGTTAAACAATGATTGTGATTGCTTATTTTGGGTGTGGAGCTTGCTACATGGATCGAGTGGCGGCAATGTCCGTCTTCTGAAGGGGACCTCTCGAAGGTTTTTGTGTCAGATTGGTCTGTGCGATGTATGAATTTGACTAGTATGGTTGAGTGTTATAGTGATTAGTGGATGCACCAGATATTGTTGTAAATTGGGGCTTAATGAGCAGGACAACCAATGATATATGGCTTGAAATTAAATCATATGGTGTGTTCGTGCGACTCAATGGGGAGACATGCGACTTTGGGTTTGTTGTGATGATCGATAGCACAACAACATGGATGATCGACAGGAGACAATCGACTGGAGCAGTTCTTTGAAACGTCAATGTGGGAGTAAGGACGAATTCTCTTTAACTAGTCAAGGAGGGCTTTGGAATTGGGGATTGGATGATTGGTTCATTCTGAAGAATGCGCCAACTTCTCAATGGAATGATCGATGAGCTAGAATTGGTCGACAATGTCATTGGACCGCGTCGAAGGGACTTCGTAGAACACCAACTCACATGGCACTGGATGCCTCATTTTAGTTTTGACGACTAACAGATGCAGTTGTATGGATTACCTACGATAGAAACCCTAACTTCGGTAAGCATCATCTAGAGCAAAACTCTTGATGGGTGGTTTTCGGAAGGGACCGGGCAAACCAAATGACTCTAATACTAAGTTCTTATAGACTAACCCGTAGTTCATCAATATCTTGTCAAAGGGTGGCGATGGAAGTGGAAATACATGGTAGTCAAGCTCAACCGGAGATACACGGGAGCCGAGCTCAACCAGAGTAGAAGGGTAATGAAGACGAAAGAGGAATGCTGTGTTCTACCCTAAATCCTAACTTGAATAGTTAGAGAAGAGAAGTATTAAGAGTGTCATTTAAGATTACTCAAAGACATAGACCATAAATTTGCCCAAACATAAAAGAAAATACTCAAAGACACTAATGACTCAAAACGACACATAGGGCATGCCAACAACAAGATGGAACTGCCACCGATACAAATATAAAAATGAAGACACATGTCTAACAACTCTAAATAATGACTTAATAAAACATATATAAAATGAATTGATAACGAGTAATGGGACCATAACACCCAACACCTTGCTCCTATAAAATTTTGATTGATCCAAGATGCCCTAACCCTTTCCTCGTCACTCCTCATGTAGGAGTTTACTTATTGCTCAAAAGACCCTGTTTCCCTCCCCTTCTGGCCTTCCGAGAGTGGAGACATGACTTTGCGAGAATAGCCCCCCACCCACCCATAATCGGATGGCTCCCGCGTGCGCCTCGCTTACCCCCTGAGTGTCCGTGGGCATATCATATGATATGTTGATTGTTTCGCACTCAACTACGGTGTTTTCTAATTAAATTAACAAATCCCACTTGTGCGAAGTAGCAGACTCAAGGGAAAGGCCCGAGTAGTCTAGGACTATTGGAATGCTCAACAACCTTCCAGGCAAAGGAGGCTGAGTAATACATAAGCAACCCCATAATTTTCAACTTCTTTCGCTTTGTAGCGTATTCATTAGCGTCGTCAATTACTGAGCACACTCCTTATGGAATAATATTTGACCCTATTTAAAGTTGTAGTTACCTAAATGGAGTAATTACTAATGTCCTTTAAAATGCAATATTAAAAATAACTCCTAATATAAAATAAATGCTGAATTATAATTATCATAATAGATAAAAATGTACTGTTTAGGGCCACATCTTTCTTTGAAGTTGAATTTTCACTCCTTCCTATATATATGTACAAATCTTTGTATTTTTTGAATGAGTGAAGAAATTAAACATTTTTTTTGCTCCGCATTCCAAATTTTTACACGGTATTAGAGCCACTCAAATCCTCAGATTGAACTCTCGACGATAAAGCTGCCGTCGTTTGCGTATTTTTTCTTCGATATGAGTTTTTGCATGTCCTTACAACCTCTCCATCTGACGCTTGCCCATTTCAATGCTTATTTGTCTTTGGAAATAGGCCTCCCACCCCCGCCTTTTTATAGGCAAGCCAGTTGCTAGTGTATTTGCAGCCACTATTGACTTTCTCGCCCCCCCCCCCCCTCCGCCCGCGTACTTGCAATCCTCCTCTGTTGGTGCTGCCGCTTCTCTATGGAACATGAACCACCGATCCTCCTCTGCCTGGGTTTGTCGCTGCTTCTTGCAGATCCCGCCGAAGTCGTTGTTTTCGCTTTAGAGCTCGCAGCTACCTTGTCTTACAGGGCCTGCAACCTCATTCCTTCCGGAAGTTGTTGCTCCTCTTCTCAGATTCGCAACTCACCGCAGTCGTTGCTTCTCCGTTTTCGTACTTGCGGCTACCTCCATCACAGAGCTCACAGCTCCCGTTCTGAATTCATTGTTCTCAATTTCCTGTACTCGCAGCTCCCTGCCATACTCGCCCCTCCAGAGCTCGCAGCCCCTCGTCGTTCTTGCCCCTCTTGAGCTCGCAGCAACTCCCCCCTTCCGCACCCCCCGAGTTCGCAAACCCCCTTCCAGGCTGCTTCCTCTAGAGCTCACAAACCCTCTACCTCATTTCAATTACTCCCATCAATGTCTAATCACGTGGGAACGAATGTTGCATCCGCTTCCTCTACCCGTCCCGCACTCGATCCTACCCCTATCCTTGACGTTTGGGATGAACTTCGAATTACCACTACCTCCCTCGTTGGGAAGGAAATTTTTAGTGACTTGGTATATTTTGTGCACTGAATCCTGCAGATGAAATGTCTTTCTCATCATGTCACTCGCGACATCCCTATTGAGCCTACCGATCAATGGCTCTGAAATGATGGTCACATGCAGTCTTGGATTCTCAACTCCATTAATAGTGAGTCATATCACATGAATATGCACCATGAGACCACAAAGGCTATGTGGGATGAACTGAAATTCTTATACTCTAGGAAGGACAACCTTCAAAATTTGTTTGATATATTTTGGGACCTCCAGAGCAATATTGCTCATTCCAGAATGTGGGTATTGACCTTTCTAGAATGATGGATACCTTAGCAGAATCCATAGCTACGCCAACAATTGAGATCCCATGGTTGAAATACTCCAATTGTGGTATTCTGAAGGAGCACTTATTACAGTTCCCAGTCTGCTGATGGTGATGAGGCTGAGAACTTGGGTAGAATAGGTAATCCTGCCACGAAGCACTATACACCAAGAAATCATCAAAAAATATGATTAAAAATTTACGTAAATGTGACCAGAAGATGTCATTCATTGTCGCATGGAAGGTGGGTGGAGCGTTGAGTTCGACCAAAAGGCTAACTAGGAGCGTGTAATGTCCATCATAAGTGTGAAAGTTCTTTTTGTCCAGCTCAATAGAGTGCACCTGAATGTATGATGGTCTACCTTTGAGAATAAAGGAACTCCATGTAGCTCATCAAATAGCTTTCACATGGCGTGAATCAAGTGTCTATTCGTAACGGCAGTTCAATTGATCTCTCCACATAAAAGCGTTAGCTTCCATCCTTCATATGGACGAGAAGGATTGGACTGGAAAAAGGGACTTGAGCTCGATTGAATTATGTGATGGTCTCGGCCACTAAGTGCTCAATCTCACCCTTATGGGTGTGTACATATCGGTGTATCCACACTGAAAGAGTTGTGACGTCTGGTTGGAGTTGTATGCAATGATCGAAGAGTCGATACGAGGATAAGACCGAAGGATCACTACAAATCGGCTTGTATTCTGCAAAAGCGCCACATACTCTGGTGACTTTGAACAATTGACAAGAGACTGGAAGAAGAGTCGATCAACCATTGGTGGGCATCAATCATTAGATCGTTTGTATGGACAAGGGATTGAACTCCTGCCAGAGATCCGGTCAGAGAAACGCCACTCTTGAGGTGGTGTTGGGTTTCGTTTACTGCAAATGTCATTGTCAAGGTGGACCATTTTGTTTGAATCTCTCCAACTTTTGCTTTCACGCTACCCTTAATATAGCATCAAGACTTCCTAAGTTGAAGAGGCATAAATCTATAGTGAAAGAGGAGCCTAGCATGATTGGAACTTGGGCATAACGACTCGAGATCACTAAACATTGTTTGTCGCCCAAATAAACTGACATGTCAACATCATAGTCCACCGCTTTTGCAAGGCTGTGCAGAAGGTCGCTTGAGAGAAAGTTATCGCATGCTCAACTATCTACCATGATCATCACTGCTGCCTACCATGATCACCACTGCATGATCACTAATCATGTTGTGGAACTTCATGGTGTGGGTCTCTAAATACCACTCCCCAAAGTAGAGGGGGCAGATCCAAGAGGGTAAGTTGCATTGTAGAATTAAGTAGAGGGGTTCCCCCTCAACACCAGAGCATCAAAATCCAACATGATGATCTTCTCATCCTCTGCATATGTCAGCATACTCAGCTCCTTGTTGGGTCCATTCATTAAATAATAAGTGTGGTTGCTTATATTAGAAGCAAAAGCCCTTGGTCTACAACTCCGTGCACTCTTGGTGGCAGAGTTATTACAACAATGGGTGAGTTCTGATGGATAATTGGGGTGTGAGGGTTGCTACAGGGATCAAGTGGAGGCGACACCCATCTCAGAAAGAGAACCTCTCGTAGGCAATGTTGTAAATATTAGATGTTGGCGACATATCGGATTGAGTTTTTAAATATCGGATGTCGGTGACATGTCAGGGATATTTTAAAATATCGGATTTTCATATCTTATAAATAAAATTTTTAATTTTATGTATACTAACTATAATTATATGGTATAAAAATAGAAAATTAATATAACAATTTTATAAAAATGAGTCATTTATATTGCAAAATAAAATTGAAAAGTACCTATGATAAAATATTATTAAAAATACAAAAAACTACATTGTAAAATATATTTAATAGTTCACAATAATTTTATTTTAATAACAATAAGTTTGTTGCAAATAAAGAAGATTTAAAAGTTAAAATTCTTGATTTATTATAAAACTTTTCGAAATAATAATTTATATTAAAAACATCGAACAATCAACTAAAAATGTATTAAATATTTTCAAATTTTTTGTAATATGAAATAAAAAATTGTGAAATGATTATGCAAAATTGGTTGCAAAAATAAAACGTTTAAAAATCGAAAAAATAAGTTTAATTGATTTAAGCATACATAATATAATATATATAAGTGATTTAAACATATGTTGCTAGTGTGCTAATATAACATAAAGTAAAATAGCGGGAGATATATTTAAAAGTCGTGTCGGCCGATATACCGAAAAAAATCAGACATGTCGCCCTATATTTTACAAAATGACAATCTTTTTTTTTTAGAAAAATATATCGTTTTGCCCTTAAAAATGACTTGTCGGGAGACATGTCGGAGGACATTTAACTCGTAGGTCTTTATGTCAGATTGGTTTGCGCAGTGTACGAGTTTGACTTGTATGATTGTGTTATAGCGCTTGGTGGATGCACCGGATACTTATGTAAATTCCATGCTCCGCAAAGCGAGCATGTTGGATCACCAATGTGAGAGTTGACGGGCTCAGGGTACGCATTCGGGGTGCATATTTGAGGTTGCATCCCAATGCATTAAGGACTTGTAGCGGGCCATTGACAATTCAGAAGAGTGATGCACCAACTCCACAATATTATCCGCCTAATCATTCATTAATCAAGTTGATGCACTGCGCATAAATACTCAGAGGTCCCCCTAGGAAAACATGTGTCAGAGCGCAGTATGGGTTCCTCCTTCAACATCGTTCACATCATATGTGGCGTCGACGAATAGAGCCAACACATTCAGTGAAGGGAAGATCCATCTTTGTAAAATTATCTCTAAGGCAACCTTGCTTGCTTTAAGAGTGAGTTGTAACTCAAAATACTTGTCCGTACATGCAGTCACACAACTAATTAGTATCGTCAAATAGAGAAATGTTTGTATATCACAATGGAAGGTATGGGTGAATCGAAGCATGGGGAACGCTAGCGTAGGGTTCATCCTCATTGTCAAGGCCTATCAGATCAATGGATGTGGAATTAGTGGTGGGGCAAGGGGGTTTGCTTATCGACAGTAAAGGTTGGCCTTGGCGGAGGATTTGAAAGATTTCTGTTAAGGAAGAATCAACAACCTTCATATGAGAAAAGAGATTTCCCATAAAGCGCTCTACCTCTTCGAGACAATCCTCCATGGTGTGTGTCATGGGCGTTCGGCGGACCAAGGGTTTCTAATCATCGACCATACAGCAATTGTAGTGTTGGATGCGTTGAGGAAGGGATAGGTTGCAAAGCGATGGCATCAGAGAAGTTGGCGAGTGGCACTGTCCAACTGCTGGGATGAATGACATTGTGCAACCGTTGCTGCATCTAGGTTAGCCCTAGACAACCAATAAGCTAAGGTGTTTGAGTCGCACACTGGGGCAGGGGTCGCGCAATAAACGGTTTCGCTATCAGTGAGCTGGTCGTCATTTAGGAAATCACGCAAGCTGGTTGTTGAATTGAGCACATGAAGGGGACAAACTCGTAAGACAAAAGATGTCACGAATGATGATGATGTGGGAGGGGCGTTGCTCACTTAGAGACGGAGTCAACGAACCCTAATGGGTGTGACGACTGGATGCCCGAGGAATGATGACTATTGTGATTTGGCGCTAAAGTGTTTGTTGAGGAGAAATTTCTGGCAGTAATGTATTGAGAATGATTGACAGAACAGGTGGCGCAGAGCTCGAAATCGTTAAAATTTGTGGCTAAGGAGGATGCTAGATGGAGACCTCCCGAACTCATATTTGGAATCGAAGCAACTATACCAGATGGTTGTGGATGGTCGAGGGTGACTGAGGAGCTTGCATAATGTGAATTACGGACCTACGGTGATTGAAAGTAGCAGCGCCGATTGGTGAGCAATTGTCGAAAGGAATGGCTTAAGGGTGGTCGACGGGCCAGGTAGCGCAGAGCTCGAAGCTGGCAGAATCTGTGGTTGGAGAGTAGTTGTTTGAATGGAAATTATGGGGGCCGACAATGTAACGGCCCGACTCCGCCACAATTTAAGTCATTCTTTCAGAGAGGATTTTTCATATAACTATACGCAACAGTATAATAACAGGGTGTACCAGAGAAAATAAAACATCACATCTCATTCCAGAATATATCCACTATCTCAAGTCGGGTACAAACTGTTTACATTTATTACATTCTCATTAGTTATATAAAAAAAAACTCAAGCTAACCCGTGGACGAGCCACGTCATCAGTTGGTCTTCGGTCTGCATCGGTCCGGGCCCGCCTAGCGGGGTCTAGTGCGCTGGTACTCGGCTCCTGAAAGAACAGTTTTGTGAAACCAATTAGTTTTGAAACTAAGTGAATTCCTTACCCTTTTTCCGAGTTTTTACACTGCAAGTAGACAAAAGAGTCAGCAGCAATAACATATATGAATATGTCTCTAAGCAAGTAGCAGGGAAACTCAACAATTCTATTTTGATATCAATTCATATTTCGTTTATCATATTTCTTATCACGGTTTCATTATTTCGCACTGCGCTTCTCGAAAGACTAAGGGTCATTCAACTATCTCAGTCATCTGGGTCCGTCGACCCTGCAGATCAATATCCACTTTAGGGCGCTCTCAGGCGCAGTAGGCTTCCACGCCTCCTAAATTGGATTCTCTTCATCTTCTGTAGGAGTTCGACCCCTCCTACGAGGTGTGAGAGTTCTACCCCTCTCACGAGGTGTAGGAGTCTGAAGTATCCCCCCCTACTAGGCCGACCCTTAGCTTCTCGATGCGTCGACGCTATTTTAATTCCATCTAGCTTTTCAATTCATTTCATTTTCTTAATAAATAAGATTTATGTGAATGTTTTCCCCTCAGAAATTTATCGCTCGCTAAACCAAGTTAGCTTTTTCGGCGATTCATATAATCAGTGATACATAACAAGAAGTACGTAACTTAACAGTTCACCAAAAAGTAGTAAGGACTCACCCTAATTTTTCCTTTGCCCTTGTCCCTCGAAGGAGTTACATCGCGCCTATAGCCGGACGCCATTCTCTGCAGTATCAAAATATCATTTACCTTAAAAGTGCGCCTCAATATTTACGGGCTGACTCCTACGACGGTTACAACTACGACATTTAGGAGTTGGCTAAGACAGGACTAGTGTGGGTGATTCACTTTGACCGTGTATCATTCAAATCTTTGTTGCCCTGATCCACAACCGCAAGGGTTGTCACCAGGACAACACCAAGTGTTGTGAATCACAGCTCATATCAGTATAATTCCCGTCAAACATGGCCGGACAGCCAACACAGCAGCCCAAATATAACTGTAGCAGCCGGCATACACACATACACAGTCCAGCCGCACACTAGCAGCCGACATACACATACAATTACAAGGAGATCAAGACACCAAATGGAACCCTAGTTTCATCTCTCCCAACAATGAGTCTAGGGTTTCAGAACTTGTAATTATAAAAAGAGGTGAAGCAAACCAAAATCCCAAACCCTAGGGTTTTCACCCATCAAAAATCCATACATCATCTGCAAAATCGACACAAGAGGAGTTGAGGGAAAGAGATTACCTCATGATTGAAAGAAGAATCACCGAAATCGGAGGAGAATCGAGCCCGATAGCGCAAGCGGCGGTAGCGTCTTCTGCGGTTTCTTCCGTCGCAAATGAAGAGGCAGGAAAGCAAACCCGCAATTTTATGGCACGGGAAGAATAAGCCACCGCCGAACGCGTAACAGCCGGTCATCGACCGGCCCAACCGGTTCAGCACTGAACACAACAAAAATTTACACAACCAGTTCCTCCCAAACACACAAAATTTTCCGAACATCCAAACAAGGCGACACTGGCATTGTTCTTTCCTCATCGGGGAGTATTCACATACTATTTTTATTTTACAAATATACACATGTTAATTATTCGGGTATTACAAACTCTCCCCTCCTTAGGAGAATTTTCGCCCTCGAAAATCACGCATCCTCGCGAATCCCAAAGAAAGAGGGAATGATTTTTAACAGTACATCTTCGCGTTCCCAAGTAGCATCCTTGGCAGGGTGGCCGGTCCACCAGACTTTGACAAAGTTCACCTGTCGATTCCGAAGATTTTTGCTTTGCCGATCAACAATCTGGTAAGGTGTTGTCGGACTTGACAAATCAGCTTCTATTTGTACAGCACTGGGAGATATCATCAAATCTGGGTTCGGAATATATCGCCTGAGTGCGGATATATGAAAAACATCATGCAACCTCTGCAATTCAGCAGGCAGAGCTAGGTGATATGCTACTTCGCCAAGTCGTTCAATCACAGGATATGGGCCTACATACCTCGGACTTAATTTTCCAATCCGTCGGAATCGGGAAATCCCTTTGAACGGTTTAATCTTCAAATACACCTGATCGCCCACAGCAAATTCCACCAGACGATGTCGGACATTGTAATATTTTTGTTGACGATCCTGTGCGATCTTAATTCTTTGATGAATGACGCGAACCTTCTCTTCAATTTTGTCTGTCTTCTTCTGTGGGAACAATTTCTTTTCTCCATCCTCTGCCCAACTCAAAGGAGTTCTACATCGCCGTCCATATAGAGCTTCGAACGGGGCCATTTGGATCGTTGCTTGATAGCTATTATTATAAGCAAATTCAGCTAACGATAAATATTTCTCCCAAGAGCCTTTCAAGTCCAAAACCACCATTCGTAAAAGATCCTCGAGCATTTGGATGGTACATTCGGACTGGCCATCGGTTTGCGGATGAAAAGCAGTACTATACAACAATCTTGTTCCCAATCTATGGTGCACCCGCCGCCACAACTCAGATGTAAATCGTCCATCACGATCCGATACGATTGTACGTGGAATACCATGTAATCTCACAATTACATTTACATAGAGTTCCACTAATTTTTCCGTCGGCCCGCTTTGCTTGATCGGTATAAAATGTGCGCTCTTTGTCAAGCGATCAATGATGACCCAAATTCCATCATTCCCTGTTTTACTCCGAGGCATGCCAAACACAAAATCCATCGCAACATCATCCCATTTCCATTCCGGTATGGGTAGAGATCGAAGATATCCAGCAGACTTTGATGTTCTGCTTTCACTACCTGACAGGCGTGACACTGGGCAATATACTGAATGATATCCTTTTTCATATGAGGCCACCAGAAATCCTGTTTCAAATCATGGTACATCTTAGTCCGACCAGGGTGAATTGAATATGACGTATTATGCGCTTCATACAATATATCCTTCCGCAGGTTATCAGCATCTGGAACACATATTCTGTCATGCAAAAACAAGAGTGCATCTTTTTCAACAAAGGCACTCTCTTCCCCTTTCCGCAATTTCTCAAATATTCTCATCAAGAATGGATCTTGCGGTATCGCTTTCTGGATTCTTTCTTTAAGCGCATATTGAATCCGCATCTGACCTAGCTGTGCTTGTTTTTCTTCAAGCGTAAATATCGTGCAGATTCTCATATCCTGAAGCATATACAAAAGTTTCTTATTATATCGTGGTGTCACGAACATAATAGCAATATTTTTCCTGCTTAAGGCATCTGCGACCACATTTGTCTTACCTGGATGGTATTGAATATCTAGATCATAATCTTTAATAAATTCTAGCCATCTTTGTTGGCGCAAATTAATTTCTCGCTGATCAAAGATATATTTCAAAATTTTATGATCTGTAAAGATCTCGCATCGAACACCATATAGGTAGTGACGCTAAATTTTTAATGCAAATACAACAGCAGCTAATTCTAAATCATGTGTTGGATAATTCTTTTCAGCGTCTTTTAATTGTCGAGAAGCAAAGGCAATCACCTTTCCATGCTGCATTAACACGCAACCCAATCCTTTATAGGACGCATCGCTATATATTTGAAAACCATCGGAGCCTTCAGGCATCACCAATACTGGCGCTGTTGTTAATCTTTCCTTTAACGCTTCGAACGCTTGCTGGCACTCATCTCCCCACGTAAACACTACGTTCTTTCGTGTCAATTGTGTCAAGGGTAAGGCTAGCTTTGAAAAGTTCTTGACAAATTTCCGATAATAGCCAGCTAAGCCTAAGAAGCTTCGTAACTCAGTTACAGATTTCGGTCGGGTCCAGTTGAGGATTGCTTCAATTTTAGCAGGATCGACAGCCAACCCTTTTTCAGTAATTACATGACCTAGAAAGGCCACCTCAGTCAACCAAAACGCACACTTTGCGAATTTAGCATACAACTGTTGTTCCCTCAATATGTGTAACACTTGATGCAGATGTTGGGCATGCTCTTCCTTTGTTTTTGAATAGATCAAGATATCATCGATAAAAACAATCACAAACTGGTCCAAAAATGCCTTAAACACACTATTCATCAAGGCCATAAAAGCTGCAGGAGCATTCGTTAGGCCAAAAGGCATAACAACGAATTCAAAATGTCCATACCTGGTACTGAATGCGGTCTTGAAAACATCTTCCTGTCGAATTCTTAGCTGGTGATATCCTGATCGAAGATCAATTTTTGAAAAGATACGTGCACCGACCAGCTGATCGAATAAGTCATCAATACGCGGCAGAGGGTATTTATTTTTTATGGTTAACTTATTCAGTTCGCGATAATCGACGCACAGACGGAGAGATCATTCCTTCTTTTTCACAAATAATACTGGAGCTCCTCAAGGTGACGTACTCGGTCGGATAAATTGTTTATCAAGCAATTCTTGCAATTGCACTTTCAATTCTGCCAATTATTTTGGTGTCATTCGATATGGGGTTTTTGCAACTGGAGTAGCTCCTTCGATCACGTTAATTTCAAATTCAACCTCTCTGGCTGGAGGCACACCAGGTAACTCTTCTGGAAATACATCCACGTAATCCCGTACCACAGGCACAGCCGTAATTTCTTTCGTTTCTTCTTTCATTTCTTTAATCATTACCAATATGGCCTCACAGCCTTTCCGTACCATTTTGCTGGCTTTCATAGCCGAAATACTAATTTTAGCAACTTCGCCCAACCCTTGGTAGATCATCGGACTTCCATCTGGACATTTGAATGCCACCTCTTTCGTTTTACAGTTAATGACGGCTTCGCGATCCGATAGCCAATCCATACCAAGGATGATATCATACTCAACCAACGGCAAGACCGCAACATCGGTTTCAATTCGTTGATCATTAAACAATAGTGAGAGTACAGCTCGCTCTTTTGTCATCAAAACCATATTATTTGGTAGCAATACACTCAACGGTTGCGCAATATGATATGGTTGTGTATGAATTGATTCCAAAATAGATGTTGAAACGAACGATTGACTGGCACCAGTATCAAATAGAACTTTCAAAACTTGATCATGCACAAGTAGCATACCTGTAACAGCCGTATCATCTGCCTTTGCCTCTTGTTGGCTGAGATTGAAAGCTCGGGCTTGAATCAACCTTTCATCTCTGGCCCCTTCAGCGGGTGTCGATGCTATCCACTCCCCTTCCCTGGAAATCCCAATATGATACATTTTCTGAGGCGGTAAGACTGGGGCTCCCCTCGAACTTTCGTCCCTTTGCAGCTTCGGACAATCCTTTCGGCGATGGCCCGGCTGGCGACAGTAGAAGCAGACTCCAGTCAAGCATTCACCTTTGTGCATCTTGCCACATTTGGCACATTTGGTCGCCGCTGTTTGGGACATTTGGGTGCTACCAGTTGACACTGACTGTTGTTGCTTCTTCTTCTTCCAAGGGGCTTCTCCTGTTCTGCCTGATTTTTCTTGGCTAGTACCTTCTTTGAACCTCTTCTTCATTTTTGTCCTTCTTTGCCTCTTTTCAATATCTAACTCGACCAATCGAGCTTTCTCCACCAATAGGGCATACTCCGTAATATCAAATGGAACCACTGAAGCGCGGATATCATCCCGCAATCCTTCCTGGAACCGTAAGCAACGAGCTTCTTCAGTCGGCATAGCCGACTCTGCATAGTATGCCAAACTGGAAAATTCTGCTTCATATTGAATGACGGAGCGACTTCCTTGGACTAAACGCAAAAACTTCTCCTGTAGCTGTCTCTTTTCCGTCCGCGGCACAAACCATTTTGTAAATTCCCGAACAAATTCTGCCCAAGTCACATTTTCCAAACCACGAGTCTGAAACTTCCCTTTCATTAAGTTCACCCACCATCTCTTAGACTCTCCTTCCAACAGAAAAACGACCAACTCCACCTTCCTCTCCGCAGGACACCGCATCGTATCAAATATTGTTTCAATCCGCAGGATCCAATCTTCTGTCTCGATCGGAGATAACCCACCACGAAACGTCGGCGGTTTCAATTCTAAAAATTGCTTCATATCAGTTTCAAGCAAGCGAGGCTGCGGCGGTTCCACAACTGGATGAGGCACAGCTGGCACCACTGGGGTTATTCCAGAAGGAGGTACAACTGGAGGGGTATCCCGAACCAATCTAATTGCCTCAGCGATAGCTTGGGCAATATCGGCGATATGAAGTGCGGTAGACTGTCGTCCACTCACACTTTCTTCTGACCTGGACTCACCAGAATTCTCAGGTTCAGTCAGAGCCTCTCGCATTCTGCGGCTCGAATAGACTTGAAACGGTTCCTGAGGACAACAAACCATAAGACAGTTCAGTATATTCTGATATGCAATTGTCCTTATTGTGGCTTTATTTTCTTTTCCGGTACTCTGCGTTTCACGCCCTATGAAAACCTCCCTCTGATACCATTTAATTGTAACGGCCCGACTCCGCCACAATTTAAGTCATTCTTTCAGAGAGGATTTTTCATATAACTATACGCAACAGTATAATAACAGGGTGTACCAGAGAAAATAAAACATCACATCTCATTCCAGAATATATCCACTATCTCAAGTCGGGTACAAATTGTTTACATTTATTACATTCTCATTAGCTATATAAAAAAAAAACTCAAGCTAACCCGTGGACGAGCCACGTCATCAGTTGGTCTTCGGTCTGCATCGGTCTGGGCCCGCCTAGCGGGGTATAGTGCGCTGGTACTCGGCTCCTGAAAGAAAGTTTTGTGAAACCAATTAGTTTTGAAACTAAATGAATTCCTTACCCTTTTTCCGAGTTTTTACACTGCAAGTAGACAAAAGAGTCAGCAGCAATAACATATATGAATATGTCTCTAAGCAAGTAGCAGGGAAACTCAACAATTCTATTTTGATATCAATTCATATTTCGTTTATCATATTTCTTATCACGGTTTCATTATTTCGCACTGCGTTTCTCGAAAGACTAAGGGTCATTCAACTATCTCAGTCATCTGGGTCCGTCGACCCTGCAGATCAATATCCACTTTAGGGCGCTCTCAGGCGCAGTAGGCTTCCACGCCTCCTAAATTGGATTCTCTTCATCTTCTGTAGGAGTTCGACCCCTCCTACGAGGTGTGAGAGTTCTACCCCTCTCACGAGGTGTAGGAGTCTGAAGTATCCCCCCCCCCCTACTAGGCCGACCCTTAGCTTCTCGATGCGTCGACGCTATTTTAATTCCATCTAGCTTTTCAATTCATTTCATTTTCTTAATAAATAAGATTTATGTGAATGTTTTCCCCTCAGAAATTTATCGCTCGCTAAACCAAGTTAGCTTTTTCGGCGATTCATATAATCAGTGATACATAACAAGAAGTACGTAACTTAACAGTTCACCAAAAAGTAGTAAGGACTCACCCTAACTTTTCCTTTGCCCTTGTCCCTCGAAGGAGTCACATCGCGCCTATCGCCGGACGCCATTCTCTGCAGTATCAAAATATCATTTACCTTAGAAGTGCGCCTCAATATTTACGGGCTGACTCCTACGACGGTTACAACTACGACATTTAGGAGTTGTCTAAGACAGGACTAGTGTGGGTGATTCACTTTGACCGTGTATCATTCAAATCTCTGTTGCCCCGATCCACAACCGCAAGGGTTGTCACCAGGACAACACCAAGTGTTGTGAATCGCAGCTCATATCAGTATAATTCCCGTCAAAAATGGCCGGACAGCCAACATAGCAACCCAAATATAACTGTAGCAGCCGACATACACACATACACAGTCCAGCCGGCACACTAGCAACCGGCATACACATACAATTACAAGGAGATCAAGACACCAAATGGAACCCTAGTTTCATCTCTCCCAACAATGGGTCTAGGGTTTCAGAACTTGTAATTATAAAAAGAGGTGAAGCAAACCAAAATCCCAAACCCTAGGGTTTTCACCCATCAAAAATCCATACATCATCTGCAAAATCGACACAAGAGGAGTTGAGGGAAAGAGATTATCTCACGATTGAAAGAAGAATCACCGAAATCGGAGGAGAATCAAGCCCGATAGCGCAAGCGGCGGTAGCGGCTTCTGCGGTTTCTTCCGTCGCAAATGAAGAGGCAGGAAAGCAAACCCGCTATTTTAAGGCACGAGAAGAATAAGCCACCGCCGAACGCGTAACAGCCGGTCATCGACCGGCCCAACCGGTTCAGCACTGAACACAACAAAAATTTACACAGCCAGTTCCTCCCAAACACACAAAATTTTCCGAACATCCAAACAAGGCGACACTGGCATTGTTCTTTCCTCATCGGGGAGTATTCACATACTATTTTTATTTTACAAATATAAACATGTTAATTATTCGGGTATTACAGACAATGGTGTAGCTTGATATGCAAAAATTGGACACTTTTTGTTTACTTCTTCGGTCAAACCCCAGGATCTCCTATTGAGCCCTTGCTCTAGTGGGGTTTAAGAGTGCGGGGGGGGGGGGGGGGGGGGGGGGGGGGGGGGGGGGGGGGTGGGATCATCCTTTGTCAATGCGGGAGTAGGGACGGACTCTCGTCGACCAGCCAAGGAGGACTTCGGAATTAGGGATTGGATGATTGGTTCACTCTGAAGAATGTGTCAACTTCTCGATGGAACGATCGATGAGCTGGAATCAGTTGACAATGTCGTTGGATTGTGTCGAAGGGACATCATAGAAAATGAACTCAAGTGGCATTGGATGGCTCGTTTCGGTTTCGACGACTAACAGATGCAGTCGTATGGCTTACCTACGACAATAATCCTAGACTTCGATTAGCGTCATCCAGAGCAAAACACTTGATGGGTGGTTTTGGAAGGGAGCGGGCGAAGCAAATGACTAATATTAAGTTGTAACGGGCTAACCCTTAGTGCATCAATATCTTGTCATAGAGTGGCGGTGGAGGCGGAGATGCACGAGAGTCGAGCTCAACCGGAGTAGAAGAAGGGCAATGAAGACGGAAAAGGGATGTCGTGTTCTACCCTAAAGGCTAAACCCTAACTTGAAGGAGAGAAGAGAGAAGAGAAGTATTAAGAGTGTAAATTAAAATTCATTCGTTACTTTTGCCATTCTCCTACCCCAAGGTGTCTTTAAACAGAAGTTATGTGGCCTAGTAACATATACCATAAATATGCCTAAATATAAAATAAAATACTCAAAGACACTAACGACTCAAAACGACACATAGGGAATGCCAACAACAAAATGGAACTACCATCGATACACATAAAATGAAGACATGACATGCCTAATAACTCTAAATAATGACTTAATAAAACATATATAAAAAGGAACTGATAATTAATAGCGGGACCATAACACCCAACACCTCACTCCTATAAAATTTTGATTGATCCAAGATGCCCTAACACTTTCCTCATCACTCATGTAGGAGTTTACGTATCGTGCAAATGACCTCGCTGCCCTCCCCTTCTAAGCCCTCCGAGAGTGGAGGCATGGCTCTGCGAGGATAAGCCCGCATAATCAAATGGATCCCGCGTACGCCTCGCTAACCCCCTGAGCGTCCGTAGGCATATCATATAATAATTTGATTGTGTCGCACACAACTGCGGTGTTTTCTAATTAAGTTAACAAATCCGACTTGTGCAAAGTGTCAGACTGAAGGGAAAGGCCAGAGTAGTCCAGGACTATTGGAATGCTCAGCAACATGCCAGGCATAGGAGGCTGGGTAATACATAAGGCAACCACTTAGTATCGTATTCATTAGCGTCATATCAATTACAAAGCACAGACTCCTTATGGAATATTTGACCATGTTTTAAGTTGTAGTTACCTAAAAGGGATAATTACTAATGTCCTTTAACATGCAAGATCAAAAATTAACTCTAATATGAAATAAATGCAGACTTATAATTATCATTGTTAGAATAGCCCATGTATTGGGCCCATCTTTTAGGCCCATTTTTTTGTTCTCCTCTTTAGTCCCACATCTTGTATAGGATTTATTCTCTCTCTCTTCCTCCTATATATTTGTATTTTCTCCTTGTATTTACTTACACAACCAATACATACAAGTTTTGAGGTTTCTCAACATGCTATCAGAGCCAGCGGTCCTCTAGCTGCGGTCTGTCTGCCTGTCCGCTCAGCCCGCCCAGCCCGCCCAGCCAGCTCAGCCCGCCCAGCCCGCCCTCTTCTGCGGACTGGCTGCCTGTCCGCTCCGGTCTCCTGCGATCTGTTTTCCCTTATCCGCGTGCCTTCTGCGGACTGCCTCTCTGCATCCGCTTCCCTTCTCTCTCTCCCTTCGTGGTTCCACCTTCCTCAGGCTTCTTATAGCCATCTTCAGCTCTAACCCATGGGGCCCACCTCTCTTCTCCGCTGCGGGCTCTCCTCCTGACCGCTGCGAGCTCCTCTCCTCGGTGCTTGGTTTCTTCATCCTCCTGGTCTCTTCTTTTGTCCGCTCGAGCTTCTCTACTCGCGGACTTCTCCTTCCCGCTACGACCTCCTCCCTCTCTACTCGCGGACTGCTCCTCTTTCTTACAAACTGCTCTCTATATCTTGCGGACTGCTCTCTATCCCGTGGACTGCTCCTCTTTCCTCGCGGTCTCTTTCTTGCGGACTGCTCTCTATCTGCCGTCTCTTGCAGACTGCTCTTGTCCGCTGCGGACTCGAGCTCCTCTATCCTACCCGCTGCGGGCTTCTCTCTCTCTTGCGGCCTGCTCCTCTTCTCCCTTGCGGCCTGCTCCTCTCTCCTGCGGACTGCTCCTGTCCGCTGCGGCCTCGGGTTTTACCTCGCTGCTTCCTATGCTCTGACCGCTGTTGTGTTCACCTAGACCGTGCGGACTCCTCTCTGTCCGCATTTTGGTCGCGATTTGCTAATCGCTGGTGTCCGGCGTGACCGTGCGGACTTGTCCCTTCCCTCATTTTTTTGGTCGCGGTCTCCTCCTGCCTTCCCGCTCAGGCCTTGTCGTGCGACCTCCTGCTCTTCTCGCAGCGGTCTCCCTCGGTGCTCTGTTTTTTGTGGTCTGCCTCTATGGCTTCTTCGGGTACCTCCACTGGCTCGGAGGCCAATCCACCTATTTACCGCCCGGCCTATCCTACAGACCGCCCGGTTTGCTCTGCTGAAGTCCATGACGAGCTGCGGATCACTACCATCTCTCTTTCTGGCAAGAACAATTTTATCCCTTGGGTGCACTCCGTTAGACGAGTTCTTCAGGTCAAGGGTCTTCTACCTCATCTTACTTAGGCACCTCCGTTTCCTCTTACCGATGACTGGCTCCGCAATGATGGTCGCGTTCAGACTTGCATCCTGAACTCATTAGACGGTGAGCCTTATCAGATGGCTATGTACCACGACACGGCAATGACTATGTTGGATGAGTTGCATTCCTTATACTCCGGCCGCGACAGTCTTCAGCATCTCTACGACATCCTCACTGACCTCTTTGCTCTCGATACTGGCGGGGGTTCAGATATGACCTCTTTTGTCGCTCGGGCTAAAACTCTTGCGGAAGCCTGGATCGAACATCAGCCGTCCCCCAATGATCACGCTGCTCAGCGTGCTCAGAAGGAAGCCGCATGCATTGCCATCATCATGATCTGTCTTCCCTCCCACCTTCAGAGCATTCGTGCTCAGGTCTTGGCTGCTCCCACCACACCATCTTTCTCTGATGTGTGCTCCATGCTTCTCCGTGTATCACCTCCTCCGGATACTTCTGCTCCTTCTCCCCCGGCCCTTATACAGCAGGCCCCTCCGCTCCTACCATCCCCTCCTCCTTCTGCTCGGGGGGGACGTTCGGGCTCTCGGGGTCGTGGCCGGGGTGGCCGGGGTCGGCCGAAGTGTTCCTTCTGTGGGAAAGATGGTCATCTAGAGGCGACCTGCTACAGGAAAATTGGTTATCCTCCTCGTCCGACAGCCTCTGTTGTTACTGACACCAGTCCTCCTGATCTTGAGACCGTCCGTCTTCATCTCCAGGGCCTGCTCAACCCACCATCTTCCTCCGTTGCCTCCGTCTCCAACCCAGGTACTGCTTGTCTCTCCACCAGCCTGGGCTGGATTGTAGACTCTGGTGTCACTCATCACATTACTTCACAACGGCCTGCCCAGTACTCGGATTCTCCTTATCCGAAGTCTATCAATGTGGCCAATGGGGCGTTGGTTCCCGTCTCCGGCTCGGCAGATCTTTCTCTCAACTCGTCCATCTCCCTTCGCTCGGCTCTTCATGTTCCTAGTTCACCATTTAATTTGCTCTCTGTTGGACGTCTTACGAGTGATCTTGATTGTTCCATTATATTCACCTCCTCTTCCTTTGTTATACAGGATCGGCGGACGCGGACTACCATTGGTAAGGGCCAGTTGCGGAACAGGCTCTACCTTCTCGAAAAATCTCCCACCATTCTGTCTTCGAGACCCGTACACAATTCCACACCACACTCAAAATACTCCGCACCGACAATGCTCGTGAGTACACTAGCCACGAATTTACCGCTTTATGTTCTGAATTCGGGATCCTTCATCAAACCTCCTGTGCTTACACAGCAAAACGGTGTTGCCGAAAGAAAGAACCGCCACTTACTAGATGTTGCCTGCTCCCTCATGCTTCAAATGCATGTTCCCAAGCCGTATTGGAACTTTGCGGTCTCGACTGCCTGTTTTCTCATCAACCGTCTCCCTTCCTCCGTCCTCAACTATGCTACTCCGTTTAGCCTCTTGTTTCCCTCCACTCCGACTTTTCCTCTCCCGCCTCGTGTCTTTGGCAGCCTCTGCTACGTCCACCATCTGGGGCCATCCTCGGATAAGTTGGATCCCTGGGCGGCTCCACACATCTTTGTCGGCTATTCGCGCACCCAGAAGGGCTATGTGTGTTACTCTCCAGCTACTCGAAAGATCTCCGTTTCTACTGACGTTACCTTCTGGGAACAACCATTTTTTCCTGCTCCTTTCCCCGCTGATCTACCCCCAACTCCTCTCCCGCCCTCTATCCCACGCCCAGTTATTCCCGCAACTACACCACCTTCGCCGGTCTCTCCTGCACCGGCTCCTGCTCCCTCGAAACCACCTGTTATCCGTGTCTACACTCGTTGTTGTTCCAGTTATGTTGCCCCTCTACAGACGTCCTCTACCACGGATACTACGCGTCCTGCTGCTCAGGTACCGCCTTCCACTGCTCATCCTCTGACAAACTACGTCTCTCTTCATCGCGTCTCTCCCCTTATGCACACATTTGCTACCTCTCTCTCTTCGTTTGTTGTTCCTAACTCTGTGCATGAGGTGTTCCAACATCCAGGCTGGCGCGCCGCCATGGAGGAAGAAGTGTCTGCTCTCTGGGCTAACCATACATGGACCGTCGTGCCCCTTCCTCCGGGTCAGCAACCGGTTTGCTGTAAGTGGGTCTTTGTCATCAAACATGTTGCTGATGGGACCATTGACCGTCTAAAGGCTCGTCTCGTGGCTCGTGGCTTCACCCAGCAACAGAGACTCGACTATGATGAAACTTTCTTTCTGGTTGCCAAACTCAATACCGTTCGCGTTCTTATCTTTGTCGCTGTTCATCGCCAGTAGCCCCTATTTCAGCTGGATGTCAAAAATGCTTTCTTAAACGGGGATCTCCAGGAGACGGTATACATGCAACAACCACCCAGGTTTGATAACATGGGGGAGTGTCATGTTTGTCGCCTTTTAAAGGCTCTTTATGGTCTCAAACTATCTCCACGGGCATGGTTTGAAAAATTCAGTAAGGTCCTTCGTGATATCGGTTTTACTCGAAGTTCGACCGACTTCTCGCTGTTTACTCGTCACCGACCAACAGAGACGGTACTTATGTTAGTTTACGTTGACGATATCATCATTAAAGGAGATGACTCACAAGGGATACAGACAGTCAAAGTACATATAAACTTCGTCTTTCAGACAAAGGATCTGAGACCTCTAAGATATTTTTGGGGTCTTGAGGTTACCAGACGACTGAATGAGCTTACTATATCTCAACGGAAGTACTGTCTTGATCTTCTTTATGATGCTGGTCATTCAGGTTGTAAGCCATGTGATACCCCTATGGATGTAAACCACAATTTGTGCGCCCAAGCATCTGACTCGGATCCACTTCTCCAGAATCTTGAATATTATCGTCGACTTGTTGGAAAATTGATCTATCTCATGGTTACCAGACCAGATATTTCTGTTGATGTTGGTCTTGTCAGTCGATGCATGCACTCTCCTCGAAGATCTCATCTTCAGGCTGTTGAACGCATTCTCAGGTACCTTAAAACAGCTCCTGGTCAAAGACTTGTTTACCGAACCTCTTCTTCTGCTCCAACTTTGGTGGCATACTCAGATGCTGATTATACTGGTTCTCTTGATGACCGGCGATCTACTAGTGACTTTTGCACATACTTTGGAGGACATTTGGTTACATGGCAAAGCAAGAAACAAGCGGTCGTTGCTCGATCATCAGCTGAGGCAGAATACCGGGCAATGACATCTGTTGTATCGGAACTGACGTGGTTGAGAGTCTTCTCACTGATCTGGGTGTAAAATTACCATCTCCGGCTGTTCTCCTTTGCGACAGCCAAGCGGCTATACATATCGCCAAGAACCCAGTCTTCCACGAAAGAACGAAGCACATTGAAGTTGATTGTCACTTCATTCGGGAAAAGTTCAAATGAAGAAGGTCGATCTAAAGCATGTCCCAGGGACGGAACAAGTTGCGGATGTCCTCACAAAGGCTCTTCCCAAGGCACTCTTCTATCAATGCTTGTCCAAGCTTGGTGCATACAATTTGTACGCTCCAGCTTGCGGGGGAGTGTTAGAATAGCCCATGTATTGGACCCATCTTTTAGGCCCATTTTTTTGTTCTCCTCTTTAGTCCCACATCTTGTATAGGATTTATTCTCTCTCTTCCTCCAATATATTTGTATTTTCTCCTTGTATTTACTTACACAAGCAATACATACAAGTTTTGAGGTTTCTCAACAATCATAATAGATAGAAATGTATTTATTACTGTAGAAGAATTGACTTAAACCCATGTAAATACCCGTATTTTGCATATATAGCTTAGTCCCACTTGTTGCTTTGGAGTTGAATTTTCGCTCCCTTATATATATATATATATATATATATATATATATATATATATATATATATATATATATATATATATATATATATATATATATATATATATATATATATATTTGTTTTTTTGCAGGTACTCACAACTTCTCCATCTCGCGCTTGCCCGTTACGGTGCTTCTCTGTCTCTGGAAATAGGCTCCCACCCCTGTCCTTTTTATAGGCAAGTTGATTGTTAAGACTATTCATAGCTCCTGCTATCTTTCTTGTCGAACCCACCCCCCCTCCCGGTCGCGTACTCGCAGTCCTCCGCTGGTCCTTCCACTTCTTTACGGAACAAGAATCACCGCTCCTCTGCCTGGGCTTACCACTCAACCTTGCACGAGGTTCTGCTTCTGAAGTCGCTGCTTCATCTTGCAGAAGTCGTTGCTTTTGCTTTAGAGTTCGCAACTACCTTGTCCTACAAGGCCTACAACCTCCTTCCTTCTGGAAGTTGCTGCTCTTCTCAAATTCCCAACTCACTGCAGTTGCTACTTCTTTGTTTCCACACTTGCGGCTACCTCCATTCCAGAGCTTGCAGCTCGCATTTCGAAGTCGTTACTTCTCCATTTCATGTACTCGCAACTCTTTGTCATACTCACCCCATCGGAGCTCGCAACCCCTTCCCGTCGTACTTGCCCGTCTAGAGCTCTCAACACCCCTCGAGCTCACAACCCCCCCCTTCCAGGCAGCTTCTTCCAGAGCTCGCAAATCCTTTACCTCATGTTGATTACTCGCAGAAATGTCTAATCACGCGGGAACAAATGTTGTGTCCACTTCCTCTACCCTTCCCGCATTCGCTCTGACCCATATCCCTGACGTCTGGGATGAACTCTGAATTACCACTATCTCCCTCACTAGGAAGAAAATTGTTGTTGAGTGGGTACATTTTATGTGCAGAGTCCTCCAGACGAAATGTTTTCCTCATCATGTCACTCGCGACATCCCTGTTGAGCCTATCGAGCAATGGCTCCGGGATCATGGCCGCGTACAGTCATGGATTCTTAACTCCATAGACAGTGAATCATATTGCATGGACATGCACCACGAGACCGCAAAGGCTTTGTGGGAAGAACTGAAGTCTTTATACTCTGGACAGAATAGCCTTCAACATCTGTTTGATATATTGCGGGTCCTCTAGACCATTGAACCTGGTTCGGACGGTGACCTGACATCCTTTGTAGCCCAATACAAGACACCCATCGAGGCCTAGCTTCAGCACCAGCCTCTGACGTTGGATCTTGTTACCCAACGAACTTTGGAGGTTGTCTCTACGAGCAACTATTGCACATACTTTGGAGGACATTGGTCACCCAGCGAAGCATAAAAACAAACGTTGGCGGCACGCTTGTCTGCAGAGACTGAGTATCGTTCAATGGCGTCTACTATTTCTGAATTCACGTGGTTGGAAAATATTTTTACTGATCTTGGTATGAAACTCCTCTCTCCAGCTGTTCTCTACTGTGATAATCAAGTTGTTATCCATATCGCCGCGAACCTTGTTCTTCATGAACATACCAAACATATTAAAGTTTATTGTCATATCATCCGGGAAAAGGTTCAGCTACACAAACTTGATTTGCGACATATACCCGTTTTCAAGCAAATTTCTGATGTTCTCACCAAGGCCTTACCACGCCCACTACACCAGCAGTTCATTTCCAAACTTGGTGCCTATAATCTGTGTACTCCAAGCTTGCGTGGGAGTGTAGAAGAATTGACCTAGCCATGTAAAAGCCTATGTAAAGGCCCACTTTTGGCATGTATAGTTTAGTCCCACATCTTAGTTTGAAGTTGAGTTTTCACTCCTTCACAAATCCTTGTATTCTTTTTGAATGAGCGAAAGAAATACAATATTTTTCTGCTCCGCAATCCAAATTTCTACAATTACAATAATTCTCTAAAGCATGTCACCGCACTATATCAATTCCCCCATAGTTTGATAAACGAGATCATGTTTTCTCTGAATGAGGTGACTCTATGCAGGTGACGGGTTCAGATGCGGAGGAATCCAACTAATTCAAATGTTTGCATTCCTATAGAGTTAAACAAGATTAAGGTTCCGTTTGGGAGGACTTATTTTCACCGGTCAAGCGGTCACGACCGCATGAACCGGGACTAATGGACTTATTTTCACCGGTCAAGCAGTCACGACCGCATGAACCGGGACTTAATTAAGTCCCGGTTCATGCGGTCGTGACCGCTTGACTGAGTGAAAATAAGTCCTCCCAAACGGAGCCTAAGACAACCATTGACAGTGTATATAGTTGTCTAAATCAGGGGCGGGGGGTGAGGATGCCAGAAGTAGGCATCAGGAAACCACAAAAATTCATCAACATCATACACAGTAGGCCATAAATTCCTTGAAAAATGCGTACATGATTTGTTCATATCTTGAATCTGTCATGATCTGAAAATGATAATATTACTTATTATAATCAAAATATACAATATTGAAGGGATAGTTGCTAATTTAGGTATACTTGGCCTAAGAGCTATCTCAGTAGATAATTATTTGTTTATTTATACTTATATAGTAAACTTAAAAAAGATTCTAGCCTAGCCCGCATGACTAATATTCTGTCCATAGTTACTTGTAAATCTGAAGCGGTCTATCAGTCCTTTCTCTTGTTTATTTTTACATGACGACTAAAAGATAGAATTTTGAATTTGTATTGTAATGCAGTATTCGTAATTTCATATTTATGTTGGTTTCTTGAAGAAACTCGAAAATAATTTACTGATTGCTATAATGCTCCTACGTTATAAGAAATGGTGAATATGCACATAGCTCTTTTGCGTATATTTTACTCTGTGAGACGCCCAAAATATGTCGGTAATTGCCTGCGGCCCATCAAACATTGCCTTATTAAAGTAGTTTTGGTTGAATGAAGAGAAGTTGAGGATTCATATATTTAGGGAATTGTTATACGTAGAGCGAAATCGTATATGCGCATATTTTTACTATTCACAGCTGTAAAGAGAACCATAATTATTATCTGTAGATATTTTTGTTATCTGCGGATCATTGCAGAAGACTAAATAAAATAAAAAACAAAAATTCATTCTTACAATTACTCGGTATTCCATCTTAGCAAAAATAGTATTAGATTTTCTTAATCTAATTTATTAGTGTATATATTTACTTAGAAGTCTTCAGCACAAAAGATTAGCTATTATATGGACCCTTGAAAAAATGCACCTGACTTTTTATTTCTTGAATTATTAGTTAGACATTTTTTTTGGCCGTTGGATTGGCCAATCCGTGTTCCGCATTTTTTCCAATTTACGTGTTACGCGTATATTAAGGGCGCCCTATATATACGCGTTCTGTGTATATTAAGGGGACCCTATATATACGCGTTACGCGTATATTAAGGTGACCCTATATCTATATCATAAGGTCTTTTACCAGAACCTTCCCTATAAGTACGCAAAATTACAAGCTGCACCCCTCTATCTTTTGAAAGTATAAAAACTTCTCTGTAACTTTACATTTCATACTATTCATGCACTAAAAGTTCCTCCCCAGAGCTTTCCTCCAAAGCAATATTTTTAGGGTATTTGGGTGCTGTTATAAGCAAACCATATTTCGCTTCTAGCAAACCAAAAAATATTCAAAATATTAATATTTATGTTATTTGAAATGGCTTTTAGCAAATCCTATTTCCCTTCGCGCTTTTTCGAACTGTCTTCTACGTGCATTTTTATGAGAAGTGTTCATGAAAGTTGTAGATCTCGACGAGATCTATAACTTTCACGTTAAACACTTTTTAATTTAAAGTCGTTTAGGCCCCCTATTTGGCCCCAAAAAAAAGTCACGCCGAACCCGAGCGTCCGTACATATGTTCGGCGTGACTTTTTTCGGCGGGCAAATCGGGGTCTAAACTGCTTCAAATCAAAAAGTGTTCAACATGAAAGTTGTAGATCTCGTCGACGTCTAGATCTACAACTTTCATGTTGAACACTTTTTAATTTGAAGTCGTTTTTTAAAAAAAATTTGAGTGGTTTGCTAGTAACCAATTGGTTTTCAAATAACCATTTTCAAATTTTATGATTTGCTAGTAGTAATGATTTGCTAACAGCGAAAATGAATTTGCTAATAACAACACCTTATTTTTATTCTTGGATGTTGGGAAATGTAAACTTATAAGAGAGTTTTTTGTAATTTCAAAAGATAGAGGGCTGCAACCTATAGTTATGCTAACTCGGGACGGTGACATACTTTTTAAAATGGAATAAAAAAATACAGATTTAATTCATTTATAAAAATTTTCTAATAAAGAAGGGTAAAATTGGAAAGACGAATGTTTAATCAAATATTCTTTTTCCCTTATCTATAGTATAGATATATAATGCAGAGAGAAATGGACATTGATTGATTGCACAATACCCTTGCTCTACATTTGAATTAATGTTTCCTCAATATTTCTAATGTTTTTTCCTTTTATTTTGTAGTTTGAGAACAACTTTGTGTGTTCGTTTTAAGAGCGAAGTTGTAGCATGCGGGGTCGTATATGCTGCGGCGCGTCGGTTCCAGGTTCCCCTCCCCGAAAATCCGCCCTGGTGGCTTGTTTTTGATGCCGATCAGGCTGGAATCGAGGAAGTATGCCGAGTGCTTGCTCACCTGTACAGTCTCCCACGGGCGCAATATGTATCCGTCTTCAAAGATTTCGATTCGTTCACTTCAATTACCCACACCCCTGTTTGTAAGGTAATAAAATTTATGACACCAATCCTCTTCTAAATCCACCTTTTTCCATTTTTCTTATAGAAACACTGCTTTTCTTGATGTTCTTCTGTTCAGGAAAACTCTGTTAATGGCACTGTTAATGACCCCAGCACTCCCAAGTCAGCAA